>VXAZ01001058.1:1404474-1765260 GCA_013399875.1 Gymnorhina tibicen | reverse complement strand
CCCCGCCCCGCTCAGCCGCCCCTCTCCAAATAAATCAGCACCATGACTACTTCTGGGCATGGAACAAAGAGGATGCTCTCCCGGGGCCCCGCGCTGCTCCTGGCGCTGCTGCTGCTCCTGTGCCGAGGTAACCCCGGTCCCGCTGCCGCGACCCCGGCACTGTGGTTCTGTTTGTTTGGTTTGGTTTTTGTGTTCATTTTTGTGTCTGTTTTTAACTATTTGTGTTTATTTTATATCTCCCCCCTCCCCCGGTTTTATTTATGGCCCTTTCCCCCCCATCCCAGCCCTCCCTCCCCCGGCGCTCCGCGCAGCGCTGCGGGTGGAACGCGCTCTGAGCCCCGTCTCTGGTGCGCATCAAGAAGTCCCCATCCAGCTCCGCAGCTCCTCGCTGCCTCCCTGTGTGTTCCTTGTCCCCACGCGTGTCGGCGGGCTCCCGGCCCCCTGCGCGAAGGCTGCCCGGCTGCTTCGGCCGCTGCCAGCGCGTTGCTGCCGACCTGGGGGGAAAAAAGGAAAAGTTTGGGCTTGGCGAAGCTCTGGGGGATGAAGAAGGGTGATGGGATTTGGGGTTTCCCATGGGGCGGCCGACCCCCATTCCTCCCTGATGGTCATCGCTCTTTCTGGCTAACCAGGGGCGCGGGTAAGGGCAAAGATGTGCAGGAGTTAAATCCCTTCAGTAACAAAACATTTGCGCAACCTTTCTTGCGCTTAATTCCGAGAAGGACAGGTTTTCGTGGGCTGGTGGGGAGCGGGGTCTGGCCCTTGATTGGGCTCAGGTGGGATTCCCTCATCACGGCCAGCTGCGAGGCAGCGCGCGCGGCCAAGGAGTGCGGCTGGGAGATGCTCTTCCTCTGTTCTTTTATTTTTCTTTTTTTATCTCCCCCCACCAGCTGAACTTGGGAGCAGCGTTTCGGGTCCCAGTTGCGGGTGTTTGCTGGGGAAGGGCTCACCCCCAGGCTGGCAGAGCCATAGCGCTGCCCCTGGGAAAGTCTTTAGCAGGACTTCACTCTGGGGACGTTCTCCTCTGCGTGCTCCCGTGAGCTCCCTGGCAGATGCTGTTCCTAATAAACAGGGATTGTTAAAAGCAAATTAATTAAGGTGCATCGGTGCTGAAGTTGCTCGGGGATTCGTTTGCGTTTACTGCTTCTCGGGACGGTGCTTGCGTTTGGCCGTAGCGTGGAGCTTGGGCTGCTGGGGAAACTTCACGGGGGTTTTAGGAATATCCCTAATGCAAGGATTTCAGGTGAAACACGAGGGATCCATGAGAATAGCTGTCGTTCTTCGGGAGGGAGTCCATTGTGATAGGGAAGCCTTTTAGGAAAGGTTCCTACAGGGAGAGCAGGAGCAATTTGCTAGGAAGGAGGCATCAGCCTTGGGGACACACAGAAAATGGACAGCAGGGGGTCCTTGCTCTGCTCACCCCAAAAAGCACTGCCTGCCCCTGCTCTCCATCTCCCTCCTTGGCTGGGGTGTGGGCAGCCACGGCGGCACTCGGAAATGCTCTTGAGCAGGGCATGGAAAGTGGGGAGTGGGGCACCGAGCACAGGACACAGGGCATGGGCTGCCTGTGGGTCAGCACTGCCCCGCGGAATGGTGGCTTTCTGTGGTCACTGCGATGCCCTGTACGCCGTGCGGCTCTCTTTTTATCGAGGAGAGAGTTAGGCGCAGCAAAGGAGCAGGTTTTCTGTTTTTTTTTTTTTAAATCTTTTTTATTTATTGCTTTGACATATTAACGATAATCTTTTCCCTGATATTCCCCCCTCCCGTCTCCGCCTGTGTGGGTAGCTACCATGGTGAGATTGGGCTGTGGGTGTAATTCTTCCAGCGCTCTGAGTGCTTAAACATATGGAAACCCACTTTGAAACAGTTTGTGGCTGCAAACCTACCGACGTATCCATCCCTCTCCGCTGCTCTGAGCCCTCCCTGCTCAATGTGCGCGTTAGGAACTCGCAGTGCGCTCTCAGCTCGAGCTGTGAATAACGAATGCGTTCCCCGCCTGCGCCTCTCTCCTCTCTCGGCCGTAGCATCCTTCCGCTTTCGGAGCGGAGCGCTGCCCCTGCCCTGTCCCACCCCTGGCGTGGACCGCAGCAATGTCTGTGTGTGGAGAGGGGGTTTGGGATCTGGTGAAAGCTCTTCAGAGAGAGGCGAGCGGTGGCAGAGCCCGGGAACGCCTCCCTCCGGGGCTGTGCCGATCTTCCTGCAGCTCGCTGTGATCCAAGTCGGCTTTCTCCTCTGGATTACAGGGGTTAACGAACCGCATCTCGGTTTGGGTTGTTGCAGACGGGAGAGACACCTGCATGAGTCATGCCGCGGTGCTGCCATCTCTGCAAAGCTCCCAGCTCATACAGACGGTCGCGTTGGGCTCTTGCCATTTTTCTCTATTTATCTGCCTTTGCTCCCTCCCTTCCCCCTTGCCGGGGCAGGCTCTGGGCAGGCTGCGTTGCGGGGACCGGAGATGCACCAGGCTGAGTTTCTCCAGCCTCTTCAAAGCGGGTGGCATTTGTTCGCCTGTCAGGCAGGTCCCCTAAATAGCTTTGTGAAGGTCCAATTAAGAGATCACTCTCCTGCCCCGGGTCTCTGGCGGCCCGGCTGCTGGCGCGCACGGCTGTGAGCAGAGGGTGTGCGTGTGTGTTTGGCAGCCGAGGGCAGCTCACGCTGAGCTCGAGGATGTCTCTCGCTGGCAGCAGGCCCCCGTTTGTTGCTGGCATCTAGGCAGGGTTTTGGCCGCCTTCCTCGCTGGCGGCGGCGGAGCTGTCTCCGAGGTTATATGAATAGGTATCCTGTGAGCGAGCTGGATGAGTTACCTGAATATTTTGTTTTCCTGCCTGGTGCTGTGTCACCGGCTCTCTCCGCTGCCTTGCACCCCGGAGCGGGTGTGGGAACGCGGGGCTGGCGGCGGGGCAGGGCAGCGCAGGAACGGGGCGTGCAGAGCTCATTGAACACGCTCCTTCAGCCCCTGTCGGATGCTCTTGGGCTGCTGTCAGCTGTGCGTGAGGAAGGACCCGCGATTGCTTTTAGACTCTGGCTCCGGGGGGGCGTGGGTGGAGAGACATTATGCTTATTTTGTGTCCCTGTATCACTCTGCCTAATATGGAGACACTTTTTATTCAGAGGCTCTTTAGGAACAGGAATGAAAGACCTGTATTGTCTACTGTACAATAGATTTGCAGAACACGATCATACAAACTGTTGAAATGTAGGTTATTTTCCCCAGATTAGTGCAGATATCAACATTTTATGCAATGACTGTTCAAACTGATGTGAACTGGGGGATAGTGGGCTGGGGGGAGAAGTCTGAAATTATTATAGTGCCTTTTGCTCCAGCATCCATTAGAGCAGAATATTTCAGATACTCTGATTTTACTTCCCATCGGCATAAATCTAGAACAGCTGCTCTGAAGTCAGTGGAGCTACCCTGGATTTATGCATTGCTGCTGCAATCGGCATTGGGCTCTCTGGGAATGCAGGAGGTGACTGTGTGACTTGCCCTGCACGAAATTTTTCACTTCAAAATCCCCTGTCACTCGTGCTGCAGCCTCCTTTGCGTACTTGAAATGGGGAAGTCTCACTGGTTTTGGGTTTTGATTATTTTCTTCAATTTGTGGGGCTTGGTCACAGAGCTCTGTTCACTGACACCTGACTCTGGCTGATCAATAGAGTCTCTTGAGGTTTGAATGCCAAAATAGTTACATTAAAATATAAAAATCAATAAAGTGCAATTAATTTACTGTATTTTATTGGTGGGAATGATAGTCACTCCCAGCCCTATTATCTCTGTGTTTAAAGCAGCTTAGTCTGGTGAGGAAGGTATGAGCCCAGGAGCAGCTGCGGGAGGTCTGAGCAGAGGGTTGCCAAGACTGGGACAGGGTTTGTGTCTCGGGAAGGATTTTTTGGATGAAGGATGCATTCCTGAGCCAGAGATGGCTCCATTTATTTAATTGCTGTGATGGGTTTGCCATCATGGATTTGGTTGAGCCCAGGCAGCAGTCTGGAAGGCACAGTCCCTGGGCAAGGACTCCCTTGTTTCAAAGTACCTGGAAAGAAGAGTCTGTGCACCATGGAGGTGCACAGGGATTTGGGTCATGCAGGGTTTTGCCATTGGTGGCAGTGGGATGGAGATTCCACCCTGCTTGACCCCATGCTGAGTGGGGGTCCTCCTGCCCTTCTCCGTAGCTCCTCAGAAATGTGTTTTGCAGCCAGGCTGCTCAGGCGGCCCGTGCTGGCCGTGTCCCAGCACGGCCCCTTGCTGAAAGGTGGAGGAAGGGGTGTCATTACTCATAACGTTGGGTTACGGCAACTCGTGCTGCTTGTCCTGACCTTGGTGGTTGATGCTGCTACGAAGCACGGGTTTTGCTGTGATGGAGAGGTGGCTTCACCAAGCCCCGTGTCTCGCTCGTGCGGGTGGCTGCAGACCTGTCCTGTCTCAGAGGAGCAAAGGGGAGGTGGCAGCCCCCAACATCCTGCATGAAGCAAGCAAAATCAAGGTCTTCTGGCCTTAATAAACCTCCCAGTGAATTAGAAGCCATCCCACCGAAATAAAATCTGTCAGCTCAACAAATTTAGTTCACTGAACTGGGTTCCCTGTTCTCTCCCTGCCTAAATATAACTACTGTTTGTTAATGACGAGCGGTGACTTGGTTTGTTGGCATAGCTTTAGCTCTTAGCCCTGTCAGTGGCTCACTGATGTGCTGGCACGTGGTGCTTTCCCGACTACGGCTGTCAGATCCTCTCGCATTAAGTGCCACGGAGAGGCTGTGGAGTGTGAGTTACCATGTGGTGCTCTAGATGTCGTGGAAGATGCTTCGATTTCATGCTGTCGGGAGTTTCCCAGCTGGCATTTCAGAGGAAGCGGTTCCCACGTGAGGATGGGCAGGCAGAAATTACAAGCAAAGAGGTCCCCGGAGACAGCTCACAGAGGGGATGGGTTGCTCAGTGTCTGGCTTTCCCTGGGTATTCCCATTGCCCTCCGTGACGTAGAGGGCTGCGATGGGAAGTAAAGCAAGGGCTGCTGGAGCGTGTGTGGTGGGTGAACTCCTTGTGGGAGGACTTTGCTGTTCGGGCAGCACCTTGCACAAATAGACTTTAGTCTCAGGTGCAAGGTAAATATTAATGTTTCTTCCACGCTACCCAAAAATTCTCTTGCAACACACTTTGAGCTTTTCTTTGTTTACATAAATGTTTGTTTCTGACAGCATTCAGAAAGCTTCATGAATTTATGATGTGCTCCAGATTCAAGCGCATTTTCTTTTTTCCTTTTCTCTTTTTTCCTTCTTTTTTACCCCCAAAACACTCTTTCCTCCCAAATTTTGGTGATGAAATGGCAGGAGGAATGCATATTTCAGCAGGCTATTGAGAGGCAATGTAAACACCATCTTTCATGGAAAATCAGTTTGTTCAAGTTCAAAAGCAGCCCAGCCTCTCCACTTGATCAATTTGCCTGTCATAGAAGATGATTTTAAAAGTGGCGATTATGTCCTATCTTGTCTCTTGCAACTTCAGGCAAGGAGAGAAAATGAAGTGTAGCATTTGATTTTAGCTCTGGTTTTTTCCTCATTTTTTTTGGTGATGGTGGTAGTCAGAGAGGAAGCAAAGGGGTGCCCTGAGGGGTGAGGGATAGCCAGGAACAGAGGGGGTTTCCACGAGGCTGCCGTCTGCTGAGTAAACTAATTGGAAACTGCATGTAAACCAGCTCTGCTCATCTCACCGTGCCTGCACCAGCTGGCCCTCAGGAGCTGCTCTGCCCCATCGCTTCCCCTGCAGTGGAGAGGAGACCTGCAGAGGCAGGAACCTGGGCTTTTAGTGACAAAGCTGCTAAATCTTGGGGAGAGGGTGCTCGGCGCTCTGTGGTTGCATGGCCACGTCCTCCTGCCTGGGGATGGTGCTGCCATCTGGTTAAAGGCTGTGCAAGGACCACAGGTCTGGTTATGGGGAGGGGATGGTGTGAAACCACCCGTGTTGGGCAGCTCTAGCTTGGCATCAGGGATGGAGAGAAGTGCTGGAAAAAAACCCCACTGATGCAATTCAAACTGAAGCTAAATGGAGAAGCAGGGATCAAAATCCTCGTTCTGGCCAAGCCAAAGGCTCAGGAGGCTCCAGAAATGGTGTTTCCACTTGTACCAGCCCATGGGATGGTGTGGGAGGTGGTGCCTCCGGCCAAGCAGCTGTCCCTCTCCCAAGCCCATTTAGCCACACGGGGGTAACCCATGCCCTAAATACACAATATTGGGAGAGTTTGGTTGTGGGCTGAGGGAGCCCTAGGGGGAATCAACCTGAGGAGGAAAAGCATTTCTGCTAGAGAGGGGAGAAATGTCATCCTCATTACCCCAGAAATAAAATCCTTTAGAAGGTTAAATGAGAGGTGCACGTATCTTTGGGTTTTTTGTTTAGCTTGTATGGAAACATTTCAAAAACAGATGGCAAAGCAGAGATTTATTTCCCGTTAAGTGCAGAGGGCTGGTGCACAGGACCTTATCTGCTTGTGGGCCCTGTAATAAACCTGCCAGCAGGTGATTTAAATCCAGTTTTTCTGATTGGGAGAGTAGTGAAAGGAACAGGGTTTATGTTACTTAGGAATTTTATGGGCAATGTTAGATTTTTAAGATGCAGGAATGATCAGGGCATGGTTCCATAGCACCGGAGACATTCATTTCTTTCATGAGGGATCTTCCCCGAGTCAGAAAAATGAACCATTTTCCATTATTTAGCAGCTGAGCTGCTGTTGCTGTTTGTGTGAGTGACAGACGCAGCTACTTTATATCTCAGTTTAGGAGTTGTTGTCAATTAGCCACAGCTTTTGCTTAGCAGCAAGACTTTCGCCACGATGGGCAAAGAGGGCTGTCTAATGGATGCTGCAGCTCTTGAAACAAACATTTATGCTGCAGCTCCAAAAAAGGATGAAACTCGCACCAAAAAAAAGCCAGAGCCCGCGTGCCCTAAAAGGGAGCCCTTGAGCAGATGGAGCAGGTTTCTATGCAACGAGCAGTAATTAGAAACTCAGCAAAGACTTGATAGCTGCTGACTGGTCTTGGTACCCAGATTTTTCATTGAAAAAGGAGCAAATCCCAGATGAGTTTTGGAAGGAGCTGGTCTGGATGTCTGCGTGGGGCAAGTCCCTGGCCAGTGTGAGCACCCGGTCTGGTGAAAGACAACAGCCATCCACCCCCAGTGCCTCTGTCCCTGACTCTGCGGGGCCACTGCAGTCTGAAATGTCACCGGGGGTTTTCAAGGGCACTCAGAGAGCTGGGGGTAGCAGGGACTAATAACACAAGGTCTGATTGTCTTTCACTGAGTGCAAAGAGGGCACAACACATGCACACAGTCAAACAAGCTTTTAAAAGGTTGCAGCAGAGGCACCCAGGGAGGATGGTAAGAGTTTGCTGGAAGCAGCGGAGCTCTGTCAGGGCAAGCTCAAAGGCCAGCGTGCCTCAGCCTCTCCAAATCATGGGAATTAGAGCTGGAAAAGTTGGCAAATAAACTGCCTTTGCCATCTCTGGTGGTTGGGTACAGCCTGTTCCTGAGCGTGGCTGGTTTTCAGTGATGCAGGACTTCTGCTGCTTCCCTTGGCAGAGAGCTTTGCAGCCAATTAGACCTCTCCTGTATTCTGCTTACAGTTTTCCTTCTTTGCTTCATTCCATCATTTATTGGATGACCTGAGTTCCCAACTTTCCATCCCTATTACCCGTCCAAAGCCGAGCCCAGGCAAATCTATTAAATGGGCACAAATGGTTAAACAGTGAGTGGGAAATGCTCAAAAAAAGGAGCTGGGTCTGGCATGTAAATACCCAGCATGTAAATACATTTACAGCTGGAGGTTATTTGGAGAAGAGAGGGCAAGGACTTGAAATGCACGTGGTGATGAGCCATAGATTATGCTCTGAAAACACTCAGAAGGCAGTTACAGTCGCACTATCTAATTCATCTCCCACTAAGACATTCTGCTCCAAGGTGTTTGAAAATAATGGAGTAGCTTAGATACTAACATTATTAAATCCTCATCTCTGACAGCTGTGAGAATTAATATACAAAGGTTTCTTCTTTTTTTTTTTAATGCAGCTCAGTTACTCATTTTGGGTCTTTTACTTAGGAGTAGTCCACTGAAAGTTATTAGCATGGGTATTGGTGCAAAAAAGGCTCAACTCCATTAAAAGGAGAAACAAGCAAGAGATAAACAGAAGATAGCATGAATTTTATTGCAGTTGAGGCATTTTTTTCTTTTCAGTCATTTGTCATTCTTTCACCTGTAGATCTCAAAGGGCTTTAGAGAAGAAAGTGGGTACCATTGAAGCCATTATCTGTCCTCTCCATCATACCCATGAGGGGCCCTGGGGCAGTAGCCCAAAGCCTAAGCCCTGCTGGCAGGGAGAGCAGAGGTGCTGGGTGAAACTGGGCTCTGGGGTTATTTTTTGATGGCAGCTGATGTTTTGCTGCTGCTTTTTAGGGAGTGGAGCTCATCTTGGAGGGAGGTTGCTGAGGTTCATGGCCAGTTGGTTGGCCCTGGTGTGCTGAGCAATGCTTGGGCACTGTCTCCTCCTCCACATCTCAGCCTCAGCTTGTTTCTGTGCCTGAGCTGCTTGCTTGGTACCTCCAAGCCCCATCCCGAGTGGTGCTGAGGCTCTCTGTGAGGGCTCTCTGTCTGCCCCAGAGTTGGCACCACTTGGTTCTTCTGCTGTGTTTGACTTGCACCAGCCCATTACAATTTTTATGGGAAGTCATAAGCAGAAATGAAGAGATGGAATTATTGTTCTTTATTGCTAAAATCAAAGACAGCCCTACAGAGGAGAGCCCAGGTGGTGGTGCCCATCTCATTACCTCCTTGGTGTGATGAAGCTGGACAGCCCATGGGGATTGGGGACATCTTTTCAGGGATTGCACCGAGGAGCTCTTCTTCAGACATGCCCTTTTAAACCCCAAATGTCCATGTTGTGCACCTTATTTCACTTATTATAGTGTCGTAATGAGATTACTGGAGTCTGCTGTAAGCCCTGGGGATCAAGTATCAGCTCCAGGGTACAGCTTCAGCTGTGTCCTCTCGAAGTATCCTGCTCAACCAGAGTTAAAGCATCTCCTTCCCCTTCTCTGAGCATATTGCAGTCCAACACATGAAATGTGTAAGAAGGCTTTATTGCGTTTAACCAATTAACAAAAAGGGAAGGTCAAAGGGAAGTCATTGCTTTGGTTCCTGCACCAGTGACTCTCAGATGGTTTCCCAAACTGCCCAAGGCCCTCTGTCCCCACACCTCCTCAAAGGGCTGAGAGCTGGAGCAGCCCCAGCTCTAATGCAGATCTGTCAAAATGCTCATCCCTTAGATGTGTGGAGTCTGGGAATTGTTGTATCAGACTCCAGTCTGTGGGACTTCATCATCTGAGTTATTATCTCCAAAACACAGTTATCTCCCTCAATGGCAGTCTCCTATGGAAAATGATCTCTTTCAGCAGGGCACTTGCATTTATTTACTGCGCAGCTTCTCCCATTAGTATAATCATTACTCCTTGGACTGGGTTTGAATTCAGAGCATCCCACTGTGGTACTTAAAGAATTAATTACAGCGATGAAAGAATTCCTCTAAAGACTTCTATGAATTGGTCTGGTTGAAGTGTTTTAGCTTTGCTTCAATTGGTGCAGCTCTTGTCAAAGGATAGTGAGAAAATGTATGGGTCAGTGATTTAGATGAGGCAAATTACGTTAGAAAAATTGATTTGATTTAGAAAGTGAGCTTTCAGATCACAGGGAATTGCCTGCTTCTTTCTCTGCCGTGCTGATTCTCCCTGAAGATGAGCAGAGGCAGATAATTCAGGGTTAAAGTAAGTGGCTCTTGTGAAAGGTTTGTCAGAGAGTGGAGGAGAGATGGGCTGACACACATCTTTAGAGAAATGATTATTGACCCATATATTGCTATCTGCACATCAGCTGGAGTTACAGACCCATGTGAATGCTTATAAACACACTCAGGCAGTTCATGTGGCTTGCTAAAGAATGGAGTCCTTGTTTTTAGGTTTGTTTTTTTTTCTCCTAAAAACCAAAAATGGTTTTTCCATACAGCACACCTTCAGAACTGGCACAGATCTGGGAATGTGTGCTGTGTGGCTGCCTTAGCCAGCTCTGCGTTGCCTGGCTCTGTGCTTAGTCATTCCTGGGGCTGGCAGCTTGCTTTTACCGAGGTTTTTCACTTCCTCGGATCAAGCTGAGTGTTTCCTCCTTCTGTCCCTTGTCTTCATCTTAAAGGGGCTGCAGTCCCTGGGCTGCAGTGGGGTGATGCCCAACAGTGGGCACCTTGGGCAGTGTCCCCTCAGGGGATCGGTTCCTAAAAAGCACCTTCTGAAAGAGCAGTTCCCTTCCCTGCATGCTGAGGAGTTTCTTCTGAGTTCTTGTGGCCAGCTGTGTTTTGCCTGTGAGAGCGGTGGGTTGTGAATGCAAAGGCTGCTGGCCAGAGACCCACATTGTTCCCAACCATTCGTGGGCCGCTTTGAACGGGCTCTCCGTGTTTGTCAGGGAAGCAGGGATGGAGCCTGGCAGCGTTTCAGTTTGCACCTTGTAAAATTTGTCTTCCTAAAAAAAGTGAAGGAGATGGCTTTTGCCTAGCAGTGCTTTTTGTTTCTTTTGCACCTTGCAGAGCTCTCTAAATTGCAGATTGTTTGCTGGAATGCCGGAGAGACCTCATTTTGGTCTGTCTAGCGCTGCTGGTATTAGTCTCCATAGTTTCATCACCACCAGCTTCCTTGGCACAAAAATCCTGGTGTGGGGCTCTGGTGTGCCCGTGCCATTCCCTCTCCCACGGGCAGGAGAGAGGTGCAGAGCCCGTGTGGTACTGACACAGTGGGGTCCGGCCTTCAGCTGGGAGAGGGTATGTGCACATTCCCGTGCTTGCAGAGAGCCTTTTCCATGTCCCAGCCCCAGGCTGGGAAGTGAGATGACAAGTGCAAGCAGAGAACTGATGCTGGGGAGAGCTGGAACGGAGCCTCCCGCCAGCAACTGAATTCAAGGCTGCAAAAAGAAGTTGCAAAAGTAGCAATCCATCTGTCCACTTAGTGGGAGAAGCCTAAGATCATTTCACAGTAATCAGCCCCCTGGTGTTCAAAAAAATACCCAACCAAAAATACTGCAGGTTTTTGCATTACTGTGGGTAACTGGCAAAATCCAAAGCAAATTAATGTTCTCAGAGGCTGTGGGGCTTTTTTCCCCCCTCTTTTTGACAAGTAGGGGCTGTAGCAAGTTAAAAATCATATAAGAAACAATAGATTGTCTTTGCTTTTTTAGATAACCATGTTTCTGCCATACCTTTCAGAGGTCTTCTGTCCTCACTGAAGCTCTCTGGTTAACTACCAGCGGAGTTATTGGCAAGTGGATGTTCTTCTGCAGGGTCAGTTGGATGGTGAGCAGTGTCATCATCACCGACCTCACAGTGGCACATTCCCAAGGTGATGCCTTGTGCAGGTGCATTGCCGTGCTGTAGCTGCTTGGCTGTGTCAGTGTCTCCATGAAAAGCCCCAATATTCAGGGATTTTAATTTGGTTGTAAAAACTTGCTCCAGGCACTACAAAGTTTGGGAGTTTGTTTATTTATTGACTGTAATCCCATTTTATTTTTCCTTTCCCCTTAACTGTGAGGGCATAGAGGAAACAGGCTCCAAAGATGCCTCTTGATTCTTGCTTATGTGAATTAAGCAGCACTGAGTTGGAGGAGGATCACTGATTTCTGCCTCCGTGTGTGGAAATGTTCGTTCAGATTAAAGGAGAGGTGGCAAACGGGGGTTTGAACATGCCAGGCTTGAAGGTGTCCATAAGGAGCCCTTGTTGCAAGATGTTACCGGACAGAGATGTTCAGGGTGGGTGTTTCCTCATGCCAGGTGTGGGTGGCACATCCCCACTGCCCCTGGAAGGATGTCCCTGCTGTCCCCAGCCAAGGCTGCAGCCACCTGTGGCCTTGGGGGTGGCTGGGGCTGCAGGGTCAGAGCTGGACCTGAGCACACGAGTGAGGCACAGCGGGACTTTGCTGTGGAACCAGAGCCTGAATTGCATCTGAATTGCAGCAGATGCTTTGCTGCTACACAACAATTTGTAATTAAAACACAACTTGCCATCCTGATTAGATTAAGCATTTAAATTCATTTGCAATTTTTTTTCCCCCTGTATTGTGTAATTAGCAACATATGACGCTTACATTAGCTCAGTTAAAAGTTATAATGATTAATTTGCACATCAAAGCCTCCCCATGAATCAACTGGTGCAGCGCACTGGAGAGAGCTCAGTGGGGAGTGCCCACATGAACATGTCCCCGCCTGCTCCTGGGGCACGATGGACGCTCCAGTGAGGTGGTTCCTGGTGTTTCAGTCCTCCTGCAAGGCAGCAGTGTCCCTGTGCCCCGAGTCACTCGATAAAGGCCAGTGTGACCCTTGCCAGGATGTGGCCATTCCTTTTTGCATCTGAGCTGGGGTGATGCATCCTAAAGCACCCGACTGACCACGCACCTGGGAGCACTTAAAAGTCATGATGTTAAATTACTGGTGGTTCTTGTTGTTGCTTTGTGGATATAAGCATTTTTCTAAAGTTTTTTGGCCAAATTCTGTTTGTTTTTACCCAGGCTGATCTTTGATTATCATGAGTTTTGCCTGAAAGTTTGTAAGTCAGCTCTTAACTAGTAAAGAACCTTATTCAAGCAAGCCAAAACCAACAAGAAAACTACTATAAGCTAATTATAACCAATGTCTTTTTTCTTTCTTATCTAGTCATAATATTGTCTTTCTTTCCACCTTCTGCTGAGCTGTGAAAATATTCTGCAAAATTATATTTTTGAGTTGATGGAAAAGTACACCCCTGTCAACAATATTTTTCTATTGTTCATCAGAGACAGGCTTCATAACAGAAGAGATCCGTGCTGGAAAAGTACATCTGCTGCAAACAGTTCATTCAAAGTCATCTCAAATAGCAGGGAGGGTGTTTGAGTTCCTGCTCCAGCTGAAGATGAAATGCAGAATGCAGCTTCTAATATTTCAGAGACATGAATGGTGCAGGACATAATGTATTGCCATTTTCACAAAAGATGGGTTTTATATTAAAGGTTCCAGTGGAAAAAGGTCTGGAGGTGTTAAAATATGTATATATTGTTTAAGTTACTGTATGAGGGTGCCATCTCCTTCCCGAGGGCACTGTGGAGGTCATGGTCACGTAGGTGAGTGGGAAATGGGCTCCCACCTTTTTTGGTCCATGTACCTGTCTGTGTGTCCATGCAAGTGGGTGCACTGGTGTTAAGCTGGTGGGGTGTTAAATGCCTCACTTTTCCAACCATCAGTTTCAATTGCATTTCATAAGCCATTAAAGTTCTCTGCTGCTTTCTTTGCTCTTCCAGTTATGTGAGCTCCAGCCATTTAGCTGTGGGTCCTGAGGCATGATTGCTCTGTGGAGCAGCAAAAGTAAATTGGTTCCTGATGTAAAATCTTTTTATATATATATATATATAATCTTTCTAACTCACTGTGAGTGGTGTTACAGTGTTGGGCTGATGATGTGAATCTTCAGGCTTGGCTTTTTCTGGTCCAGTTCTGGATCCCCCCCGACAGCATCTTTTAAAAAGCTTTTGTGCCTGGCTTGAATGGCAAAGACTTATGTGTAGAGAAAGATTCTTTTTTTTTTTTGTTTATATATTTATCTTTAGAATCATGGTGGAAAGATTGGACTGGGGTTTGGGTTTTCCCCCTGTAGAAATGTTTGTGAGAATGATAGTTATTTGGATCAAAGGAGATCTTTTGGCAGTCCTCTGACTTTGATTCAGTACTGGCAGTGCGACAAATAATGAAAAAGCAATAGTTTCCCCTTCTCCCACTTTTATTCTCAGGATAAATGAATGGTTAAGATCTCTGTGCTCAAAAATAATTGCTCGTGGCTTTTACAGAAAAAATGAAAATCCATAACACTCACCCTTTAAATAGATGATTTGATCTTTCCTGTTGGTTTGTGTTTTGCACTATTGAGTGTCTTTGCTGCCAGTCTGAGGCTAAACTGGACAAAGCTGATGTGCAGACTTTGCAGGTTGAGTCTGTGGGAAGGAAAACTGGATAAGTAACTTTACTGCTTTGGAAAGCAGTTCCCATGGTGGGAGTTGAGCGGCGGGGATGAAGCAGGGTCTTGTTGTCAAGGTCCACTGGTAGAACTGTTTTGCACAGCATAAAGGTAAAGAATTTGATAGAATGCAGAGTGAATGGGAAAAAGTGTAACTTTAATTTGCCATGTGATTTTGAAGTAGCTCAAACATCTCCTAAAGTGTGTGTGAGTGACTGCTGGGACCTGCTGGGCAGTTCACAGCGTGTTCCTCCTCCAGCTGCCTGGGGCTTCATGAACAGAAGGAGGTGTCCACCTTTGCCAGGATTTCTCTTCTTCCTTTCTTTCCTTGCTTTTATGGCAGTGGATGTGAGGATGAGCTGCCATACTTTACATCTTCCCTCCCCTAGCAGCCAAACGGTGCTGAGCAACTGAGCTGGCTGCCCATCCCAAGTCCTGTGCACTTCACCTTCCTGGAGCGTTAACCTCCCATTGTTTCCAGCAAAGCCAGGCATAAGAGATTAGGCTGGGCCTGTACTCTTCGTTTGGGGATAACTGCAGCAATTCCTTTTTTTGTTTTTAAATCCTGCTAATTGGTGTTCTCAGCCTCAGCTCCAGCTTAATGAAGGCTGCTGTCTGGGAATCAGCGAACAGTTATGGAAATGCATTTAAATGCTTAAATCTGTTGTACTTTTCTCTTTATGGGCTTATTCCTTCAAAAAGCATAACTATGCCCAGAGTCCCTGCCTGCCCAGGATGATTTCTTTCCATGAGCCCTGTGGTGGGGCTCTGGCACCTCTGCAGCACAGAGGGTACACGGGAGGTTTGTGCTAGAGCCCTGCTGCACCCGTTGTGCTGAGGGAGCAGCATTTTCGGTCTGTTTGCTCCATGCTGCAGATGGGGCCTTTGGATGCTGGGCATGAGGACTGAGAGAGCATCCAACTTCCCTCCTGCCCAGGGGAGGAGAGCATCTCTCCTCCTCTGACCTGCCCAGCACAAGCATCACTCAACTCTGTTAAATGAACAGAGCTGCTGGATGCCACTGCCGTGGCTGCACTGCTCATGTCAGTCTGGCAGTCAGTGTTTGTCTGTCCCTCCGTTCCTCACGGTGAGGACTCTGTTGCTGCACAGAGGCAGAGAAGGTTTCAGCTTAAAACAAAGGAAAGGGGTCACATGGTGCGTTTTCCCATCATGGCTGTGGTTGTAGCCACACATTCTCCAGGTTTGGAGAGGTGTAAGCCAGGTGCTCCTGGGAGGGATTTGGACAAGGGTTTGTGGTTCCTCCTGAGGCAGAGGAGCACCATCCAGCTGGATGGACACCCTCACAAGCTGGGCCAACTAACTGTGCTCTGGGTGTTGAGCCAGTGATGAAAGGATGAGTGAGGAATAGCCAGGCTGTTGCTTCCTCCCCTGAGAGACCATTTTGGGAGCCACCGTGATGGGTGTTCTTCCAGAACAGTTCTCAGCTGGTTTCTGTTGGTGAGATACTTGCAAAGGTGCTGCTTCCATGAAGCATCCCTGAGGATAATGTGTGAAGTTGGTTTGTTTGAAATGCCTCTTTAAAAGTTGGCGTGCCACCAAATTCATTCTGCTGTTACTAAGTAGTGAGTCCCCAGGGTGGTGACTTGTGTCCTTGGGAAAGTGTGGATGGGACTTTTTTCCTTTTCTTTTGAAAGCCTAATCTGGTGCTGTTCCGGGGTCACTGATGGGAACCCTGTGCCAACCAGTGGCATCCTGAGGTTGTCACCCTGTGGTAACTTTGCCTCGGCTCATCCAAGATGAGCTGCAGGTCCTTGAGCAGGCATGTGGATCTCTAGTAGTTGTTGGCAGCTTTAATCAGAAAAACAGGGCCAATCATCAGCTTATTCTCTTATCCCAGGAGATGGGCACTTCAGGCTGATGATGAGGGACAGGACCTATGTTGTCCCTCCCTTTTCATCTGCAGCCTTTTACTAGCAGGAAATGCAAAATCCTTCCTCTGGTGTTGGGGGGACCTTTGGGGCTTACAGATTCCCACCCCACTAATCCCCTCCTGCCCCTTGTTTCTAAGGCTTGGTTACATCCTTCCTTGTGAGAGAGCCCATTCACCCAGCAGCCCTCCAGGCAGGGATTTCCAGGGTGCTGGGTGGATGTTTCTCTGCCTTTTTGTCTGCAGGAAAAAGTGATTCTGATTGCTGCTGGTGAGAAGGAGCATCCAAGCAGAAATGCAACATTCCACACCTAAAAAAGAATTTAAAACTCTGTTAGCTTTGTATGGAGGTTTAATTGTCCAGGCTGTGTCGGTGGTTGCATGTGACTCCGAGCACATGGTGCTTCAAGACCAAGAGAGTGCCCAAGGCCTCCCAAAAATGGCTGTGAGAGTAAAACAAGTGCTTGTGTTTAAAGAACAACATGGGGTATTGTTTACTTGTGCTCTGGTTAGAGGGAGATGCAAGTGGTCTAATTCCTGTATATTAAGAGCAACATTCAGCCCATGTGATGGACAGGGAAGATGAGAAGTGACTGCTACAAGCCAAAAGCAGCAGACCCATGAAGCAGAGCTAGAGACAGCTTTAAAGCTATGAACATAATTACCCGAGGAGTCTGCCAAGGAACCAGATGCTGTAAATGAAAGAATAACTTCCATGGCTTGGCATCTGTCTGCGATCCAGGGAGAGGAGGAGAAGCAGGGGAACTGCATGCAGGGTTGGGAAATGGTTGCTCCAGTTGCAAAATGGGTACCTTCAAAAATATTTGGTCCATACTGGCATTTTTGTATGGAGGAGAGTGAACCTGTCGGAAAGAAGAGAGGTGAGGTCAATGTGCCTGTCTTGTGGGCTGTTTGACCCTCTCCTGCAGGTTTGATGTCAGTGTTATGTGGTTGGTTGGCTGCTGGGAAGATCCGGGTGCTGTGGCAGCTTAAGCAGGTGGTGATAAATGAGGAAGATGTGACTGGGCTGAATTCTGAACCTTTTGGGACCCAGTTGTGCCCAGAACCCAACAGAGCACTCTGTTTTCCATGCATGGATGAGCTCAGTTGATATTTAAAATAAGAGTCTACACGTGACTTGTCTGAGGTCAGGTCACTCTCGGCACTGCTCCAGTTTCGAAAACCGAGCTAGAAAGTTCCTGCTATTTTTCTCCCCAATTTATTTTTACAATTACTGTTAAAATAATTGCAGTCCTAGCAAAGGTAAACATCTGGGTTCGACATAATCAGTACATAAACAATATCCATCATTTACATGGTATAAAACCTCTCCCACAACATATTCCTGAGGCTGCAACTTAGGGGTAAGATAGAAAACCTTTATGGGAAGGGGAGCAGAAAATCAGGTGGGGTCCTCACAGATTGAGTACACATCAATAACAGGAGCAGCATTGGCAGCAGCGGAGCAGTCTCCTTTGTGCTTGTGCTTGTACCAAACACCCCAGAAAAAGGTGGTGATAACAGAGCTGCGTGTGGGGCATCTTCAGAGCCGAGCGAGTGGTGCTTCCTGGGGTGCAGAAACGTAATGTGCCTCTCCCAGCTGGGAAATGAAGGCAGGGAGCCTGATTAGAGGTTATAGGGGAGGTTCACGGGATTTCAGGCCAGGATAGTAGTGTTTTTCAAGCCAGGGAGAGGAGGAAGAGCTTTGCTCATGGATTAGAGATTTTTTTACCATTTTAATAGCCTTATTTTTAACTCTCATTTGGCTCTAATCCATGGAAAATATGTTCAATGTGCACGTCGGGTGCACAGGATGAGATAGACATGGGAGTGGGATGGAGGGCTCGGGACTGGGGGACATCACCAGCATCCCGAGGAGCCTGGCAGGGAGCAGGGAGGAAACTGGAGGTGACTGGGGGTGAATGCAGCTGCTGCCTCTGCACACTCACAACCTGCTGTATGTGCATCCTTGTTTGTAAGCAGCTGTGGTTATTTTGCCTCAAAATAACAAACCTTTTTTGCAAAGAGGAGTGGGGGGGAGGCCTCTGTATTGCTGCAGCTTGGGGACACAGTCACGTGCAAGTCAGAGAGCCACACTGTGTTGAGTGCTGAATGACTCTGCTTATTAATATAATAAACCAGAGGAACACACTGTCATGACAGTCTCTGCAGCAAGAATCCAGGGGATTCTTTTAACCAAAGCACATTAAATCTTTCTGTCTCCTGAAAATTGCACCCTGGAGGTATGGACTGGAGGGCAGGAGGGGTAGGAACATTTAACAAGGGTTTGCAGGAGTTTTTATGCATATCGTGGTCTCCACAACAGTGCTCTGCTGTCTGGGGTTTTATATCTTCCCATCATTATAGTTAAGTTACTCAGACATGATGGGAAGGAAAACATTCTCTCTCTCACTTTAATTTTTTTCTCCCTTCATTCCCTAGTTTCAAGATGAAATTTTCTCTGCTGTAGCACTGATACAAGACCTTTTCTTCAGATGTATTATATGAAAACATGCTGTCATCCTCTCTGAAAGCTGTGAAGTGTGTGCATGTATATGGATATTCTATATATTCAGGCACACACTATACAGAGATACATGTATGTATATATAGGGTTTTTCCCGTCTCTCTCAGATAAAATAGGCCTTTCTCATCTCTTCAGCAAAAATGAGTGTTGTTAGATATTAGAAGATATAGTTCTCACCAGGGTGCCTTGATGGGCTCACAGCTGTATCTGCTGGGATTGATTCAAGGGCAAGAGCGCTCCTCCCCTGCACCCCTGACTGGGATTTTGGTCACTGGGTGCATGGGTGACCTGATGTGGGGTTAGGTAATGGCAACAGCCCAGCTGCCTCCTTGAGAGCCCTGGAAGTCCTGAGGCCATAGAGGGACCTTTGTGGCTTCAATGGCCCCACCATTGGTGCCGCCCACTGGGGACAGGGCTTTGCAGGAGGCTCCACTCCCTGACAGAGAGGGAAGTTAAAAAAGGCAAGATTCGCAGAGAGAGCAAGGTGAGGGGAGTCTCTGCAGGTCCCCTCGAGGTATTTTGTACTCTCTGTCTGCCAAATGCTGAGGGCATTGGGCTGGTCCTTGCTGCTTTGCTTCGGAGTGGAGCTGGAGCAGCCCAGAGTTCCAGAGAGGATGTGTCTCCCCTTTGCCACCCTCTGGTGAAAAAGGTGCCCACATCTCCCTGTATTTCCTGTGTGATGGCTTGACACACAGGCAGCTTTCTCCTCTCTTTTTCTAATCATGGAGAGGGTTCAACACATTGTCTGAAATAGCTTTTTTGCCTCAACAGGGAGGTTCCTTGAGGCAGTAATTGACTCTTTCTTTCAAGCAATGGCATTTTACCTGGGAAAGCAGCCAGTTGGTATTTTCAACACAGCAGAATTCTGCCTTGCTTTAAAAGGAGGTGGTTCCAGATCCTCTTTGGTTTTTTTTTTTCCCTTAGGATGATGTCATTTTACTTTTTGCACTCTCTACCATCCTGTACACAGTCTCTCCAGCTCCTTCTTGGAAACACTTCTATTAGAGAGGCACTTAATTTTATAGAAACAGCACCTGCAGGACCAACAGGTGAATAATCTGGAGTCCTCAGCTGCATCATGTTGGGCAACTGAAATGTCCTTTAAGTGACCCTGAAAGGAAGGCTGAATTGTTACTGGTATTTTTTTCTTTTCAATAAGGAATCATAGAATGGGTATGTGATAACACAATTGAAAGTGAAGAAGGTGCTGGACATGGGCAAGAAAACAAAAGAGACCAGGAGAGAAAGATTTCCAAAGCAGAAACAAACTGTTCTTCGTTCTTAGTTTTCATGACAATTTAATGTATTCATGAAAATTGTCTCAATTTAACTTCAGGGGAGAAAAGAAGCTACAGGGTTGCTGTAGCTAAAAGGCTTCATTCTGTTTTAGTAAGTTTGCTATACTTCAGATTTTTATCTAGAGGGGCTTTTTTTAATGGTACTTTCTACCAGCAGTTCTCCACACCTGCTTCTTTTTAAAACGCACTCTGCAAGCTGCAGGAAAAGAATGGTAAGCACAGTTATCCCTGTTCTCCAGGTAGAGAGAACTGGCAGAGATGTGCAGTGACTTTGGTCTCTGCCAGAGCCAGAAAAAGAGATGAGCCTTTAGCTCCTGAATCCTGTGCAATGCCACACAACCCTGCCTGGGAGTCATCCTGCAGTGTGTGACTGGAGCAGGAGGTGTTGGGCTGAGCTCGTCATCCTGCTTGACTCAACCTTGTGCCTGCCCTTGAATTACCCCTGTGTGACAAGAATGAAAGCAGTGGTGAATATTTTGGATTATGTACACCTTGTATAGCAGAGGCATGAAGCCTTGATAGTCTTGGCTGCTTGTCTGGCCTCTCTTACCAGTTAAGTAATCTGGGGCTGAATCTTCCCCGCTGCTCTGGGCATTGCCTTTCCCCTCTAGTGTTGTCCCTCCTCTTCCTTTCTCCATTGTTAATGTGCCCACACTCAGGTGGGATTTAAGAAGCACTTGCTTGGCTTTGCATGATGGAACTGGCAAGTTCTGCTCAGGTCATCGAGGTACATAAAAATGCACTGTGAGCCTGCGATGCTGCTGCTGTTACTGCTTCCTTTGCAGGGTCTGTGCAGCCACCCAGCAAAGCAGAGTTAGTCACTGCCCTCTCTCCAGGACAAGCTTGCTTGGGCCCACAGGGATGGGACATCTCCTGGCATCTGGAGTGAGACACTTTGTTAATACAGCAGCACGACCTCTGCCCATCCACCTCCAGCAGCTACAACAACTGACCACACAGGCACAAG
The DNA here is from genome assembly GCA_013399875.1 of Gymnorhina tibicen. Classification (NCBI taxonomy): domain Eukaryota; kingdom Metazoa; phylum Chordata; class Aves; order Passeriformes; family Artamidae; genus Gymnorhina; species Gymnorhina tibicen. Next base: position 1,744,531 of record VXAZ01001058.1, on the reverse strand, counting down.
CCTGATTTGTTTTCCAGGAGGTTTTGATGCATGAAATGCAGGGACAGTGTTTCCCTCCTGATACATGGAAGAAAATGATGCTCTGCAACAAATTAGCAATGCTGCCTTGCCTTCTGCTTAGGACAGGGCTTTAAGGCATTTTATTGTGCTGTGCCTCTTGTGTACAAGCTGGAGACTGTAGTTTCTGGGTGTACTATGGCCTCCGCAACATTTTAAAAAGTAGAAATCCTTAAGAAAAAGAATAATACACTTTCAGACTTTTACAGCTTCCTTTATACAGCATGGCCTTGTTGGAGTGATAAAGATACAGGCACAGATCCTGCAGCGTGCTTAGGCAGAGGCATCAAAGTTTGAAGAATATGGGTTGTAGATTTTAAGGTCTTTCAGCCCAAAGACATTTCTTTTCCATCTTTGCAAATGTTTCTGATGCTGTATAAATACTGTCTTTGAGGTTTACCAGCAGCTAACATTATCACACACTTTCATATAAAGCAAAATCAGAGTGCCTCTTTTATATCTCTAAGAGAACTATGAAAGCCTTCTTCGCAGCACTGCAAACAAATGGAGATGGACAGTTATTAGTTTATGGTCTAACTGCTCTGACAGGGTTTGATGCAGAGGGATTTCCAGTGATTGACTCTGAGGCATCCCTTGTGCCTGTTCCACAGGGATGCGGAATCCACCCTGACCCTGCTGACCATTTACTTGCTCCCCACTGGGGATCTCTGGGTCCTGGGCAGTGGAGGTGCTGATAACTGAGCAAAGTGGGCAAGTTGCCCAGCAGAAACCTCCCGTTTGCAGCAGATGCTGAAAAGGGGACTGAGAAGCTGGGGTTTTTTTCCCCACGGCCTAGTTCGCGGCTATTTGGAGGCAATACAGAAATGGAAGGATTATGTTGTTCACGTTGCAGGTCACTTTTAGCAATTATCAGCAAGAATTTAGCACCTAATACGTGTCTAACAATCTGAATTAAATCTTTAATTGAAGGACTTCATGTGAGGAGTAACCAAAAAATTAAACAACCTGTTCACTTGCTATTGCTCGGGTGTTCAGTGTCTCTCCTGTGTGAGGCAAGAGCTGCAGGTTACACAGCTCCTTTTATCCAAGCAGCACCTCTGTGGATGAGGGTTTGGGCAGCAAGGCTGCCCCATCTGCAGGCTCAGTGTGAGCCACTGCTCACATCCCAGAGCACTGCTCCAGAGCCCCGTCTGTCGCTGCAGCCCCCAAACACGATGCTTTTCGTCTGTCACAGCTGTCAGTGACTCAAATCAGTCTCTGGTGCTGTTAATCCATCCCGAGTGAATCCTGAACAAACCTTTCTGGTAGCTGGGAGAAGTTTACTCTCTGCTGATACTTTGCAGCAGAAAGAGAGGCAAAACCATTATTGATCACAAATTAATGGGGCTGTGCCCAAGCCCTCTGATTCCCAGGCTGCTTTTTGGGTCTCTTTCTGGGTCACAGTAAGCCTTGCATTGAAGTCAGCCAACACCATCCAGTGCTTCCTGCGATGCTCCGGAGAACCGGGAGTTAAATTTCCTTAAATCGCATAGCAAAGGCAGAGCACTTTGCGTGCAGTTATTCCTACTGCTCCTCGTCACCAGTGTTTGGACTGCTGTTGGAATCTCTCTGCTCTGGGTGTAGGAGCAGCGCAGGGATGGGCAGGCAGGGACTATTGCTAAGCAACCCTGCGGGAGCGCTGCGTGCCCCGCGCTGTCCCTGTCACTGTCACACTCCCATTTCCCACCGTCCGCCGCCTCGGCGCTGCGCTCACGGCTCCCGATTTCACAGCCCCACCGATGCCATCGACTGGGGGAGATTGCCGCGATCGTGAAGTTAAGCAGAAAATGGCACTGCCTGTTGCTGGTGGGAGGCGGTGGCACAGGAATGCTCTTCGCGGGGAATTGATGCTCATGGCTATTGATTGGAAAGCACTTTGCATTGCTCTGAATGTCAGTCTAGTTAGTTCATAAATTTATGGCTGTCATTCTGCATTTGCCACAAACTTTCCTGCTTTCTGGCATTTTTTCAGGAGAGTTTGAAAAAAATGGCAACGTGATCTGCTATGAACAAAATGGAGATATGGGAGTAACATCCTAGCTTTTTAATTTGCATTTATTCTACATCTTGAAGAGCAGTGTTCAGCTACTTCTGCTTTCTAATTTTACCTTTTAACATGGTTTGAAGCCCAGGGAGGCTCATTAGATGTTGATATAATGCTATTGGTAAAATATTGGTATTTGGAAATGGTTGTCAGGTGACTTTCATTTTCCATGCACAAGTGCACGGTAAACACACACATTTATCTAATACTTTGGAGACAACTTCAGTCTTTCAGATATACGCTGGGTAATTGAAAACAAATGTTAGCTTCTCTTTAATAGTGCTCTGCAGTAGTCACAGTGCAGCGTGACCAAGTTTTCATTTTAGTGTTCTTCAGAGACATTTGAAGTATGCAGCTTCTTAAATCTGTGTTGACTTAGAGCTCTCTGTAAAGTGCATTATTGCAGCGCTTGGAGGAGAGTCCGTCGCGTTTGCCCCTCCAGGTAATGCCTGACCTGTACGAATTGGATCCCCTCCTTGCAGCTGACAGACTTTCTGGGCTGAAATCTGGTAAAAACTTTGCTAGCAGAGGCTCTCGTGTGGCACCTTGCAGCTGGGACGCAGCCTCTACCCACCCCACTGGGCGCTGTGTTTGTGTTCGTGTTGTGCGAGCAGCAGAGAGGAGCTGACCTGCGTTCGGAGCCGGGCTGGAGCTGCTGTGCCAGCACTGATCCTGCACACCACGTCCCCAGGGGCCACCGGGCTCCAGGTGGGTGCTCAGCGGTTTTGCTATGGGGACAGGAGTCCAGAGGCAGCTTGGCTTGGCTCTGCAGGGAAAATCCATCCCTGGATCGGTGCCCCATGGCTTTTCACAGGTAGCCGAAAGCCAGCAGTGCCTTTTGCTTCTCCCTGCATGATGAATTTGGGCTGATGATGCTGAGGAGGAGCGTGCCACATGTGGGATGTATCTTGTCTAACAATTAGTCATCCTAAAAGGGTGTTTTGGTTCTCTGTTTAATCGCTGCAGGGAGAGTGGGCTGCTTCAGAGGCAGTTTGTCCTGCTTTGACCCCAGTGTCTGTGCACAGAAGAACGGGATCCCTGGTCCTGCTGGGTGGAGAGGGGCAGCCCTGGACACAGCCCTGGCACTGGTCTGGGCAGGGTTTTCCACCCCATGCGTGCCCTCACCCAGCCCTTGGGCAGAGAAGTATCCTCCTCCCCTGCCATGTCTTCATGGGAATGTTTCTCAGGTGGGGAAGGGACCCTCAAGCTCCACTGTGGGAAGAGTGGCCACCACATTCCTCTCCTCAGCACGACAGGTTTGCTCTTGGCAGAATAAACCACTGCTGAAGAATGGAACTAATGAAGAGATTTGAAGTGCATTTATCCTTTGAGAAGTGAGTCTAAATATAGTGCCGTGGAGTTCAATATCTGTCACTCCAAGACATTTAGATCAAATGTACCCATTTTGAGACTTTTATGTTTTTTCCTTTTTTTTTCTTTGTCTATAAACCCAATGGTCTACCCTGGGAATTTAAATTCCACTTGAGATCCTTCGGACTCGTGAATCACTTCCAGTCACAAAGGCACCGTAGTGCACTCGGGACGTGGGTAATTATGTTAGTGTTCGGCAGGGCAAAGTAGAGCCCAGCTCACCTCCCTCCTATTGTATCAGCTTTTGGTGCTGTCTTGGGAATAGTAATAATAGTAGTTGTAGTAATAGGAATAATAAAAGGTCTGCCACAAAAGCCAGGGAATCTGACTCAATGCACACAGGCAAGAGAGGCTGGGGAAGCAGCAGCCCTTCCCCAGGGCTCCCCTGCCAAGTCTTTACAGTCCTCAGCCTTTTTTTGGATGAGCTGGGGCCATGATCAAGCAGTGGCTTCTTTTGTGACACAGCTATATCCAGAAAGGCCATTCTCACGCACTGAATAAAAATGGAAATTCTTCCCTAAACATCCACATTCATTTGTAAAACAGTTAAGAAATGAAAACTGTCAACACCTGAGACTGAGAGCCCATCTGGCCCCCTGAAAGAGCTCAATTTTCCCTTTGCTGATCTGGGCCAGGTATATAAATGTGATCAGCAAAACAGCAGCAGAGGTGTCTGGGCTCATTTCTGTTTGCATCCATCCACTAGAGACTTCTTTTTAAGGATTTGCTAGGCTCCTGAATTGTCATCTTATCATAAAAAGGGAAATAAATCCTTTTGTTTGCCCTATGCTGCCATTCTCCCTAGATCTCTGCCAGAATTGGAAAGTTCTCTGCCTGCCGTGGTGAAGTTTGGAAATCAACTTAACCTGTGCTTTGCCGTGCACCCTTTTGAAACGAAGTGCTAAAGATTTGTTCTGTTTGTTCATTAAATAAAACTAGTAGAGAAAAGGTCACATTCAAATGCTTTATTTTCCGAGAGTGACATATGCTGTTGACTCACACAAATGTCTCCTCTGGAGAGTCCCTCGTGTGAGAAATCTCAGAGCACTTCATCTTCAGCCCTTAATGAGAATTTTTCTTCTAGCAGAGCTATTAAAGACTCTGATCTTAATTCTCAAAAAACACAAAAGATGTCAAATTATACAAATCCAATATTTGATATGTTAATAACCAAAGAGGCTGTAAGAGGGGGAGAGAAAATATAACCTGAGGAAACGCATTGTCTTCCTGGTGGTGTGCTTCCCTGGCTGCTGTTTATTACCATCCGTGTTACCTTGGTAGCGGTTTCTGATGCATCCCTGGATAATAACATGCACGCACTAACGTGACAAATGTGCGCTCTATCGGAGCACGTACAGCACATGCAGGTGAAATTAGGTGTATTTCTTATTTTCCTTTTTCCTTCTGGTATTCCCGAGGCTGTAAACTCCTCAGAAGTAATTTGCTGACTTGTGTTGTCACGAGGGTGGTGTTTCTGTACCAGTGGCAGGAATTGCCTTTGAGGGCTGTGTTCTGCTTCGGGGTGCAACGGTTGTGGTGTAGGAGCAGAAATGGCATTTTCCGTTTTATTTCAGTGGACAACTAGCAGCTGCCTTGGCACCTGGCAGTTGTGTTTTTCTTCCTCTGTCCTCTACATCAAGGAACAAAACCTCTCTGAAGTGATACGTGCTCAAGTCTTTGCTGTGCAGGGTGTGTAAGGAATGGATGACTTGGAAATCCCCAAGTATTTTCCTGCTTTTGGTCAGTCTTACGAAAGATGCTCTCAATTGCCACAGCAGATGGTTTTAATACTTTCTTTCAGCAAAAAGTGCACAAGTGTTTCCTCACATCCATGTGTGGTGCCAGGTCCTGAATGGAGGGATGGGGGCTTTCTAAACTGGATTTATCTTGGTGGGTAGGGGGACTAAATGAAGCTGAAAGGTTTAAAATCCTGTCCCAAATAAAATTTTCTTCCCATTGAGATAGTTCCCCTCTCCTAGCAGAGGCAATGATGCTGTCAGCTGGGCAATCTAGAGCTGTCTCAGGTGGTGCTGTCAGGCCTGATCCACATGGGGCCGGTTCGGTGTCCCAGTGATGGTTTTGAAGGTTCCAGTTGTATTTCTAGTGCTGTGCTAAGTTCAACAAAAAGTGGTTACAGCACGTGAATGGCAAAGGGCGTAACAAAAGCAAAAACCCATTTATAGTATCTGTGTAATTCCAGTTGGGTGTTTATTTGTGCTCAGGTAGGAAATGCCATCACAGTGATGAGAACCTGCCTCCCCATTCCTCTGTACCCACCACGAGCCATTCCCTCCTGGCAGGAGATGCTTCCTGGATATATCTTCTATATCCTGGCTTATTTCGTGATGTCACTCACCAGGACGGTGTCAAATAACGGAGCTGGTGCTTTTCCCACAGGCAGGATTTTCCACATTGTGCCTCCAGCCTGATTTGGATTCCTCAGCTTGCACATATCTCTGGTCTGCCACCTGTATATTTCTCATGTTGCCCAACTTATTCCCAGTGAGCAGGAGTTTGAGTGAAGGAAAAATGCAGAATTGCGTCTCTCCAGTGCAAATGAGCACTGGGTAGAGATTGCCTTCTGGGATTGGTTAGGGATTAGTGCTATATTGGGAGCTTTAAGAGTTAGCTTCCTTTAAAAAAATCATATAAAAATTTGGATTTTCTGCTGGAAAGTTTTATAGGAAGCAGAGAAAATAATAAATCTGACAGGCTCTGCTCAGGGAAGTCTTCTTTCCCTGCACTCAAATATGGCAAAGTTTAGCTGGCATTTCTTGGGATGAGTGCATAAGGGCTGGATCTCCAAAAGCCTGTCTAACTCTGGCAGTCAAGCTCAGTCCTGCAGCATGCTGATTTGCTTTGCTTTGCTTCCAGAGGATCCTTGCAATGTCTTCATGGAGGCTCAAATGCTCGGTGTCTCCAACTTCAACCAGAATTTTTCCGGCTGATATTTTACTTCCGTTGTGGGAAATGAGAGGGTGCTTGGAGCTGCGTGGGGAGGCCAAGTGTGCCCAGATTTTGGCTTTGAGGGGTGTTATTTCACGCAGGGCGTGAGGGCACGGCTGTGCCCTGGTGAGTATTTAGGTGGAACCCAGCTGTTTTCTGTGGGTGGCAATGGATGGGAAATTTTTGGCCATTTGATTTCAAGCTGCTTTAGTTTGCTGCTCTTGTGGAGTTATGAAATACTGTAGAAATGCTGACAAATTAATGACTTGGAAAACAAGCTCTCATAATGAAAATGTCAGAGTTTGGAGACCTGCTTGGTGGCTCAGGAGAGTCCTGTGGTTTTTCCCATTGATTATGAAAGTGCTGGAATTTTGAGCTTTCCTCTGCAGTATTTTATAGCACTTTATATACTTGGCATAACAAATCAGGTCAGTGCCTTTACTATCTGCTTGTGCAACGTGTAACTCCTTGGAACTGCAGGGCAACATTTAAAATTTGCACAGAAATTGGACTTTAGCTGTGAGGATTTGAGACACTTATTTTTCTTGGATTATGCTCCTGTTTATCAGCATCGGGAGGTATTTGAGAGACCTAAAAATTGAATTCTAGGTTTTGCATTAAAAAAAAAAAATTCTGTTAGAATGAGTTTCTCTTTGGTGAAGTTGGATATTGAGTATAGATCTGACTCTCCTGTGTCTGCAGAAAGAGGATAAAGGATAAACCAAGCTAATTCTTAAAAGGCACATAATAAAAAAAGAAATAAGAGTTAAAAAAAAAAAAGTCTATTGGACTGCTTTGAATCAACAACACTGAACTGTGAACTTCAGAAACTTTTTAGAACAGATTGTGCTTGCTTTCTTTTTATCTCTGTAAAAACTAAAACTTAAAAAAAAAAAAAAAGGAAAAAGTAGCCACTAATGAAAACACTGAGTCAACTGTTAACTGTCATTTTCGATTAAACCATTTAGTGAGGAGCCTGTGGGAGTTGGCTTGAAAAAGGATATTATTATTACATTGCTTTATAGCAATACCGATTTTTAACCACAGAATCTGTTCTTTAGGCACTAAATACTGGGGAGAGCAAAGAAAGTGAAGATTCTGAATTACATAAAGCTGATGAAAATACATTTATGGGATGATCTTTCTCTGCTGGTGAGAGAGTGTGAATGGTAATTCACTCTTGCTGTCCAAACTGAGCTGGAGTAACAGGCACACCTGTGGTGAATGTTATGACCTTTGTGTTGTGCTGCTGTGCTCTCTCCCAGAGCTGGTAGCGTTTTGCGGATCAACGAAGTACTTTCCATTTACATAAAGACTTTCAACTCCTCTCTTGAATATGTGATTCACTTTGGAGATGTGCAGTTGTCTAGCAGAGCAATGGCTGTTGCACTTAGTAATGCATTTTGAGATCTTTGAGACTGGAAGATGCTATCAAACTCTATGATGTCTGTTATTTTAATTTTATGTTCTGCTCTATACAGTCCTGAAGCCTAATATATCTTCTATTCTGCTAGAGGGAACTGCCTTCTTTTTAAGATTTTACAGGCTGTTTCTGTTGTGCAGTAGAATTCAAATTAGGAATTATTCCGTTCTATTCAGAAAAGAAAATCTTGTGTTAGGATGGAAAGCTAGGCAAGGCTCAGTGGCAATAAAACCGTGAGGGAACTGGGTCCACGGCAGTTAGATACCTGCTGTAAGGTCCTTTGCCTACTGATCGTGGCTGGGATTCTCATTCTGGGTCTTAAACAATACAGGCCCCTTTCAGATAATTTGTCCTTCTAAACGAAAAGGTTTCTCTTCAGTCCTCCTTCTCCGCCGTTCCTGGGGAACAAAATGGTTCAAACCTTGTCTTGGCTTTGCAGTGAAAAATAAGGGATGGCTCCTGTTCTGCGCTCAGAGCGCTGGTGTTCAGTGCCAACCTTTAGGATGATGGATATGTGCCTGACCGCCGTGCATTGATGAATATTGATCTCGGAAAACTGATGAGGGACCCGGGCTTGAGTGGTCTGTGTACGTGGAATCAGCTGCAGTCTTATCTCCGTTTAACTGATTATTGAAGGCTTTGCTGGCTTGCAAGGAAGAACAAGTTCTTATTACATTTGGCCTTTAATGCAGCGCAGTTACCTGAGGGCAGAACTGCAATGTTACAGCCTCTGGATGTTTAGTGGCTCCTCCCTTCCCTCCTGAATGCTGCTCAAGGTGACTGTCAAATCCACAGGCTTTCCTAAGGAAATGTAGAAACTGTAAATATGTCTTTTTTTTTTTTTTCCTCTCTGTTCTTTTTATCTCCTAGTAATTGTTCCCCTTAGGATTGGCTGCATGATATTAAACAATCTTTTCTTGTTGTGCAATTAGTTTCAAAAAGGCACATTCTTCCCAGGCATCAATCTTGTGCTGGGAAGGCCAGCAAAGACCTTGGCACTGCTGCTGGGGGGGCTCTTTTTGAAGCCTTGGTGGTGAGGATGTGCCATGTGCCAGGTCTGCCTCCCATCCCACGTGAGAATTTGTGCTTGGCTGCTCACAGGTGATTTTTAACCTCTTATCTGCCCTGGGAAGTGCGGATGCGCTCGTATGCGATGGAAGCAGCAGCATGGAAAAAATGAAGCTCCAATAAGATATTTAAGCACCTAAGCCCTGTTACAATCTTTAGCAGGCCTGTTTTGGTGAAGCCAAACTTAAAATATTTGACCAGAGTTGCACATGAGTCTGTTGATATCAAATTTGGATCTTCCAGCCCCAAAGCCAGTTCCTCACTGTTGCATCATTGGCTGTGCAGCCGGGTGGGTGCTGGGTGTGAGGTTTGCTGTTCCTTTGCTCCTTAAAAACTGAAGTAGGTCTGTGGAATTTGTACAAGCCTTTCTGGGCTTCTGACTTGTCTGGATTTAGTCTGGATGGACTGAACAGAGGAACAGCTGAGTGAATTTAGCTGGATCAAATTTTCAAGGAGACTGAAAGCAAGAGGGATGTGCTTGAGTAAGGAAATCAGAGCTGCTCTACCATTTTTAATAGGTTTGGTATGCCTGCAAGCACTGGAGTTTTTTAGTTTTGTTGAATATATCCTACCTGTTGTAAAGCAATTTAGCTTTGTTTTAATAAATGCTACAGAGCTCTGTACTGTAGCTCCCCAGCAACAGAAAACTGGGAAAAAACATCTTTGGCTTTCGGCAAGCCTGCAGAGTGACTGAGTTGCTGTGGGTTGTATTCTTGCATGTGGCACTGTGAAATTAAAATACCAAGAAGTACATAACTCCAACCAACAACACCAATACCAAGCTTATTCCTGCCTTCTTGTGCTAAGTTACAGCAGTGATAGCTGGAAAAGTTCTTTTTCAACTCTTCCTGTGTTCCATTCAGAAAAGCAAAGCTACTGATGTTGCTTTTTAAGGATTTTTTACTCTGGTGTTCAGCACTGATCTAACGTTTGGGCTGTCAGCCACAGGAAAGAATATTTATTTAATAAGCCACCACCATCATGAAATCCCTTTGGACTTAAGGAAAAGATGTGCAGAATGGAAATTAAATGCAGCAGAGGTAAACAGAAATTTAATGAGGTTCTATAGGAATTCGTGTACAAACCTAAGGAGTTTAATAGAAAATGAGAGGTTATTTTTAATCATCCTCTGGAACTCTACAGCACGTTTTTAATTAAATTACATAGGATGGATAGGAAAAAACCTAAGGAAAGATGACTAATTTTCTATTAACCTTTATTCAACTTTTTCATAAAATGAATTAAGTTAATGACTAATTTCTGTTTGTGTCGTCTTGGTGAAAGCTCATATTTACAAAGTTTAAACTGTCTCCAATATTTCCGGTCAGTCCTGTCCTTCCTCCCCTCATTTGGTTATTCCCTGTCCCAACGTGGTCACTCAATAGGAAGATGAATCTATATAAAACATGAGACTACAGGACACTAAGCCATGCTCAACCTTTAATTTATTGTGGAACCATGAGGGTTTTTAGCTTTTTTTCTTTATTCTGATTTGTGTGATTCTCCTGGGAAAGAGGAGATTCCTGAATTCCAGGTTCATCATGACTGGTTTGAAACGGGTATCTAAAAGAACCACCTTGGTTCTGGCCATCAGCAACTCAAGAGTGGAGCCATATGGAACCTCTGGCTTTTTTTTTTCCTTCTTTTTTTTACCTTTTGTGGCCTTGTTGGATTTGATTTGCTGTGCTGCTTTAATAACTGTAAAACGCAGTAATTAAAGAAAACTTGAGAAAGTCATCAACCTTTTGGACACTGATAATTTTTTGCTAGGCTGCATAATGATTGCACTCACATGGGCCATTGGTCTCTTAAATGAAATTTCATCCTATGCTTTGAAAAAATGCTTTGACGTTTCCTTTAGTATGAGAGAAACCAAGTCCACAGATACCCCCTTGAGAACGGCTTTGTTAATTAATCCCATGTGGCTCATCAATGTTGCTGGTGTCTCCATTAGTTACATGCAGAAATAAAGACAAATGGCTCTTGTTAATAGCCCCAGGAATGCATAAATCTTGCTTGTTTATGGAAGAAGGCAACACAAGGAGACATTATGTTACAAGGCTTTTTCGATTTATGGCGTTGCTGCCTGTGCTGGCACGGATTTAGGTCAGAAATATGTGGATGGGTGCAGTGTCCTGGTTTTGTTTGCATTACCCAGAGATATTCCCTGCTGCTGCTGCAGCTTGGGGGTGGGAAACGCCTCTGCCATGGGATGGGGGCTGGAGGAGGCAGCTGGGTCACGGGAATCTTTCTGTGCTGGTCATCCCCATGGTGAAGAGTTTGGAGCCTCCATCCTCATCAGGAGTGGGAAGGGACTCCTGTGCTGGCTGAGCGCTTCCCCTTCGCTGTGGGTCTCAGCTTGACGCCCCGCAAGAGTTCAGACTGTTTCCATAGAAAAGCAGTTTTGGTAGAAAGGAATCTCATCCTTGGGGCTTCCCACTTTCCCTCTTCTTCATGGCCTGTGCTTTCCTGCCCCTACCAAATGCAGCTCATTTAATCTCGCACAGGTTGTCTCTCATGCCACTGTAGAAACATCACTTGGAAGGATCTTCTGTGGGTTTCCAGCCTCCTGCTTGGAGCAGGACAGGTGCCCACATGAGCAGTGGTTTTGCTGAACTGAGTGGCAAAGCCTCCTCCCCTGGGATGGGGATTCATCCCTTCCCTGGGGCCTGTTCCTGTGCTCTCTGAGGGAAAACTTTCCTGACCCCTAGATTAAGTCTTCCAAACTGTAACTTGGGCTGTTGCTGCAGTTGTCCTGACAGATCCCATTTTGGGATCGCTCCATCTGTTATTTATTGCACTCAAATTGAGCTGATTCTGCTCCCTCTGGTCCTTGCTGCCCTGTTAGCACCTTCCCTCCTGCCTGCTGAGGCTCCCCCAGCCCAGCAGGGTGAACAGTACATAATTTCCTGAAAATATCTTGGGTTTTCAGCTGTCACAGCTCACACCTTTCTTTGCCCTTCCACTGCAGCCCTGCTCATCTTTTATTGCCTGTCTTAGGAGAGCAGCGGTCCCTCGCTGGGGAGGAGCTGCCTGAGGGTGCTCACGATGGCTGTGTTCATCATCTTACCATAAGGCTGGATTTTTCTAAAAGGGTGCAGATGGGTACTTTTGAAAATCAGTTTGGTTGTCTGTCTAAGAAAATTTTGGTTTAATTTTTCTCCATGACTGAGCAGTGCTTTATGGAGTCAGACCTCCTGGAAATCCATCAGGCACAGGGAAGGGACTGTGGCTGCTCAAATCATTGCTCGTTCCCCAAACAGTGCAGGAAGGAATTTCCTCTTAATTTTGAAGAAGAAGAACAAGCACTCTGTGTAGCTTGTTTTAACAGTTGATGTAATTAATTCTGCTCTTTTAGCTGGGGTTGGCTATTTTTATCAGCCCTGGACTTGCGTACTGCTGTAGTAACAGCTCTGGGGCAGACCTCCTGTTCCTCCCAGTCCCGAGTGTGAGGTACAGCTCTAATTATATTTACAGTTAATTCACAGTTCATCGAGCGGAGCTTGGGGCCAGTTTCACAAGTGCTTCGCTCTGTTATCAAACTGCTAATAAATATGGGGAGCCGTTGTGAGAGAACACAGGCAGCAAAATCCTAACAAGAGTGGGAATTTGTGTGTTATAAACCCCATGCTACAGCAGCTGATGTAAAGCAGAGCCCCGCAGAAGGAGCACTCGGGATATCGCAGAGCATCCATTGCAAAGATGGTATTTTACTGAAACATGATTTAATTGGTGTGGAGGCTTTGCTGCTCCCTTTTGAATGTTTAATGGTTACTGAGGTATTTGGATGGAGGAGAGCAGGAGATACTCTTGTGTTTTAAGTTATTAGGCTGTGATCAAGAGATATGTGTTAAGTTCTGCACAGTGGCTGGGCTTTGAATTTCAGCGGACGCTTCATCTCTGCGTGTCTCAGTTCTCCAGTTGTAAAGCAGAGCTAATGTTTGCAAAATAAGGCTGCCATCGTAGGTCCTGCCTGGCTGCCTCCAGGCCAGACCGAGGTGACTCCCGCAGCTGACGGCTCCGGCTGCCTTCTCTCCCGCTGCCTGGCCCAGGGCACTCCAGCTGGCTGGGCCACCACGGGGCTGCTGGCTTCCCACGCTAGACAGGCTCCACATGGGCAGTGCTGGCAGTAGCTGGGGTGGGCAGCAGGGCCAGGGGTGCCACCAGTCCTCCCTCGAAGTTGTTTTGTTAAAGCATGTTTAGCCAGCTCCACGGTGGAGACTTCCCTGCCCCGGTAAGCCCTGTGCTCTGTTTGCCTCTGGATCTGTGTTAGTTCCATCCCTGAGTTTTCTCTGATGTCCCATGGGTTTCCCTGTGGTGAGACAAGGGCTCTGGGGGGGGAATATCCCATAATTTCTCTCTTCTTTCCTGTAGTTGCATCTGGGCATGGCAGCTCCCCAGTTGGAACCTGATTTTGTGCAACCGTTTTCAAAGCAAACTGTAGGAACAAGGAATAATGAGAGAAGGGTTTGTTTGGATGGTGGAAAACTTCTGTGCACATCTCTCTTCCCTACTGACTTACTCAGCTTTTACTCCAGCAGCCCCGTCTCTGGGGACTGAGGTTTCTTCCTTCTGACGTCTCCCCAAAGTTCTTGGTACATTTTTCCATTAGGTTTTCTCTTTTCCAGGCTCAACAGTTGGAGCTGATGGGATTTCAGACCAAGCAATGCCAGTCTTGCCCATCAGTGGGAGCTTCCTCAGAGGGGCGCATTTATTTGGAGTCCCTGCTGTTGAAGCTGAGGTTAACTGTGAAATTTCACAGCAAACACCAGGTCTGAGTCAGGTCATCAAACGGGTTCATTTTGGTGTGGAAATACTTCCAGGCCAATTGAGAGCCCTGTGCACCAGTGAGGAGGAAGAAGGTTGTGGTACGGCCTGGCCTTTGGAAAAATCATGAATTATTGATTTGTTTGACTGGGATAGTTGATATATAACCTGGTACTGTTATGCCTTTTTCCTCCCAGGGATAGGCTGGGTATTGATTGGAAGATCATGTGTATTTTCAAATGTCTTATCCAGGCTGTAGGTGTTGAAGAGTTTTTCAGCAAGTATGACAAAATGTCAAAGTTATTTTGTGCATTAAGCTCTATTCCTCAACTGAAAATTCCCTCCTGCCTTGACACTGTGGTATGGATGTCGATGTTTATATGTAACTTTATTTTTAGACTACTGGGCCAGATCAAAGGGAGAAATTGGACATAGGCAGTAGGCAAAAGCTGCCCATTAAGAGATACGGAAGTCGTGCAGCTTTTCTGCAGCAGAGCTATGCAGGAGGCTAAAGCCCTGTAGTAACTTATTTTCCCCCAAATCCACTCCTGGCTGTTTAGAGCGAGCACATAATTTAGGTCAAATTGTGCAAAAAGTGAAGAAGAGCCCCCTCTGTCCCTGCTTTTTGCTTTCTCAGTTGAGTTTCATTTTTCTGCACCTCCCGTGGCTGTTTGCCATTTCCCAGGAAGCTGAAGGTGGTGTGTCCATGTGCAGCAGGTCTGTGTCCCTGCTTACGTGTCTTGTGGTGACGGGGCTGGGGGTATCCACTGTGCAGAACTGAACACCAGGCAGTTTTCCTGCATTTTGGGGTTATTTGTGTCCCTCACTAATTTACCAGCTGGCTTTGCTTGATAAAATACCAAGCCCTAGTGGCAGGGAGGCACAAAAGACTGAATTCACTTTTTATAAAATGGTGCACTGTGTTTATATCTCCGTGCTCGGTGCCAGCCATAGGTTCCCTACTAGGTCTTATCCAGTTATTATCTCTTGCACTTATTTAGGGTTTGGATTTGAAGCAGGGTTTCAATGCCTTTGCCCTGTACATGCTGCCAGAGAAAGGGTGGCTGCCCCAGGTGCTCTGCTGTCCCGTTTCTGGAAGCACTGGCCGGGGGAGGTGTGTACCTGTGAGTCAGAGCAGAGGAGCAGAGGGCAGAGCCGAAGCTGGAGCAGCTGCTTCTGGAGTTCTCCGGCTGCAGACAGCTGGTGGGGCTGGTCGACATGTGTTATTTCCCCATGGACCAGCTCTAAGCAGCTGTCATGGGAAGGAGTGACCTTTTTTCCTCTCTTTCCTTTTCTTATTTTTAAAATTTTTTCTTTCTTTTTCTCCCTTAACTGGCTCTAGAAGCAGATCATTGTAAGTCTCCAAAAGGATGGGGCTGGTATCAAGTGTATCACTAATTATAATTAGCTGTTATAGCAGGAACTTTATTGGCAAGGCAAGCTCGGAGCCATTGAGCACTCACTATTATTTAAACTCTTTAGGTGTTTATGTTGCTCTTGAGAGTCAGGCTTGAGCTCTTAAATCACTTTGAATCCTTTTGGACAAAACAGTTATTGGAGCTGGGGGCTTTTTTACAAGACCTTGTGTACGTGAGGTTTCCCTGTGATGCACAGAGGTATTTGTAGAGTTGTAGCTGGTATGTTTTAGCGGAAGAGACACGGCAATGATTAATAACTTGGTCAGCCCGTGCTGGCCCTTCCACTTCTGAGGCAGCAGAGAATGGAAAATACTGTGCAGAGAAACACATCTCCTCTTGGGATGCTGGGCTGGGAGTACCTGGTGAGGCTGCACAGAACACCACGTATTTGGTGTAATAATGCTGCTTAACTGAAGGGTTTGTACAATGGGAAATAAAAATGTTGGAGTTGCATACAAGCCTTTGTGACACCCGAGACTGCGTGTTCTTCCCTGACTTCCAAGGTTTAAGCTGAGTTCTTTAATAAGCTCAGTGCCCTCGCTGTGAAGCACCAGGACTGTGCTGGCGTTGTCCCAGGTCACGCACGGTGGCAGTGACCAGGTGTGTGAGCGCTGGGGGTGCTGGAGGCCGCGGGCTCCTCGGCACGGGTGGAACTCGGCAGCCTCTGCTCTGAGCAGCCTCCAGCCCCAGCCCTGCCCCCGTGGAATCCATGGCGGTGTTGTCGCGCAGGAGAGCTCCGCATCAGAATTCCAGAGAACGGGGATAATATCAGGGATTATGGCCTCTATCAGTGGGTAGCAATTAAGGGGTGTCAAGATCATTAATGCATAATTAATCTTAATCTTTCTACTGCTGTATGTACTTAACAAACTAATACAGAAGCAGGGATCCGTGGCCAGTTTTGACACTTCAGATAATAGAGGCCAGCAATAAACTTGTTCACTGTGTACTTCTGGTTTTCCTTGTGAGTAAATTCTCAGCTCAAACAATTAAAAATTACCTTAAAAATTATTCCCATTAGGAATCACAGCGAGACTGATGAGCCCACAAAAGGAAATGCAGTGCTGGCTCTTGGGTTCTGGCCTGCAATTATTGTTTGCCTCTGAGTTGCTGATTGAGATGCAAGGTAGATATTTGAAAGGAAATACAGAACTTTTAATTCGTTGCTCATGTTTGTGAGCATTCCTGAGTTAGCAAATCACCAGGAAACTGGCTAAAAAGAAGTGATTTCTTAGCAAATGAATTGTTAATTATTGAGCTCCTGTAAATTCCTGTAATTTTAAAATCGTGTTGGCAACGGATCAAAAGAACATGTGGTGCCACAGTGTTAGAGTATTTTTATTTATATCTGATTCACAATTGTCTCCATGGCAATGTGAGAGATGAAGGCAGAGGAAAGAAATGAGTTATCACATTATTAAATGACCCAGTGGAAAAAAAATTAAGACATGTTAAGGATTAATTTTACATTATAGAGCTGCCTAGCAAGCCATTATCATTATAGTTAAGGATTTGTTAGCATTTCTATTATAAACATGTTTTTGAAGTGTTTATTACTCTTTCAATTTGCATCAGGCTGCAACTTTGCATGCAGGTTCTCTGAAAAAGGAAATCTAATTTTAAAATGCACCAAGTAGAGAAGTTTATTAATTTTAGAACATTTCAGTGCTCTGTGTCTTGTGGAGAGAGAGATTTCTCCACTCTAATAACTAAATAATGGCTTTTTTCCTTCAAAAAAGAAATCCCAGCCCCTCAATTGGAGAAGCAGCCTTTACTATGTTTTCTTAGTGGAATTTGGGGCAAATCAGTGTATGGCTTTTGTAGTGGTGAACACAGCCCAGCTCTTTGCAAATTGAGCAGTCTCTGCTCTGCTTTTGTCAGAAGTATTTTCAGTAGATGTATGACTAAAATGGAACAAAGAACTGGTAAAAGTCTCTCGGAGGACAGAGGTTTTGTTTGTTTTGTGTGGGTTGGGGGCTTTTTGCCCCTCGGCAGAGGGGGGAAATGCTTTTCATTAGAGCACACAGTTCATGCAAAATCCCCTGCTCCCGGCGGATTATTGCATAATGCACGATAGCATTTTCAAGCTTGGCTAACTGTGATTAGGAAGCTAAATGGAGGGAAAAAAGCAACAATTTTTGTTCTAAAGCCAAAGCTTGTTTGTGTCTTTCACCAGCCAGGGTGCGGGTTCCCTGGCAGGGAAAGGCCTGAGGTGCCCGCATCTCTCAGCAAGGGGAGAGCTCCAGTGGGATTTGAGGTATTCTCAGGGGTTTTGGGGAGCTTCGGGGGCCCCAGAGACGCGGCTGCAGAAAGGCAGTGCTGTGGGACAGTGCGTCAGGCGTGCGTGCCAGGTGGGAGCTGCCTGGAGGACAGATAACGATGGACGTGGTACTGGGGTTTAGAACAGAGGGAAGAGAGGAGGGAGGGCTTTATGGAACAGCCCATTTGTCTTGAATTCCCAGAAAAATCTGTGAGGCTCTGCAGGCCTGGCTTCTGTCCATCTCTGTTCAATATTTTCATTATCAATCTGGGTAATGGAATGGAGAGCAGGTTTGTTAAACTGACAGGTGATGGAAAGTCGGGAGAGACTGCAGATGCTTGGGGAAGAAGAACCAGAGCGCTTTCCTAAAATAATCTGGGCAGATTGAAATGGTGATCTGGAACAAGGGATGAAAGGGCCAAGTGATAGCTTGGGGCAAGGATTGCAACAGACGGCAAAGAGCAGGCGAGGCAGCACTTCAGGCAAAGGATCTGGGGGTACAGTGGGCTCTCAGCAGCACAAACATCAGCCTGTCATGGGATGACAAAAGCCATTCTGCAGGGCTGTGTGCAGGGAAGACACGGGGAAGACACTGGGGAGGGCTCAGCAGGATGTGGGACAGTGTGAGAGACTGAGATCACTGGCACCCTGTCACCTTCCCATCATATTTGGAATCTGAAATTCAGGGAGTCTGGATGGCTTGGGGTGAAAAGACACTGGGAGGAGCATTGCTGCTCCAAGGAGATGCACAGGATAGTCTGGGAATGTAGGACCACTAAACCTTGTTTGGTAATTCCTCCAGAAGCTCTGGTGTCTGGCTGAGGTGTTTATGCAGAAGAAAGAATTGGTAATGCACTTTTTTTTTGCATCTCACCCATTTTTTTAATGTTTCTCTTCTGAGCACTGGCCTAACTTGACTCTTCTTAGCTTTCATGCAACTTCAATTTTAAAGGAAGTTATTAACAGGGTAACAGCACTGAGCAGGATGGAGCTAGCCGAATTCCCTCTACAAAATGCTACTTTACTTGATTAAGTCCAATGACATCTTTGCACTCGGCTAACTAGCTCTCTGCAGGTGATAGAATAACTAATCAGAGTAAAAACATCAGATGAAATGAAATATAGACTGTAAACACCATTCTAATTAGTAGCTTTATGGGACTCTGTCAGTGAATGATCATGGAAGAGATTTCTTGTTTTCCATCTTGAGAATATTTGGGTATTAGTCATGGCTGAATGCCTGTTTGTGTCTTCCTAGCTGGGATTTAGGGTATTTTAATCCTGGTTCTCTGTGCAGGCCCTGCCTATTAGGAAGTGCCAAAAGCTGTCCTTGGCCTCGCACTGACCTCTGGCTTTGTGTCAGTCAAATAAAGTTGAAGGAGGTGGCCTGGGTTTGGTGGCCCCAGCCTCTCCTCACAGTGGCTCTCAGCTCCTGGGCACGGGTGCCCAGTGCAGCAGTTTCATGGGTTTTATTTCGGGCACAGTTGTTTTTTCCTCTCTCTCTGGAGCCAGCTCAGCCATGCTCTGCTTCTGGAGCCAGCAGCCTTTGTCTTGGAAGTTCATCAAAGGTGATTTTCAGTAATTAATTTTTCAGCCTGGAAAAACAAGAAGAATTTCTTGACTGCAGTATTGCTGGCTGTTATGTAAGCAGAAACATTTTTATATAAAATCCCCGAACGCTTTCCATCTCTATCTGTATATATAGACAGGGAACAGGTGGCTGTGGCTGCACCCTGCGTTTCAGAGCTAATGGCTCCTGAGCTGTGAGGGGGTTGCACCTCTGAAAATGCTGTGGCAAACTTGGCAGTCACCCTAACGGGGTCTGAAAGCGCTCCCTCGGGTTGGGGCCCAGATATTCCCTTGGGTTGGGTGGGGCAGTGGGAGAGGGGCTTCCACGGGGCTGTTGGGGCTGCGGCGTGCTCGGAGGGGAGCCGTGGTGTGGCTGATTGCTGGAGAGGTGGTAGAGAGAGGGGCTGGTTTTTTAAAGCCTTTCAGGAAGATGGAGAGGAGGAATGATTTCCATGACAACAATTCAGTTAGGGAGAGAAATGATGGCTCTTGGAGAGGGAGTCTGAAGGGAAGGTGTTGCTGCCGTGAACCTGGAGGGGGCTTAGGGGAGAGCAGGGGACTGAGTACAATCAAAACATTAAAACACAAAAGCATGATTATTGCTTGAGAATCAGCACTTTCAAAAGGAAAGTGTGATGTGAAGCAAGCCCTTGGTGAGGAGGTGGAGGGCTGGCAGGGAAGGAGGAGGAGGAGGAGGGCAGAGTCCTGCCAGCTGGTACCTGGGTATGGGAGGGCAGCAGGTCTGGGAGTGACCACCCCATCCTGAGGAGCTTCTGGCCTTCACTCCAGCGCTGCTTTTGTCATATGTGCAGGTGAAACCATCTCCTCTGGTCCAGTGGACATGCCTGGAGTCCATGTCTGAGTGTCCAGGCACGACACATGTGTGGTCTCTGGGTCTTTTGGGGCTTTCTCCTCTTGCCCTGAAATCCTGTAATTGTGCACGTGCCTTGCAGGTCCCAGCAGTCTGGGTGTCCCTGCAAGCTGCCACAGAGTCAGCTTCTAACTATTTTCTTTTCTTTTCTTACTCTTCATTAGCTGATTTTCTTCCTATATCCTTGTGGCCCAGCTCCCTTTAATGCTGACTAGAAACGGCCTATCGCCTCAAAATTGCTTGGACCTTGATTATGATTATTCTTCTTTTCAGACACTATAATTTTGGGCGATATGTAGACTGGGAGACCTGGTTCTGGCACTGACACTGTCAATTTTGAAAAATTTGCATGGCCTTAAGAAGCCCGTCCTAAGACAATGCTGATTAACAAAAAAAAAACCAACCCAGAATCGAAATGTGAATAATATCTAAACTAAACTTTGCAAAAACAACATTCATTGAGCTATTTGAATTCTGTGCAGTCACAGCAGGCTTGGAAGACACTTGGATACATTTTCTAGCCATAAAGCAAACAGGTTGTCAACTTGAAAGGTACTTGGTTATTGCTGATAAAAGACGTGGCCAGTAAAAGGTAGGAAGATACACTGGGAATAAATAACAGAGTCTATAAACGGTCTGTACTTGTTGTATGTCTTTGTAATGCAGTGTTTTTGCAGACAAGTGCACTGAAATTTCAACTTATCAGATTAAAACAAAAAAAAAGGTAAATAAATTGTGCTTGGGATGGGAGAGATAGTGTTGTGCAGGGTAATCACTCTCCTCCAGCAGCACCGTGGGTGTATGTGGGCATGAAGTACTGCCAGGCTCCCAGAGCCCCGAGCTGCCAGGGGCCGAGCTGGGTCTGGCCAGGTCCCTGAGTGCAGCCCGTGCCTGGGGACCCTCCCAGAGCCCTCTGCCACTGGGGACACCCCTGCCAGCATGGGGACCCTCCCAGAGCCCTCTGCCACTGGGGACACCCCTGCCAGCATGGGGACCAGGGCAGCAGCAATGGCTTTGAGTTGGTGTTGGTGAGGTGTTGGTGCACAGAGCCTTCTTCCCGGGGCTGTGCTGGTGGCCCTGTGGCTGTGATGGTGTGACCTGGGGGTGGACAGTGCACCCCAGGCAGCACTGATGGAGGAGCAGCGTCCCCTTTGCTTTTGGGAAGCCCAGGTATCAGCTCTGCTTATAATTAGCATTGCCTTCCCCACGCAGCTCCTCAGGATCTGGCTGTCAGCAGCTTTTAGCGCTGACGGTCATTAATTGTTTGGGCTGCAACGATCCATGGGCGTAGAGACTGCCACTGAATTATGGATTATGAATCCTTCACCACGGGTTTGGTGTGTGGTGCCAAGGAAATAGGTGCAGCCCACGCTGCCTCGGCGATCTCTGCTGCCTTTCCTTGTTCTCTGGGGTCCCACCTCGGCATTCCTGGCTTGCAGCAGAGCCGAGAGTCTCCCTTGGAAGTGAAATGCAGGGCTGGCATTTGAGCTCATGCTGTTGTGCAATGCAAGCGAAGAGCTGAGCTTGAGGCACCCCAAATCACGTGCGTGGGTTGGTGGATGAAGTTCTAGGCTTTTGTCTTGTCCCAGCTCTGGAGTTGAGCCCTGGTGCTCCCATCTCCAATGGGTTTGTACAGGGAACCCCAGTTCTTGAAATTTTTTGATTGCTGACTTACGTAACTGTCAGGTTGTGGGGGCTTTTGGTGTGTGTTTGATTTTTAAATGCCACCTTATGTGAAATAATTATGCTGCCTTAACTGAGGAGCAAACATTGCCCTGTGATAGGGTGAAAGCCCTAGATGCAGGTTTTTCAGTGCAGTGTCTGCACACGATGGTGTCTGCCTTTTATTTGCACTTTGGCATGATCCAGCAGGATCTGAAATGAATGCCAGAAGGAGAAGTCAGCGCATAGTTCTCCTTTATTTTTAACTGATATTTACACACAAGGAGGATTTCACAGACCCCTCTGTCGCAGCCTTGCAGAAAATAATCTGCTCTGTAGTGGGTGCCTTTGGAGAGCTGCAGAGGAGCAGTGAAGCCACACATCCATGTGGAGGGGCTGGTAAGCAGAAAAGGATCTGTGCAGGTCCCTGTGTGTGGGACATGAGTGTCTTCCTGGTTTGTAGTCCAAGCTTTTTGGGGTAGAACAGAAAGGGAGGAGAGGAGAACCGACTGACTCGTGTTTGAAATGCTCTTCAGTGTTGATAGGAAAAGCAAGATTGTGTGCATGAGGCATTGGGAATGACTGATGAAGCACTTGGGCCTGACAATATATCCTGCTTTTCTGTTTTTAAGAGCCGATCTAGTTTCTGCTTTCTGACCTCTTTTGGTATTAGGATCCATCCATCTCACTGGTTCCTACTCTGTTGCTGCTCTGAGTTTAGTCCCGGGTCAAAAAGTCCCAATAATCCTGGCAAGAGTGGAAGACAGAAAGGCAGAATGCACTCTCACATTCCCAATGTACAGCTTAACCGTGTTTTTCCAAGTGGAGTTGTTAAAAAGTGGGTATGCTTTAAAAACATGCACAGTACTGAAGCCCCAGTTTAATTGCTGGTTACAGATGCTGCTTTTCATCCAAGCTAAACTTCTGAGCCAAGCTGAAGTTCTTACAGACAAGAGTTCGTGAAATTCTAAAGAGGAGGAAATCAGCATTAAAATAGCATTTATAGAGAATCTTAAGCAAAATGTGCACTTTTCAGTGAAGGCCTTTGCATCATAAATTAGCAACATCTGTCCTCCTATTCTATATGTCATTTCCTCTCCAAATCCCCTCCAGAATCTGCCATTTTTCAGAAGTATTCTTGGATACATTGAACTGTGGTTGAAGATGCTTCATAAAATATGCATAAGCACTTGTCGCCTGGATAATGCTTCTTAGTACTTGCCACTTTGCTGTATTTTAACAAATGAACCCTCCAAGCATGGCTGATGCCCATGGTGAATACGGGCCAGTATCAGGATGAGACGACCTTGGACTCAGGAAATACTGCTGTAAATGGTGTTCAGTTGTGAGAAGTGGCCTCTCTTCTTGTACAATATATAGTGGTGACTGGTAAGAGCTGAGAAATTCCGAGTATGCCTTACAGATAAGCTCTGAGCCGGATTTTCCAGGGATGACATAAAGGAGGAGAACCTGTTTGCTTCCCCACTGCTGAGACGCTGCTGCTGTCTCAAAGGGCAGGTGATCTCCCTTGGTTGTTTCAGGTGCAGAGCGTGCTTGGGTGTTCATAGAGAAATAGGGCTGGGAGGGAACATAAAGGGTCATCTTGTACATGCCCCTGTCCCAAGGAGAGCTCAGCTCTGCTGGTGAAATTCCTTACAGACAGCCTGTCCTTGTGACCTCCCAGTGATGAAGACCTGGTGGTGCTCCCAGGCAATCTGTTCCAGTGTTTCACTGTTCAGTGGATAATATTGAAGAATAAAGTCCAATCTTGGAAAGCTTCTAAGTGTGAATGAAAACATTTAAAAATCAATACTGCGCTTTACAAGGAGAAAATAGGTGTGCGATGACACAGGAAAGAGATACCAGGCAGATTTAATGCCTGATCCAGGAGACCTTACTCAAGCAGAAATTTCATTTTATTCCTAAATTCTTTTATTTCTGCTTTATGGATTTAATGGCCACTTGCACCATCTGGTAGTGGCACATCCTGTGCTTTGGGCAGTGCTGAGGCCAGCACTGGGATGGACTGACTGACCTTTGGGCTGCTTGTTATGAAACCACCAGGCTGAGTATTCGTGTGGGATGGAAGCTGGCATCATCCTGGGGTTGAGCAGGACAGAGACTGCGCATCCTCAGTCCCTGCAAAAATGCGTTTTCTCCGTGACCACTGAATCCCTGTGCTCCCTTGTGCTCTCAGGTGTGCCCAGGCTTTGCTTGCATCTGTTCTGCAGGTGGAAGTAGCTTGGAGGTGTCTTTCTGCTTCCCTGATCCTTTGGCCGTGCTGGATTAGGCAGATGTGATCAGGAATTACGTGGTAGGAGGGAGAAGCCAGCTCTGAGCTTCACTGAAAGAAACAGGCTTTGCTTTTTTGGAGAACATGTTGGAAGTACTGTAAATCACAGAAAAGAAGGCAGAAAACATGAAGTGTGTAATGTATGCGACACCAGGCACTGAAAGGTCAGTGGCTTCATGCACAGGAGTAACGTGCATAAAAAATTAATGAGGCTCTCTAATTAGTTTGTTGTGGTGGAATTTTATTAACGAGACACAATTGATTTCTAGTTTATGCGAAAAACATAATGAAGTGCAGTGAAAGCTGGTCTTCACAAATTTGTGGTTCTCATTGATAAAATGACAAGAGCTGAAGCCGGTGTGGGCTGCGCTGTGGGAGGCAGCACAGGCACAGTCCCAGAGCTGGGAATTGCACGGGGCTGTGACAGGGCACGGATTCCACCTTCACCGCCCCCTTCCCACTGCTGCTCCCATCACCGGCACCCCCCTGCTTGTACTGGGCCCTGGTACTGTCAGGAATTCAGAATTCCTGGGATTCCGTTCCCTGCTATTGTGGGATATCTTTATAGTCAGAGATGAAGCTTGGTTTATTTGCGGTGCAGGTTTTGCAATGCTTCTTGCTTAAGGAAAATTAACTTGTTTGGGTCTTTGTTGCAAGCTGTATATGCTGTAAACATTTTGATTAAACACTGAGGAAAAAAGTAAGATAAGGCTGTTGATTAGTTAGAGTTGAACTTTTTCCTTTTTACTCCTACACTTAGAAGAAAAACCAGACATTTTTGTTTTTATCACTGTCTATGTCTTTAACTGCATGAATAAATATACCGCATTTCTGAAAACTATTGCTCCTGAAAAAACCTCAAACACGTTCAGTTTGAAATATTATAATCCCTGGTGAATCCTGCAGTTATTGATGTTTGGACAACACGCCTGTAAGGCAGGAGTGTTACAGGGAAAACTGGGTGAGCTCTAGGTCTGTACTGGTGTAAATAAACTGAGATAAAACTTGCTTGTAGTCCGCATCAGGGGCCCAGGTAAACTTCTGCACTGCTCCTGGTATGGAGAGACAAACCCAAATAAATTCAGCTGTGAGCCAAGAAGAAGAATGTTACCTCCTCTGGGCCATCCTCCATTCCCTCGCAGATATCTCCAGTTTGTCTGGATGCGTGCTGGGGAGCTTCCTGGCATGTGGACCTTGCATTCCTGTGTGGAAGGGCTTTAAATTTGATGCTGAATTTGAGGGAACACGCATGATCTCTCCATGTGCAACCTTGTGCCCCAGTCAGATGCGCTTATCCAAGAAGTGCTCTAATTTTCCTGAGAATCGGTGTGCCAGGAGCCCGGGGAGCATTGTGGAGCCTCTGTCTGTATTAGTCCTTTATACTGCACATTTTACTTCTCCGTAACTTCCTTGGTAATTGTTGAGAATTCATTTGGCTGCAGACTTTGGGAAGCCTTGATGGCTGCCCGGCAGACAGGTGCATTTTCCTTGCTGAGTTTCAGGAAGACTTGTGCGGCAGCATCCTTGCTCTTGAAAGCAGCTCGCTGACAAGCAGAGTCCACACTGTGACAGGTGGGCACTGCTGAGGTTAAACCCGAGTTTTGCTGTGGTCTTGCATTAGCAACTTTGATTGACAAATCCCCCCTCCTGAGCTAATTCCCCCTCCATCTTCATGTTTCTGTCTGCCCAGCCTGGCACTGAGGGCCAGGAGGGTGGGGAGGGTCATTTACAGTTGGCTGCCTATAAATATTTGGCTCTAAGTGTCATCTAAAATTCAGTGGAGATGGTGAGGTTCAAAGGGTGTGTTTGAAAGGGAAGGGCTAGGTTTTTTTGCTTTTTATTAAGTAAGTCTTTATTTCTCTACTCTTTGTTTGTTTTTTTTCCAAGCTTACAGCAGGTTTTTATAAGAATTCTTGAAAGTTGCGCTCTCTGAAGGGATTTTTCTCAGATGGGGTTTGGTGACGGAATTTTCCACATCAGGCAACAAAGGATGCTGGTCTGAACCCTGCTGCACAGAGCAGTATTTTCTTGTGTTTGCAGTTCTTACACATTCTCTGTATGAGTAGAAGAACATTCCTTGAAGATTGGCCAGGAATAGATATGGAATAGGCTGCCTTTGGGAGGCAGTGCTTCCTGTTGATTAATTTAACATCCCACCTTGGTGATCCAAATGTACTTGTTGTGTATGAGAGGATGGGTGAGTAAAGATGGCAAAATAAGCTTTTCTGCCAGCAAATGAATTTGCAGTGCAAGATCCAGGGCTGTTACTCCATATCCATGCATGGAGAGGCAGAAACGCCTGTGGCTCGGTACATCAGCCTTGTTCCCATCCTCTCACGACAGGACAACTCCTTACCCTGGGCTGAAATGATGGGACAGGGTGGGTGCTGAGGGAGCCTGAACGTCCTCGGTGCTCAGGGTGGCACTGCAGAAATGGGGGTGGTGTGGGTTTCCCTACCTGGTGTGTTTGCTGGTCTTTCTTCTTGTCCCAGATTGGGTCTCCTCTCTTTGCTGCTGCATCTGACTGACGGAGCAGGGCTGTTGTTCTTGGGGGCAGAGTACAGCACTGTCCCTGTGTCCTGATGGGACAAGGTGCCCTCTCCTCTTGTCCCGTGCCTGATTTCTCACTCTGGCTGAGACCTGTGCTTGTTCCTCAAGGAGGAAGGAGGGGACACACTCAGGCTCCTTGCCGTGAAATCCAAGTCTGCCGGAACAAGGGTGGTGAGGTTGGCAGAGGACAGTCTCTACCTAATTGGCATGACATTTGTCATCAGTCAGATGTTGACTTTTATGCTCAGGCAGATGTTGAGGCCAGCAGATAAATATGCTGCCTGAGAAGTTATCTAAATAAATTTTCCAGATCAAGGCACTGTGCAGGAGAAGAGCCAAGAATAATTAATCTCAGAGTGCCTGGGAGAAGCAGCTGTTCTCCCAAGGCAGGGGGAGAAGCAGGGGTAGAAGGGGAGGTGAGGATGGTCCCAGGTACAAATGGTGCAGCTCCTGGGGGAGAATGCTGTGCGGGAGGGACCTTCGAGGCAGGAAAGCTGTTCTACCAGCTGGCTTAAGGGCAAGACATCCTCATCCTAGAGGGGAAAGAAAGGTTTCAAAGTGGCTTTTAGGTTTTTGGACCAATCATTGATGGCTTGGGAGTATTTTTTAATGGAAACAGTGAGTTGTCAGTCTGTGTACAGTCAAACTTCATTTCTGCTCCTGCCACCTCCTCTTTGCTCACTGCTTTTCCCATTGCTCTCTCCTGGACTGTTGCCTCCTGCTTTTCCTTGGGAGTGTTTTTCCTGCCTACTGCTGTCTCTTTTCTCCCTGTGCTGATTCACGAGGCCAAACCTGTCAGCCTTGAAGGGTATCTGAGCTCAGGCTCCGTGTTGTGCCTCTCCCCTCCTGGCACATTCCCCCATGACGAGCATCCTGCTGCGGCCGGGCACCGTGGCCTCACAGTCACCCGTGGGTGTCTCAAAGGAGTGGGTCCCTTCCTTGGCATCCAAGCCAAGCCCACCTCAATTAGCAGAAGTGGGAAGAACCTGCATTTCCTTTAGTCTCAGTGGGAGCTGCAGGTGTTCAGGCTTTTTGAGAACAAGCAACTTTTTAAATGTGTGCAGAATTGTTGGATTTGATTTGTCTATTAAGTGCTGACATTTGGGAGTTCTGATCGTGCTGCTGGGTGTTTGTCAGTAGAAATAAGTACAGATGGGAACTTGGATGGGAGCAGTTTCCCACTGAGCCTGGGGGTGTCTGGCTTTATGGATCCCAGCTCCTGGCGTGGCCGTGTCACTCACTGAAGGCTTGTTAATTCTGAGAACCAATCTTGAGCAAAGTCCTAGACTAATATTTATCTGCTTCCCTTTAAAGATTCAACCTCTAGTGTGGTGTTAGTAGATTCCTGGCAGTTGCTTCTGCTATATATTTGAAATGCTGATGCTCCAAATGAGTTCTGATCTCATCCTGCAGGTGGAAGTTCTACCTCATAAATTCATTAATTGTTAGATCATTATCAAAATTATTACGTTTTACAGTTTTTTCCCATATTTATTTCACACTTGCTCTAGATTTTCACTTTTGGTCCACTGTGGGTGTTTTCTGTATTTTAAGTTCACATACTACAATGCAGTTCCTACCCCAGCTCTGAAGGAAAATGTAGGACTGATTTTAATGACAATGTACAATTGTACTGACATGTCCCAAAGCCTGGGGAAACCTGTCCATTAAAAAATAATGGAGTAGGAAGTCCTGGCATAAAGTAAAGCCTTGAGTGAAATTCCACAGCTTCATGGACTGTTAATTCTTTATTAGGTTTTCCTAAGACTGAGATAAAAGGCATTTTATCTTTTTTAAGGTTTGCATTAACATGTCATTGAGTTTTATAGATACATTGATCTTCATTTGGCTAATCGAGAAAGGGTAATAGAAATGTGTGTTAAATGCCAGAGCAAAGATAACTCTGTAACACTTCAAATTTTTGTGGTATTTTTATTTATTAAGTTTTCTTCAGATACAGAACTGCGGTCAGTGTCAAGTTGTGAAACTCCTCTCACCGTATATTTTTATTGGCTGTCCTGTCTAATTTTCTTTTTTTTCCCTTTTTTTTAGCTGCCTTGGCTTTCAAGTTAATTTGGCAGTGAAGCTGATGTGTCTTCACTAAAAACTAACAGAGAGAATTGACAGGATTTTAAAAAATACTGTTGTGTCTGATGGATTCTTGCCTCTCTTGGCTATCTGAGAGTCTTCTTTTTACAGTGTATTCCAGTCTGAGATGGAGCAGTGAAGTGTGTCTTTGGATTCAGAGAAAATACCTGAATCTGACTGATGTCAACAGTTTTTTTCCTGCTGCTGCCCACAAACAAAGATTCAGGTCTGCAGTTTTCCAGAAAAATGTAGCAGGCCAGGGACAAGGGAGGTGGCACGTGGAGCACGTGGGAAGATAAGGACAGTTCTTTATCCCCCTCCCCTAACAGTGACATCTGGGCTTGGTGGAAGCTGGAGTGACTTTGGAATCCAGGCAGGGGTTTCTCTCTGCTCTTTTTTGGGTCAGCAGCCCTTGGTAATAGTCCCTGCCTCGCCTGGCTCAGGAGGCTGCGTCTTCTCCCGGGGGTTTAATTGTGCCTGTCTCCAGAGAAACAAATCCCTCACACCATCCTCACGGTGTGCATTTAATAAGGAAGTCTCTCTGGGTAAAACTTTATTAACAGCTGTCATTATTAATGAAGATTGTGCAGTGGTCGGTGTATTAGCTCTGTGATGAAGGCACGTGAGAGGGAAACAAAATGAAAAATTATTTTTGCCTTTTCTGTGTTGAAATTGTACATCTTCCATCAGTTCTGCGTGTGCGTAAGGGAGGGCCAGGGGAAAGAATTGGATTATTGTGTTCTCTGCAGCTGGAGAGAGCTCAGCCCCAGCTTGGGTGCTTGTTCCCAGCCTTGTCACATCTCGAGGCACCTTGACAAATAGGGAATGAGTGAAGCACCGAATCAAATCCCCAGAGCAGCACTGTGTGATGATCACCTGCCCTGCTTGTCAGCTCTGAGGGGGGAAATCTTCCTCTCCTGCTGTTGACAGGCCTGCGAGGACTTCAGTGAAAGGGCACAGGTTGGTGGGTTTCAGAGATGGTCCCCTTCATTTCCAGGGTTTATTCAATCCTTTCCTTGCCAACCACTCTTGCCAGGCCAAAGCATCAGAGCAGCTCAGATCTTATATCTCATCCTCAGCTCCCAGTCTTGCAGCCTCTAGCAAATGCTTATTTTAGCACCAGCTGGCTCTGATCCCTTTGAACTCTCTGATATGAGATTAAATGTTAATTTATTACATATCATTATAGGATTATATGTTATCTCTAGGATAATGGAATCCAAATGTTAGAATAGCATGTTTGAGATTTAGTGCTTGTACACATTTCCCTCCACTCAGGAAACAAGAATCGCTAAAGGCAGAAGACTGAACAAGAGGTGAATTAATCTGTCTGATCACAGCTAGCTGAGAGCTCAGGCTTTGGAAGACTAAAACCAGAGGTTCATAATCTTTTTGCAGAGTTCCAGAGCAGAGGAGAAGTTGACTGAATTTTCTAAAAAATAAATAAGTATGAAGAAATTGTTATCTGCTTTGGCTGTTCCATGGGCAAAATCCCGTGGATAAATTATGCAGTGCGAATTATGTGCTTGGCTCTAGATAGAAATGCCAGACAAAGCAGAGTGCTGAAGTGACCTGGATGCTGAATTTCTGCAGAATTTTATTCTCCAGGCTGTGGGTAGGTGAGCAGTACTGGATGTAATAAGATATGACTTGAACTTGAATTGACTCAAGCTTGAACTGCGCTTGTGACGTTTCCACACAGAGGTTTATAGGTGATGCCACGAAGCAGAAGGTGAACACGGCTCTTTTGCTGTCCCTGTCACTGCCCATGATGGCATTTTCAAATGGGCAGATGCTGATGCTGAGCTGTGATGAGCTGCACCCTCAGCACACCCAAATGCTGTGCCCAGGCATGTTGGGCTGTGATAGTGATGTCCTGTGACTCTTATTCAATTTTATAATTCCCCTGTCACTGAGAAAAGAATTAGATCCAGCTTTTTGCCTTCTCAGGCAATCTCAAATCCGATCTAATTTACTTCTCTTGACTCTTGGAGAGTTTGAAGATGCTGTCAGCTAATGCTCATTATCTTTTATTGCATTAATACATTGACACAAGTGAACCACACAGCAAGTATGACCTCATTCAAATTTGGGTTTTGCTCAAGAGTTTTTATTCTTTGCCTGTAAGTTAATAATTGTCTGTGAGCAAGGTAACTGTATTTGGTGCCTCACAGCATGAAAGTCATAATAAGGTTTCCCTCTCTTTACACACAAATATTTTGACAAGATCTCCTTGAACTGCCTCCTCCAGAGCTATTGGGAATTTTCACTGTGCTTAGAAAATCAAACTCTAAATTGCGAATCGGCAACAGAAAGAGAAACAAACACCCAAGAAGTCCTGGGTGAGGCTGCAGGCTCCTTCTGCTCTCCCCGAGAGGAGCTGCTCTCCACGTGTGAATGACAAGCTGCAGCCTTTGATCGCTGTAGTAAGAGAAAAGTGGTGCTGGGGGAGGGTTATTTTGTCCTTTCTGACAGCATCTGCCGTAAATTTATAAAATATGTCAAATGTGTATTCATAAAGTAAAATAATGCATTCAAGCATGAGAAATTATGCTTTGTTCTGGTACCAGGATGTGCTTGAGCAGGACTGTTTCAATAAGCAAGGGAGCAGGGGAGCAGGTCAGCAATCACACTTGGAATGCAAAGCTCTCTCACTCCGTAACAAATTAATGGAGTTGCTTGAGGCTGTTGTCATTCCAAAAAGAAAATGTTGAATTAAGTAAAGAAATCTGAGACAAAACAGAAACTTTTGTTCTGCGTATTTTGGGCAAGGGGAAAAAAACCGGGCTGTCATTAGAAAGGAAGGATTCATGTTTTCGTGTGCTGTTCTTTGGGAGGCAGACATGAATTGACAACTCAGTGATGTCTGAACTGCAGAATTAGGCCCGTGTGGTTGCTCCTGTGGGAGTCAGAGAGCACATATTGCTCTGGGAGTCTGCTTAGTGTAATATTGGTTGCTGGTGAGAGCAATGCAAAGAGCAGGTTGAAGCCTGGGTTCAGAGAAAAAAGACCCAGGTATCTCTGAACTAATAGTGGGGAATCTGTAAAGCCGTGGAGCTTTTTTTTGAAGCAGCTAAAAAGGCTGCATGGCCTCGCAGGTCTCTGGCCTGGAACTTTGTAGCTTGTGCTTAAATTTCCCAGTGGGAAAACTCCCTGACTCAGGGAGGCTGCACACACATGAAATGGTATCTGTGCGTGTGTGTTTGCAGGGTGGGGACTCAAATCTTGCTGGAGGCAACAGCCTGCACCTCTGGAGTTCAGCTGGGACACCTAAGTGAAAGCTGACTTCCTTCCACAGACCTAAACACCGCAAAGGTTTAACCAGGAATTTAACTGTCTGCTCTGCTAACAGTCCCCAAAACCATCATGGGTCGTCAGGGCCACCATCCCTGTGGAGGAGAAGTGCTCCCAGTGCTCAGGCAGAGCTGTGGGGCTGCTGTCCCACCCGGATTTTGCTGTGGGGGGTCTCTGTTCTGTTTTACCGCGGTCCCCAGCAGGGCCATGCGTGGCATAGGCTCTCCTGGGATTACAGTCACAGTGGGATATGGATGTGTGCTGGTGAGACAGAGGATTTTCTGTGCATTCAAGACATATCTGTGTTCCTAATAACTTTACAGGGGGTTTATTGTAAGCTGCTTTTGTGGTTTCACGCGGCTGTTTGGGCCCATCAGTTCAGAGCTGGTTTCCTGCAGGAGCTTTGAAACAACAGGATGGAGAATCCAGTGAAAACCCATTGTTCCGGAGACAGGCTTTGGACCAGCCTTCCTGCTTTCTGACAATGCCTCTGGAGAATCAGCATTTTAATATCCTGTAATTTTCAGCTCATGCAAGGAATTTTCCAATATCTCCAAAGAGAGATGCTTACATGGGGAGAATCAGAAGCGCCCTGAAATGATGTGCCTGTGTACCTGTGGATGCAGGGATGTAGAAAGTCTGTAGCATGTAGAACATCAAGTTCCTTTCCTTCATTTTGCTGCTGCTGCTCACAAACAGCAGCAGGAACTAAAAGGAACTAATTCTGGGTTGAGGTGTAATACTCAAGGCCACCGACTACAGTCAGAAGCTGGGGTTTGTAAAGAGAAGCACAGCCAAAAATCTGTGTCCTCCAGAGGCTGAGGGGGAGGGATCAGCCCAAACAGGGGGGAGAAATTATTGCTTAGAGGAAAAATGGAAAATGCTGAAGCAGATTTAGGGAAGGATCCCCTTGAAATAACATTTGCTCCTTAAAATGGGACTGCAAGAAATGCATTCAGCACTGTGTTTCTCTGCATTATTTTAATGCAGAACTCAATCTGAGAGTAATGGCAACCTGCCTCAGTGATTTGGGGAGCAAAATAGGCTTCCCGAAAATTTGGGAAGAGGAGTTGAGAGGGACTTTCTAGTTCTGGAAGGCAGCTGTGCCGTGGTGTTGTGGCATGCTGTTTATACCAGTGCCCCTTGTTCCCTGCCCATCCTTTTGGAGTGCCATTTGCTGGGGGGTGAGGGCATTTACCCCAGTCCTTTCCTGCTGTGCCAGGGAGGAACTTTGTGAGAAATGGGGACACACTTTGCTGTCCAGCCTTAGCTGCTTAGATCAATATCTGCAGCCAGAGAGTGATTTTAATAAAAGGACTCTCTCTCAGCTTTCCTATCTCCGTGACAGATAGACCCCAGCTAACATAAATCCTGCCCTTTCTCCTGTCAGTCTCTTGGCTTTGTGTGACGTGTAGATGTTTTGACACTGAGTACAAATATTTCACAGTTGGCTAATGGTTTAGAGCATATATTTAAAAGATTTACTTTTGCAATCACCTGGTGCCTTTAGTGAATGTGTTTGCCTTGTAAAGCCTCTCTGTTATTTGGGGAATATATCCACACACTCCCATACATGTATTCATTTTCTGTTGTTTATGAAATATCACTGAGGGAAAATGAGTTTTGCTTCGGATAATGGTAGGGAGCCCTCTCCTAACCTTCTTTTTAGCAATGAGAACTTCCAGTGGCCATGACAAACCTTATTTATCAGGTGCCAGGAGGGATGCACAGGGGCTGACAGTGCTGGCAGCTGCTTTAGCAGTTGTTTCTCCTGTCCAGGTAACCAGAACAAAACCCCTCCATGGTTAATCAGGTGTTTTTTAGACTTCAGTTTAACTTGCAGTAGTAGCTCTATCCTTCAGTTCTTTCAGCTGATGAATTTGTGACCTTTAGCCACTGTACTAATGCCTCTAATTGTAAGTGGCAGGACAATTTCCCTGTTGCTGTTGTATAAGAGATGCAGAGAAACTTGCCAAGAGCAGCCTGTGACTTTTAACCACCGTATTAACAGCCCTGATCGAAACTAAAATGGCAAGTTAGGCCAGTGATCAGCCCAGCAGAGCAAGCCGAGCCATTGCAACAGCCACAATAAATGAGAAAACCCACAGGGGATTTCCTTTCTTCGGCACCATCCCCGCTCTGAGGTGTGGGCAGCCAAAGCAGCTTTGTCGTTGTCTGCACCGAGGTGGCCTTGGCTGTGCTGATGTGATGTGGGGAGAAACTCCCTTCCAGAACTCAGGGAATTGGTCTGGGCAGGGAAACCTTAGTTCTGCAAATACCTACGTTGCCTCTGTCAGAGGAGGCAGGAGCTGGACAAACCCCAAGGTCTGCTTGGCTTTTGGAGAGGGAATGTTCACCGTGTCCCCCTGCTCCCTCCACGCTCACAATTTTCCTCTGTAGATTCACCCTCAGTCTTTGGTCTGTGTCCTTCATCCATTGAAATGATCTTCTTCTCCTTAATGGAAGGAATATTTTACACCCAGGAGATTTGGGCAAGAACCCCCTGTCCCTGTGAGGCCATGAACATTTGTCTTAGGAACACCATTATGCTGTGGTTTGTACAGTCCGTGGATGGGACCACGCTGTGCCTCTGCCCAATGTATGGGCAATACTGCAGGGGTATATGTTACCTAACTGCTAGAATTTTCTATCAGACATGTTTGAATAAATAGTTTTAACAACAAAGATTCTGGCCAGAAATGAGAGTGAGGCGGAGATGAGTAAATAGAACACTGGATGACAAAAAGATTTTATGGGGTCTGGGGATGGGCACATTACTCACAGCTGGTGAAACCATCCCACTGTGTTTCAGGAAAAGCTGTTTTAGGGATGTTTGAAGAGTTTTAAAATTTTTTTTATTGTGACTGTTTTCTCTATTACTCCAGTCCATAAAACCAGGTGCCTTGGCTATCATGTTTCCCACTGCACAGGGTTCAGAGGGAGCAATAAAAGCCTCTAAAGCTTACCTGAAATGCCCTTCCTACACTTACAGATGCCACAGGTTCAATGTCCTGTATCTCAGGTCCTTCCAGGCCTTGACATGAGGTAGCCTGTGGAGCAAAGGGGACCTCTTCACCCTGATGGAATAAAATTTCAACTTTGTAACCTATAGAGGTGCTGGATGTTTGGATTAGAAGCTGTGACAAGTTTAACTATAACAGGCAGTGATAATGTTTCGGGAGGAATTCACACTCCTCAGTTTTGGACAGCATAATTTTGAGTAATTTCATATTTGGGCAGGAATCGTTCTCAAAAAGAAATTATGGTGCTGGGGTGGCAGATGGGTGTCCTGTCTAGGAAAGCTGAACCCTCCTGAGAGGTGAATGTAAGGTGTTAGAGTGGAGTGGTGCATTACACACATACTTACATTTCATCCTGATATTCTTTTTTTAATTTCAGACTGTTGTCACCTTTAAAGTAAAAGAACTCCATTCTTTGGAAATAAACCTACAATTGGAGAACCATTCTGCTGTAAAGATAATGGTTCAGCTGCAGCTTTTTACCTGATAAAATCTTCTTATCCAGGCAAATCTGATGTGTGCATGGGCTCGCATGGAGTTCCCAGGAGGAGGCGGCACAGGAGCTTTACTGCTTGGGCTGCACGCTGTTCCCTGCCTAGGATAAATACAGGGTCGGTTTGGATGAACAGGCTGCACCTCCTCCTTCCCAATAATAACATTGTTAACAATCCTCTTCCCAGAGAACACTAATAATGAGGCAGTGGCTTAACAAGGCAGTTCCTCAACGCTTTATAAGTAGAGCCTTGTTTCCACGAAAAAGGATAAATCTCTACTCTGCTGGGTATAGCGCTGCTGTAAGGGTTTCTATTTTCAACTAAGTAAAAACTCAGGGTAAACTTTGCATGTTTGTCTGATGCATTTACTTCACCTTATTTTGTTTGCTTGTTTAATGTTGTGGCATCTTGGTTTGCAGTTGCTGTCGGGATCACCTGTGACGTGTCGCAGGCGAGGGAGAGCAAATTAAGAGTGACTGTACCAGGTCAGGGCACAGACCCATCTGGCCCAGCAGCCCCTTTCCAACAGCACCCAAAAGCAGATGCGTGGTAGGAAAGAGGCAGATCCAGCAATCACAGACAGTACTTCCCCTAAACGTGCTCTCAGCAGCCTGGGGCAGAGCTCCTGCCTTTGCCTAACACTGATTTAGGGAGCAATATTCCCTCTGGAGTCCAACACTTCACGTTTTCCATGCCAGGCTAATGGCAATTTGGAGCCTTTTTGTTTTTCTCCGGTTTTCCAAACTTTTGCTGATAGAGAACCCTGAATTAATCTTCAGGCCTTTTGGGTACTGGATTACACTCTGCCCCAGTCCTTTCTGTGACAGCAGTGCTGGAACTGGCATGGGATGCTAATCCTTCTGTACCTATTCACTCAGTCGTAGAGGAAAATTCATGAAAGCAAATTGCTAGTCCAAGCTAAATTTAGATTTATTCAGTTGGAGTTAATTATAATCTTTATTTAGTCCCAAGCGATGCCTTCTTATCATACACTTATTATAGCTGAGAAAATTAATTTTTATTCTACCATAAAGGTGAATGTAATAATCTGGGTTCAGGGAAGGGATTACTTTAATAAGATTTATAGGCAGCCTTTCAGACAGCACGGTTTTATTACTATCTGTAGGTGGCCTTGCTGCACATATGTCTTTCAGTATGGGTGACTGTGCAAAATGCAGGCAAGCTAAAAACTCTAGTAAGCACCAGCTCAGAAACTTCAGCATCCAACTTAATCTGCTGGCAGTGGCAAGCAGGCAAAGCACTTGTCTTGCTTTGGAACACAATCATACAATTTATGACTGAATGTGCGGCCTGATCAGGGGTTTCATTCATATGCATGGTTTAATTTTGCACTTAAAAATGTATTTTAGTAGAAAAAAGATTTATGAGGGCAGAAACGTTGCTTTAAAGCTTTTTTGGAAGCGGAGTGCTGGGTAAACATAGGCGTGTGGTTTCTCTGTTACTCCAGTCCGTAAAACCAGGTGCCTTAGTTACCCTGTTTCCCACTGTACAGGGTTCAGAGGGAGCAATAAATCCTCTAAAACTTTTGGGAGGAGAAGCTTTAGTGAAGAGGGAGCCAGCAGCTCAGATGTGGCAGGACTGCTCTGCCCAGGGACACCTTCGGTGCTGGAGTTGCTGGGTGGAAATGGGCTCCTCCCAAGGCTGATCTCTCACCCTGCAGATGTCAGTGTCTGGGAGAGGGTGAATGAATTCTGGACATTCTCTGGTTTCCTGAAAGGGAGGCTGGAGTGTGGCTGGGCTTTGACACCCCTCTGGAATGAGATGGGCCAGCTCCAGCGGAGAGTGGCCAGAATGTGCAGCTGCAGAGGAGTCTGGGCAGCAGAAGTTTGACTCAGACATTTGGAGATAAGGCTGTGAGACATTGTCCCAAGCCAACAAAAGTTAATTAACCTCTCTTCAGTTTTAGATGTCTGGATGAAGTTGATTTCTTTTTTTCTTGTTTTCAAATTGCATCCTTTTTCTTGTCTTTCCAAACAAGCTGCTGGACCAGCAATGTTTTGCAAAGTGAATCTCTGTCTCCACAAGTGTGTAATCAAGATTGAATGTAAGGACTGTGAATTGGTTGCGAGTCCTACATCAAGTTCTATCCTTACATCAAATTAGGATAAGAAGAAGAGAGAATGAGAAAAGCTTTAAGGGATTTTATCATCTTTTCTCACACTATTATTTTTTATATCTTGACAGCTCCTGGTCTGCCTTTAATGTTAAAAATGTACTGGAAGCTCTTCTTAACTCTTTCTTGCAGTATCATTTGTATTTTCAAATTATTCTCTTACAGCTGAGAACACTAATTGTCATTATGGCTCCTTTTCTGTGCCAGTGCAGTTCACTGGAGAACGACGTCAAGCAGTGAAGGCGTAAGGCTTGTTTGTGAATGGAAGGTGATGGAATTTTTCCTGGTTTAGTTGGGTGATGGGAGTTTACCCTCAGAGGGACTGTGGAGGGTTCTTCTCCTCATTTTCCTTACGAATGTAAAACTGAGGAGATGAGTCACAGGATGGGCTCTGAATGTGGGAAGTAAACAGTGACACTCTCCTTTCCTGGGTCTTTCATTAAATTTTGAGTGAGTCAGGGAGAGCACGAGGCGGGTGTTCATCCAGGCTCCCCAAATCCTCGCACAACCCAGACTTAGCCTACTCATAGTGCTCAAACGATGTCTAAACTCGTAGTAGATTTCCACACTGTGATCATCCTCCTCCATTTTCTCCTGCCAGGCTTAGGAGTCAGAGTTTTCCCAGCTGCAGCCAGGCCAAACCACCTTGAACAACCTCTCACGGCTGGGTCTCTGAACAGCATCCCTTGGCTATATGAGAGAAAGTGACCTACACAGAATTAATTATTTTCCTATAATTTATGAGTTCCAGAATAGCTTTCCTTGTGTAGACACCCTTTTCTGGGATACAGTGTGTTTTTATTCAAGGCTAATGCCTGCAATTGCAGAACAAAATAATTATTATGAATAGAGCCATTTTTATGGTGGAATAATGTACATGTGTAGTTTGATCTTTATGGTGTTTCAGTGAGGGCTGGTGGGAGGGGCTGGCGATTTTTCTCCTGTACAGACAAGCCATTGATTGCCTCTATGAGTCATGGATAACATCATAGCACTTACTGGCACCACATTACTTGAAATTATTCCTCTTTTACAAAGAGGAGTGTCTGTATGATCTCGCTCTACAGTTCTGATGATGCTGCAGGAAAGATGAATTTAAACATTTTCACAGTTTTTCCGCAGGTGCAGGATTGGCTTCTTGTTTGTTTTCAGAGGAAAAGGATATTGAAAGAGTTGCGATTTTAAACAGTTGTTGTTCCTTGCACCTCCAGCTTCAGAATTACTGATGGCTTATGGAAGGCTTGGCTCCTGTTAAGTAGTTCACTAAAGCAGAGAGAAGATTTAGACGTGAAATTTGGATTTATGCTCCATCACGAGCTATTTTCCTTTTTAGTTACAAAATGGTGATTTTTAAAAGACTTTCCTCTTACTACAACTTAAAATAGATTCATTGTTTTTAACACTGACCTGCCACTGGCACCACTATCTTCCAGCAGGATACTTGTTTTACTTCTTATTAAAAAGTATGGAGTCTAAGAAATGTAGCTTTGATGAAGTCTCGAGTTCCATGAATGGCAGATTTTTATTGCACGGTCTGACTGGCAGCTGTGGCTTTGCATCTGTTTTAGTTCTGTGCTGCTTTTTGTGGCAGCAGTCCACAGTCAAGTGAGATTAGAACCAAAAGTGATGGATAATTTTATGGTTAGATAAAAAATTACTAAGAGAAGAGAAAAGAAGTTTCATTTGAGGCCTGAGCTGGGCAGGGTAAGGACCAGGAAGGGAAGGGACATCTGTGATGCACAGCATCGCACGCTCAGTTCTGTGCGTGGTGCCTCCTCTCTCTCTGCGCCTCAGAAACACCACAAGGGTGTTTTCCTTCCATCTGTACTCTGAGTTGGCAGGATGAGCTGGGCTGGGAGGATTCTGCCCGACTCTGGAGGGAAGGATTTTAGGCATAAAATTGCAGTGGTGAGGTTTTAAAGGTTGACCTGTTGCTCTAGGGGTCAGTAGTTGGCTGATCCAAGTAAGTGTCTTAGCAGGGGCACAGAACCTGTTACACGGGAAGAGTTTTTCAGAAGTTCAAACGAAATATCTCAATTCACATCCAACAATGTTTTATTTCCACACATCTCCCCTCACCACCCCCAGTGCCCCAGCAGTCTGAGCAAAGCAGGCTATTCTGCCTGTGAGAGAGCACTGGGCTCAGCTGATGCTCGTTTGGTCTCCATTTACTTTTCCTCAACTCCTGCTCTCTTTTGGTACCTAATTAGAACTAACCCACGTTCTGGTCTAATGTTCTTCCCTCTTTGATCATGCTGAAGTGCTTATTAAAGGAGCAGGTGATGTTTTCATTCCATTATTGCCCACCAGAAAGCTCCAAATGTGTCTGGTTTCTGATTGTTGCTGTAAGGAGATTGATGCTGTGGTGCTGATGTGCTGAATTAAAAAGGTGGGGTGTTGGCCTGCCATCGTATGAAGTATTTCTTTTTAGATGTTCCTACAGCGTCATAAAATGCTGCTAAATTCAGATATCATATTTTGTTGCAGGCTGGTTCTAGGACAAAGCCCAGCCCTGTCTAGTGATGTTTATGGCTTCCCATATAAGCCTTCAGACAAAATTTGTATCTCATTTTGTTTGAGTTACAGTGGGATGATATCCTAGTCCTTGTACCAGTTCTGAGCAGAGGCACTGAAAGTTGCCACTGTAATGAAATGGAGGAAAGGGAAAAACATGCCTTTTAAACTTCCTGTAAATCACTGCTCGAGAGAGATAAAATATCTGCATAAAGTGTGTGTGGGAGTCCTGTAATGTAAACACAAATGCATTTAAGCCTTGTCTTGTTTTTGGTTTGGAACTGTGTCAGTGTTTAAATCTCCTCTGCAACCTGGCGTGCCTTGGGAGAAGGAGATTTTAGCTCTTGCTCCAGAAATCAGAGGGCACTCTTGCTGCTCTGGGTCCTTGCTCATCTGCTTGGTTGCTTATCTGTATGGCTGCAAAATTTTTATGATAAATGCAACTTCTCAAAAGTATTGCTTTCAAATGTAGTTCAATTTATGTACAATTAATCCAGAAAAGGGGCTTTTCTGCATTCGACTTTTTAGCAAAGGAAAGATACCCTTCCTTCCCCGTCTGCCTCAGCTTTCCTAGGAGCAAAGTTCACTTTCAGCACCTGAGTTGGGCAGTTGCACGACGGCAGGACGTGTCAAAGTGCCCCATAAATGAATCACAGAGCAGAAATGGGGCTGCTAAAACATGCCTTGGCCAGGGGAGGGAGAGAGAGCACCCGCTGCTCATCATCCACATCTGGGTGAAAGATGTGGAGGGGAAAAGGACCAAGGTCAATTTTCCTGAGCAGAGAATTGTTTGTCCCATGTGTGATGCCACTGCCAGCTGGCCCAGGTCAGGGCTCGCAGGGGGAAGGGAAGAGAAGGTTTCTCATCATCTGGGTTTCTGCATTTCACTGTGGGCTGTGCTGGTGTGTTCCAGAGAGGGGCTGATGTTTATGCATGAGAGCAAGGCAGGGGACACCCGGGTGGGGCTGCATTTGCATTTGCCTGTGGAGCTGAGAGGAAACCCTGATCTGATCCCACCGTGCAGTGGTGAGAGAGGAGATTGTTGGTAGAGTGTTTCCTGCTGAGATTTTTTTTGGCTGCTCTTGTATATTTTTGCATGTTTACTCATTCCCACAAAAAATATTCCAGTGGGTGAAAAAAACCCTTGACACAAGTAAGCATACAGCAAAAGTAAAGGCAAAAGTATTGTGGTGAAATGAGAGGCATTTAAACAAGTATAGATAATATCAAACTCTTGAAAAATAAATGACCAGAATTTCAAGTGAGAACAAGAGAGGGGCAAAGTCAAATGGATGGGATTTGCCCTAGAATCTGTCTTTGACAAATTGTAGGCTTTAAAAATACACAACCTGAAAAAAATAGCTTAAATATTAGAGCTTTTATCTCTGCTAAATTGTGGCTGCAAGTATCTGAGTCATCTGGCTTGAACAGGTGTAATTGTTTGTGTGTTGTGTATCTGCTCTGCCCAGCCCCGACAAACAGTGAAATCACCACTCAGCTCAGCGAGAGACAACGAGAGCTTTGACCTTAGGCTCTGTCATTGCGCCTTTGTTATCTCTGTGCGTTATGGAACTGCTGCATTTTAATTCATTGGGCTTCTGTTTGTTTCCTCTGAGGCAGTCCCAGGAGCTTGGATTCACCGGCTTTTTGTTGGAGCGTGTGAATTGTTAGTTTGAAAGAGCCACTGCTTCTGGTGGAATCACAGCCCGGGTTGAATACCTCTCACTATTAATTAGAGATCAGCCCAAACCAAGGATGTCTATTTGATCCCTCCCTCCCTCTGGAATCTTTTCTTTCCTGGGAAAAATTGCTCAGTGCTGGCTGGAGGATTGACCATTGTGTTGTAGAGAAACTTCTGTGGTTTCCAAATGTGTTTCATTCTCCTCAGGAATTAAACTGAAAAATCCTTCTAAGTGTCTGAGAACCTTCTGTGTGTAAAGGATTTCTCCTTCTCTCAAGTTCACTCTTGCCTCTAAATCCATCCCACTGAGATCTCTTTCAAACCCCACATATTTTAGTGTGAAAAGTTTTGGTTTCAAGAACACAAAACTTTTATCAGGTTCTCCCTGACTTCCAAGCTGCTGACCTGGCAGAATGGACTGGGAGTGATGCAGATGTTCAACCCCCCGTTGCATTTTGTGTGTTAGTGATTGTTATATTAAAGAACATGTTCAGTTTTTACTGCTTAAACCGTTCTGTTTTACTGCTACTAATATTCAATATGCCAGTTTCTCAGGCATATTGAAACATGGGGGAGAAGAAGCTGAAAGCTTGATCTGATGATAAAAGAAGAAGAAAAAAAAAGACAGTAAAAAGTTTTGGAACTTAATTTGGGATCTGGCCAATCAATCCCCTCTTTGTGGTGTCCAGTACTTGATTAATGGCTTTCAGGTAGATATTAGACTGGGGAAGGTGGAAGGGGAGCTGTACAGCTGATGCAATGGGATGTGAGCTTTGAACCAAAAGTCTTACTCCGTGGCACCTGTGTCAGATTGTTCCGTGATTGTGGCCAGCAGTATTGATCTCCTGTAATACATTGCTTTTGTCAGAAGCAGAGGGCCATGCTAAGCAAACATTTGAGTTGTGTTTCTGTTTCCTTTTCTCTTTGGCCCACAGTGGTGGAGAGCCGAGGAGGGATCATGGACAGCATCCAGAGATTCTCAAACCTGCCAACGTATCTCCCTGCGAGCCCTCACATCTCCAATGCTGATATTTTCTTCTTCCTCAAAGAAGCCAACCAGGATATCATGAGGAACTCCAGTTTGCAGTCCAGGGTGGATTCATTCTTTATATACAAAGCCAAACAGCCACCTGTCCTAAATGCCACATATGGACCCTTTTCTGTTGAACAACCCGTTCCCTTGGACCTCATGCTGACTTCTGCATCTTTTGGTTTCACAAATAAATTCACTTTTAATTGGAAATTAAAATCTCACATAATCAACAGCTCAATCTATTCCAACAAACCCAAAATACAAACCTTGTTCTATATTGCGGGGAAGGACTGGGATGACTACGATTCTGAGGAGATGCTGCCTTGCGTGAAGATGTTTGCTTTCCTGGAGTCTAGAGAAGTGGTGGCCAGCTGTAGATTGACAGGTCACCTAGGATTATGCGTTGTGGAGCTGGAATTGTCTCCCAGCTGGTTCAGCTCCCCTCCACCCC
The DNA here is from genome assembly GCA_013399875.1 of Gymnorhina tibicen. Lineage (NCBI taxonomy): Eukaryota > Metazoa > Chordata > Aves > Passeriformes > Artamidae > Gymnorhina > Gymnorhina tibicen. Next base: position 1,701,523 of record VXAZ01001058.1, on the reverse strand, counting down.
TGGTTTCAGAGGAAATAACCTCCCTGGAAGGGATTACTGTGGAGCTCTTCTATAAGATTTATACAGTGGATGGGGAATGTTCTCCAGAGGATGCAATATGGGAAAACAATATCCATGCAGGTGAAGATAATGAACACCAAGCTTTGTCAGCTATGGAGAGGATTGGTAGCATCATTGTTTACCCAAATCAAGACAAATTAAAGCAGTCTTCGCTGAGGGTGGATGAAAATATCGTTATTCACCTACCACTCAGCCCGGTCAGAGAGGGTGACATTGTGACCTTCCATGTTTTCCTGGCTGACTACTCGCTAGCAGACCAATTTGTATTAAGGTAAGAGAATTTTTTAAGTGTTGTATGCAAAACAAAGAGGGGCAAATCAATGCTGGGTATAATATCTTTGGTTATATTCAGTGTTTTCATGAGAGAACTTCTGCATTTCCTCTTCAACGGAGGAAAACCATAAATAGTCTTGAATTATCTGTGTGGATGACACTTTTTGGAACACGGGCATTGATTTTAAAGTACGGGCTATAAATGTTAGTTTGATTATTTCTTGTTTTAATTCTGTTTGCTTCTAGTCATAATTCTGCCTCTTAAACTCTGCCTCTGTAAATCAGCCAGGGTAACTGCTGCAATGTGTTTTGCTAAAAAGTTTGCATCAGGGTTTTCTTTTTCTTTGGTGAAGCTTCTTCTGTTTGTATTGACTTTATTATCATCCTTCCAAAGTGCAGTGGATTCATCTTGCACAGGTCAAATGTGGTGAGGAACTCTTTTGTTGCGTTGTACAGGGGGGAGCTGAGAGGTGAGAAAATGAACTCAGCTTGTGTAGGAATCCTTTGGCAGGATTTGGGGCCAAACTTTTTAAGCTGTCTTCAGTTTTCCTGTAAGATCAGCCCATCCTGCTTCTTCAGGCTTCCCGCTGCTTGTTTCGTGGCCCATTTTTGTTTTAAGTTTGGGACTCTCTGTTGACCTTTACTTGTGAATCTGCCTGTAATAGGAGAATTCAGGCATTTCCAACCACCCCGAGGGTTAGTGCTGCATATTTGTTATGTCCTTAGCTGTCAGACTCTGGGTTCGGAGCTGCATAGGGACCGAATTCAGAGAGAAATGTGAGCCAAACTGGGGGAATAAAAGGGCCAAAAGGTAATTGGAAAGTGTCATCTGCTGCAAGGATGCGAGACTCGTGGGGAAGAAGGAGCTGCAGCTGGTGCAAGGAAACCTCAGAGCAGATTCGTGCCTTACTTCTAACTTTTTGATCCGAGAACGATGGGAGCAGAACATGACAGAACTGCACTTTGGGGACAGATGTTGAGAAAACAGACAGCAAACCTTATGCAGCACTTTCATTCTTGTGAAATAGCACATGCATATTAATAAACTTACAGATTGCTGCCTGAGTGGGCACAAGTGGCTCCGAGCACAGCGCTGCTGCTGGGGGGAAATGTGTGAGAAATGTAACGGGGTTTGACCAAACTTTAAAAGGTTTGGGTCAGGAAGGGTCTTCCTTTAAACACAACTTATTCATGCTTTTCCATGGATTTATTATTTTTAATTTGTTAAATATGGATTTGGCCAGCATCCACCGTCAGGAGATGGACCGGCCTCACGGAGCAGTCGGGTTTCAGCAGGCGTGTATTGATCCTCAGTGCTAGAGCAGAGAGATTATAGAATTTGCCTAAGGCTCTGCAAGGATTTAACATCAGCTCTTAATTCTCACTTTTTTGTTCTCTTCCCCACACCACAGATAAAATTCCCAAGGTATTAGAGACAACCTAAGACGAGGATGTTTTCTTTCCACTGGAATTTCTAAAATGGCATTTGCCTCGTAACAAATGGTGCAAGGGTAGAGTTTTGATATTTCTGCTGGCCAGGAAATAATAAAAAACTTCTTGTAGTGACACTTTTGAAATGCTGTCTTTCAAAAGCAAAATAGGTCCTGGAAGCACTGAGCAAGTGGCTAAGCTGGGTTTTCAGGGAAGCAGAAAAGGAGGGAGTAGACAGTTTCCAGACTGGGGAGCCCCAGGATGAGCCACAAGAGCCTGGCTACTGCTCAGACCTCACCTTGTCCCACAGCCCCTGGGAGCCCATGGCTCCAGCTTCCAGGTGTTCTCCCAACGTGTGGAACGTCCATCTCGGTGCTCCCGAGCTGCTGGGAAGGCAGTCAGGTTTCCATGGGGATTTCCTTCTCTGAAAAGTATATGGAATCTGTTAATCTCCAGGAAATGTTTCTGTTACAATAAATCAGCATATTTTATGTGCCCAGAAATATTTCCTTGCAAAATTCACTGTTGGCTCTCTGTAGTCTAGCCTGTCTGGGCTTTTATTTGGCTTTGCTTGCACTGTGCTTTTCATCAGAGAAACTGAAAGTATTTTTATTTAACCTTCAGTTGAATGCTGAAAGTGAGAGGCAAAATGCAATTCCGCTGGTGGTTCACCTGTCCTTCAGAATGGAAAGAGCACCAGCAACTGTTGCTATGATTATTTTGAATGACATATGTTGGGTCCATGGAGAAATTTTCCAGCTGAAGTTTACATGGAAGGCAGGGAATGATGCTGAGAGAAATACAAGCACTATAGTGCCTGCATCTAATTTATGCAGTTTCCCTCACCAGCTTTCCCTGTTTTTCTGCTCAATGCTAATGTCTGTGAAAACCCAGAAGGTTCTTATATACACAGAATTTCTGTGTGTTACAGCCAGAGAAAAATACATTGAAGTGAATGTTTGCCTTGGGAAATATATTTTTGCCTAATATAACTGATAGTTTCTAATCATATCTGTTGTAAGTGTAGCAGAGTCTGGCTCATATGAGAGGATAGATCAAAACCAAGTCATTCTCAGCACAGCATTTGATGCCAGCCTTGAGCTCTGACAGGATGCAAAGGAACAGATACACTCAATTTTATGCACCTCTTTACTATTTCATGCTGTGTTGCATAGTATTTTATTTTATGCTGGATTTTTTCCTAGCAGAACTGACTTCAATTCTCATATGGGAGCCGATTCTTCTTTGTTTTGGTGAAATCTGTGATTCTTAACCAAGCTTGGAAACTGAAAAGGAGTTGGAAGCAGTTCCTTGATTCAGCAATGTGCTGTGTTGAAAGATACCCACTTGTTAGATCCCCATCCTCCCAGAAATGTCACCGGCAGGGTGACACTGCAGCTTGTTTGTGAAGCTCCAGCTGTCACTTCCAGTCCGTTCCATCGGTCCAAACTGGTTTTGCTTGGCTTGAGCTAAGCCTTGGTTGGCTGTTTTCGTTCAATGACTCGAATTTCAGGTGGAGCTGGAGCTCTAGTGGTGCTGTGGTCTGGGGAATTTGTTTCTTTTCATACTGGAATGCAGCCAGCACGCCTTGGTGTCAGTGAAGGACCCAGGTACATCAGGGGACAGAATTTGGGGACTAAGTGTGCACTGAGTGCCTTTGCTGTGCCTGCCACTCGTATTGCTGGCTTTGCTGACAGATGATCTATACATGTGTGCCATGAAATTCTTATGACAGTGGAGATTAATTTGTGGCCTTGTTGATCTGATCTGTACTGCAAAATTCACCATCTGGGAAGATAGATTTTGCCCATTATGTTTGGTGGGTTGTCACTAAGCATAGTTTAACTGTAAAGGCAGGTGAAATGGGCTATGTTGCTGTGATTAAACTCTTTTATGGGCCACCTTGTTAAAAAAAAAAAAAAAAAGGTAAAAATGAAGGACAGCTTTGAGATTCCAGCAGGACTCGTACATACTTCAGTGTCACAAATTTTCAGGCACTTTTTGTCCTTTGATGTGCTGGAGCGTTTCTGTTTCCTGTTTCACTGACAAACTTAGATGAAATGTAGTAAAGGAGGAAAGAAAAGATGGAAATCATGACTACAGAAGGGGTAACAGCAACTTCAGTGCTAATTGCTAAACAGAAGAAGTCTCCTGATACACATGGAGGAGTTATAAAAGAGACAGGAGAAAACAATTCTTGCTCAACTGGAAGAACAGAAATCTCATCTAATAGCACTGGGAATGGCTTCTATTTCTTCTGTGGTGTTTGTTATTATTTAACTCCATCTTGAGACTCAGAGGATGTATTTAAAAGAAAAATGGGAGTCAATTTGTACAGCAGGAGAACGTTTAATGAAATAAATGGACAATTGCCCCTTGGTTATAGGAAAGAAATGAGGACACTCACTTTAGGAATAAACAATGGATTTTTGGCCTGTTTTCCAAGTCTCCTCATTTAAACTGTCAGTGAGGATGTGCTGCTCGTGAAAGCTGAGCATTAACAGCAAATTGTCAAGTCACACAGAAAACATGGGGCTGTTGGCATTCCTCACACGTCCCCAGCACCAACGACCCATCCTTCTTTTCTGCCCGGTCAGAATAGAACTGGAGATGGGAGCTATTCCGGGAATGCCAGCAAGGGGCTGAGAGCAGGTGATGAAAGCCTGGGCAGGGGAACGGAAGCGGCGGTGGCAGGGCTCGGGATGTGGTGCCGTGGCTGCAGGGGAACCGCAGGACCCTGCACAGGAGCTCGCTGTCACTCGGTGCCTTGGGGAGAAGGATTATCCACTCCTCCCTGGCCTGCTCCACGCAGAGCAGGGCAAAGATTGCCTCTGGATTGGGGGATGAACCAGGACGAGGTGTAATACATGCTGGGAGACCCTTACTGATTATTCTCACTAGGCAAAATGATATTAAGGATTTATATTAATAAACATATATCCATATGGAGGAGGTTATGTCTCCTGCTAAGGAATAAAAATTGCACAGACCATTAAAAGTGACTTACAAGGCTTCTGCATTAATAATGAAAGATCTGTAGAAGTCTGAGCAGTCGTCTAGAAGGCCAGAAAAAGATCATTAAGAGGATGTCTCCTGCCAATAGCTGCCAAGAGCAAACAAGGGAAAGAAAACAGAAGGTTTTGGATCTGGAAATGCATAGAAAATGAGAGAGTACAGACTGTGGGGAATGCAGCCTGGCTGCCTGTGAGGAGGAGGCTCCACATGGCCTTCATCACTCCTAAGCAAGCTGGTAGGAATGGGGAAGCAGTTACTGGGATTATTACTGGGATTATTACTGGAGAGAGGAAGAAGTGATTAACTGAAACATCATTTTAGGGTGAAAATTCAGCAGAAGTCAAAGTGTTGAGAAAGGAAAAAAAATACTCTTCTGTAATCAGAAATGCTGGTTCAGATTTAGAAATAGTCACAGAAATAAAGCATTACTGGTGGCTTGGGAATAATTTGGTTTTTGGCCCAAGATTTTATTAAACCCGGGATGAAGGTTGAAATTGTTGGTTTCTCTTTTCTCTCTGAATGAACATTGGACTAAATGTAAATATGAAATGGTGATAAATAATAGTAATAAAAAATATCAAGCACTGCTAAGTCTGGAAATGCCAGATGTGTCTGTGCAACCTTAGTTCAGTCCCCAAGTACTTATGCACTATTTCATATTCCTCGAAGACAGATTTACACTATTTTTTTTCCAGATCTCCTGCTTCACTTGATGCCTATATTGTCTTCCTCCCACTACTTTCTTTTCTTTTTTGTTACTGAATGGGAAAGGGAGTAACATCCTTTCAGGACACTCCTATGAAGCCTTGGGGAGCTGTCACCAGAATGTCTTTTTTGGCTTGAATGAACCATTTCTATAAATTCTCTTTCAGGAAAGGTTGAACCATTGTTTTATTTTTCTTATTTCTGTTTGAGACCGGCTTGAGGCCCAGAAAAATTGGCTGTAGCTGATGAAAACCTGACATGACGGTATGGAGTTATAAATTTCACCAGGATGCTGTATGAAGTAGTTAGACCTGAATGTCTGTTGGCTGAAGGGAGAAAGGCTTCTTCCCTGGGAGCTGCTGGCAGTGCATGGCTCTGCTGCATCCACATCCACATCCACGAGCCAACCTACCCTGGAAAGAGTTGTGCCACACTGGCAACTTCTCTCTCCTCCTCACGTGCCTTAAGATGACCTCCTCTGCCCTAGCCACACTGGAGAGGGAGAAGAAAAGAAACCACTCCCTCATACAGTCTTAAAACCAGTTCAAAGTGACAGAAAACCAACTCCTCCTTAGGGCTCAAGCAATTCTGAAAGCTTGAAAAGCGATGGATCTCCAACAGGGAATAAAAGACCCAGTGAATCCTGAAAGACCCTGCAAGACTACAGTCAATAAAGCTCTTTAATGGAATTTTAGATAAAGGTCAACTATGAGCTGCAATAATCAGCCTTCCATGATCACTGCACAGGCAGAGCAGCAGCCCCAGTGACAGAGGGAAGCCCTGGCAGTTGTTGGATATTGGCTTCGAAGCGCTTCCAGACGGGGCTGCAGCCTCGTGGTGATAAAACAGGGGCTTTTAATTGAGATGTTTCCTGATGGAAATTTCTGTTGCCCTGCAAAAGGGGTCCTGGATGTGCTGCTTTGTGCACAAACCAAGTTCCTGCAGTGTTATGAAGCTGCTGGGAAGGGGAAGGAGGATGGGGCCGGGGTCCTGGTGACTGTGGCAGGTGTCCCCACTGTCTGCTCCTTGCCTTGGCCTCCACAGCCAAGGGAACATCTCAGGGATTCTCTTCTCTCATGGGAGCGGGGAAATGTTTGTAAGAGTTGGAGGGGAGGGGGGATCAAAATGCAGAATTAGATTAATTATAAATAGTTAGCCTGTGTGTGTATTCCACCAGTGTTTTTCACTGAGAAGGTGAAGAGTTTGCCAGTTATTTTTAATTTTGGTGGTTTGGGAATATTTCGTGTGTGTGGTAAAACACTGAGTACAGCTGAAATGAAACAAGGATCCACTTCCCACTGGAAAAGGTGTTTGGTTTGCCTTGAAACCCTACTTCTTCTTCCATTCAAGCCCTGCCAGCACCTCAGCTATCTCATTCATCTGCCCACCTGCACCTGTGAGCGGTAAGGATGTGGCAATGTCATGTAAATTAACCTGCTGTATCTCAGATGCAGAACCATAAAGCAGGAAAAAGGAGAGGTAATTGCGTCGATTTTAAGTTGCTTGGTGCACGAGCAGGTGTCTCATGGCTGCACTGCGAGTGGGTACGTGGTGCTGTGTGTCACGGGTGGCTCTGCATCTTGTTTGACACGTCAGCTCGCTCGGCACGTGCGTGATGAATAAGGATTGCAAGAGGAGCCCTGACAAGCTCTTGTCTGCCAGCCTGCTCGCAGGCATTGCTGTGCTCTGCAAAGGGAGAGGATGTGAAAAGCACTTCCCATAGATCTGGAAGGTGCCAATACAGCACGTGACTTGACACAAACTCTGCCTTGTTGATGGTAATGGAAAGAGATTTTTAAATGGTTCGGGTTCTACAAGCTTGTTCTAGGCTGAGCCCCATCTCCAAAAGCTTTGACATGACAGCTCCTGCTAATTAACTCCAGGCAGCCCCTGCAGAACTCAGTGCTTGCCCCGGGGCTGGGTGTGGATCTGCAGAGCACTGCCAGCACTGCACTGAGAGCAAGGTACGAGCTGTGCTGAACATGCTTGTGATGCTGGGCCTGCCTGGGATGGGCATTTTGGAGCAGACCATCGCTGAAAGGACACCCTTGGTTTGCTGCACCTGCTCAGACTCCTCTGTCAATGGGAGGGTGCGTGGGGTGGGGATCCCTTTGGGTGAGGAGCTGCATCAGAGGGGTCCCAAAGGTTCAGCCTCTCCAGCTGGCTCAAGGGCATTGCCACTGCTCTTCTCCAGAACTTGCTTTTGCTGGGGGCTATCCTGTCTTACCTTTGCTGTGATTAACGTTGGGGCAGCAATGAAATAGGAAGAGAAACCACAGAAGATGGAATTAGGAGCTGAGTTTTGCCTGTGAGCATCCGTCTCTGAGTCCAGTTACCTCTGTTAATGAACGCAAAGCTGCCTTGAGGTGACAAAACTGCTTAAATTCACAGTATCACAAAGGGCAATTTAAGGAAGACAGCTGCAAGACAAGCATTTTCTTCATCCATTTCTTTTATTTTCTACCTTGTACTCAGGTTGGAAACACAGGTCAGAAAAGGTTCCTGTCTTTGAGTGATCATTTCAAGTTTGGGGCACGCTGTGGCTCTCTGCAAACTGTGTGTCCTAGTAAACGAGTCCCTGGCCGGGAGCTTGGGGGGAGCCTTTGTTTTGGACAATATGCTGAGTAGTCCCTGCTTTGTGCTGCCAGACAATGATGGCATTGATCAGCTTCTTGTACAGCTCTTCATTAGCTGGCAGTGCAGTAAATCACAGTCTTGTTTAAACAAGTCAGACACAACAGTGACTTGGTCGTTGATGCAGTTACTTCTCCTTCTATTCACTGCATTCAGAGCAATGAATGGTATTAGAAGTACAAAAATGCTACTACTTTGAAATTTCCTTTTTTCCTGAGATGTTTTAGGCCATGCACTGCTGTCATTTTATCCTAGTAAAAACCCAATTACTCTCCCATGAAGCTGATGAAGTATTGCTTTGGGTGAGCACACTGATCTCAATTTCTTCATGTTCCTGCTGATGCAACAGAGAGTTGCTTTTGTCCTTGCATATACCCATGAGTTTTTGCATGGTCTGATAGAATAAGGCCAGTGTGAGAGTTTGCTGGCAGCTTTGGGGAGGAAGGACTCTCAGAAAGAGCAGGAAACAGAATATTGCAAGAAAATTGTCAACAGATCTTCTTGTTTTGGGTGTTGCTCCTGCTCCCCATGCAATTTATGTCAATAAAGGACTCCTAAGAAATGGTTTTGGACAAGGCAGAGCAGGGAGCTGTGCTGTGGGTGAGGTATTTAACGCTTCAAATAGCTGCCACGTCTGCCTTGGATGCTGTACTCAGCCAGGTTATGAAAGAAATCATATTAACAAAGTTATTGGATCCCAGATGAATCAAAAGAGCTGCAGGAGAAGAAAACGGTGACAAATGAGTCTGCCATCCCGAGGCACAGCAAACGGTGCTTACAGTTAAAGCTCTTTCACTCCCTGCACCCTTCCCTGCCAGCCCTGGAGCGCCGCGTGGGCAGCAGGGGTGCGGCGGTGCCAGGGCGGGGAAGCCTCGGGCTGGCAGAGCCCCCAGAGCCCCTGCAGTGGGGCCACTGCTGAGCCACACAGGGGGCACCACGGCAGGAGCTCTCCTTGAGCTTTCCAGAGCTCAGGGAGCTGCTCCTGAGTGCTGTGGTTCTCCTCTCGTCTCCCCCCAGCTCGGTCTGCCAGCCCAAGCCCCCCCTGCCCCAAGCAGGGCTGGGTGTCAGTGCCCTGGGGGCAGCAGCGCTTCACCCTGCGCTGGAGTTACATACAACTGCGTAAGCGGCAAATGTCTCTAAAATCTGTTCTGCTTAGCATCCCTGGGGAGATGCTGTGGGTTTTCCCAGCAGAGGAGGAATTGTTCTGAGCAGCAGTATTTCCTGGGGTATCCCACCCAGAAGGGTGCTCTTGGGAAAGCCATGTTCAAGCAGCCCTGTGTTTGTGGGGCAAACCTGTCACCCTCCCTCTGTCCCCAACATGCTTTCCTTTAAATTGCTAAGACCAAAATGTACCTTCCTGTCCCCCACTACATCCTTTTGAAAATTTTCCTGCCAAGCGAACTTTCTCAGTTGCTTTTTTTCTCATTATGTGGCCCAACCTTTTGTGGTATTAATGGAGTCCTCAAATGCATTATCACTAAATCCCCATCTCTAATTGTGCTGGTCCTAGAGGACAGCGAGTGGGAAACACAGAGAAGCAGAAGTGTGGGATAGGCAGTGCCTTGTTCAGGAGCTTTCTAAGCATCTGCTCAAGTTAATGAGGGTCTGGGCAAGAAATGTGCCAAGCAGCCACAGGGAGCACTTTGATGCAGATCCCTGGTGGAAGATGGTGATAAAATGCACCAAGTGATGCTTGGGGACAGTCTGAGAAGTTTGTCCAGTCATGGGAGGTAACAGAGGGCGAGGGAGAAGCAGTAGCAGACTGTGAGAATCTGGACCAGGATCCAAATGCATTGTGAGTTTTGGGTTGTTTTGGATCTGGGAGTTTGGCTCTGGCCCATCTCTAATTTAATTTGCCTGGCCAGAGTCTTCTCTGTCTTACCCAGAAAAGAGGGGTGACTTAATTGACTTCCTCAGAGTTGCTTAGGATTTGTGCCAGTAAAACAATTTGAATTTGGTTGGGTGCAAGGCACATGTGTGTGCGCCAGTGTCCTGGCTTAGTGTTTCTCTGGGAGGTTTGTTAGGGGCAGTGGCAACCCCGAGTGGGTGTACAGGACACAGATGGAGAGGGAGCGGTCACGTTTGGAGCTCTGTTTTTAACGACACACAGTAACACCAGCAGAACACTCTTAATTGTGGCATTTCCTGCTGTCATCTCCATAATGTGGTGTAAGTACCTATGCTCCTCAGCTAAGATGACTTTTGACTCATTTGCCAAAGCTAATAACCCTTTAAAAATAATTTAAACCTTTTCAGGATTATTTCCCTGATGCTCTTGGGACCAGTAGTCCTTTATTTGCCATGGAGCAGAGACAGAATGAATAGCAGTACTGTGGGCTCCCTCAAACAGCGACCTTATGTGAGATGTAGCGATTACCGCAATTAAATCCTCTTTGCCAAGGCAACCAGGGCTTTATTTCTAACTGAAGTTACATTTTTTTCCCCCAAATGAATCTCTTCTGCATGCATTATTCATTTTTCTTTGGAACATTTAGCCTGTGCGAATTCCACGAGCTCAAATTCAGTATTATTACTTATTAATTATTGTGTTGAGGTAATGTCTAGGACAGAGTGCCTCAAGGGGTCAGAGGGCACAGGGTTCCCCGTGCAGCCACAAGCAGAGTAAGGCCATAAACTTTGGCTCGAGGTGGGGGTTGAAAACTTAACAGCATTTGCAGAACAGCTTGTGAGAGTTTGCATTTCGCTTGACTCCAAAACCCATGTCAAGGAAGTCTGGGGCATTTTGGTCCAGTGGATTCTTAGGCCAGTACAGTTTTGACCATACTCTTAAACTCAAGTGTTTGAAGAAGGTTGGTCGTGTCAGCTCAGGCATTTTAAGTCCAACTGCATTCTTGTCCTTGTGGCTCTTGCTTGGTGAAGGGAAAGTCAGTGATCAACAGTAATGGTTAAAGTGCAACATTTGCTTTTAACCATTTTGGAAATTCTTGCTTAGGATGGTCTTTGGAATCCTTTGTTTTTAAAGCCATGTGCTACACTCTCATTTTAAGATTAAGTGAGTTCATTGTCTCTTTCTGATATTATATAAATAGCCTGTTGATTGACAAGAAAACTGAACTGATTCTGTTTAAATCTGTACTGCTCTCCTAAGAAATCTACGTTCATTATTCCTGGGATGACTGAAAGATTTACAATAGTTTATAATCTGGTATCATTTCATTCTTCTTCTTGGTATTATTAATCACCTTGTCATAAAACGTCAGGAGAACTTTGTTCAGCTTGCATGATTTGGGCTGAGAAAGCCATACTTTAATATTAATGTTTCTTAGGAAATTGGGTAGATATCTTTGCATTCTGGGAACCATAAAATGGATGAATGATGTCCTTTGACTAGACATTAGATGCTTACAGGCTGCTGAAGCTGAAGAATGGTTGAAAAAGCCCTGCAGCTGTACCACTGTGGGAAGAAAAATGACCTTGCAGAGCAGATCTGGTTCAGGTCAATATTTGCTTGTAGAGATCCGCAGTCAGGAGTGCCAGGCAGGACGGTGTTCGTGGTTCCCCATGGTAGTGCTGGAACTCTGCCTTGGCGTGGCCACGTCGATGATTGTGTCTCACTGGGGACATGAAACCCAGGTCCCAATTATTTGGTCATTTAAAGATTCCGGGTTGCATTTCCTAAGCCTGGAGGCAGTCAACCAGGATCCTGGCTGGGTTTCAGCTGCAGTAATTACAACTTGCCAGCTCAGATTTTCTCTGCCTCTTAAATCACATCCGCTATTTTTCACTTCCTTGGCTAAACAGCCGTGTCCCCTGTGCTGTTGCTGGTGATAATAGTTCTAATGCTTTGCCTATTTATGTAACGTTACGTTATCTGTAATGTCTCATGGTGTCAGTACAAGAAACGTCTGTCACTGCTTTCATTTTACAAATCACTGTTTTTATTGCTCATGTTCCGCTGACACACCTCAAAGAGCAGGTGCTTTCCAAAAGGAGGAAGGCAATGCCCCTTCTACCCTCCAACTTCTATTTTTCATTGAGGACCGGGAGGCTGATGGGATGCTCCTGCTTTGTCCTTTGGGCCTGTTACCAGGGCAAATGGATTTGGGGTGGCCCAGAGAATACCCGAGCCAAGGGGTGGTGAGGCGGTGGGCAGGGAGGTGCCATCCTGCGGGTGCCCCAAGGGGCGATGCCCGGACCCCGGCCTGTCCAGCCCCGCCGTGTGCCCGCAGCCCGGCTCGGCTCGGGGGATGCGGGGCGCGCACAGGCTCGGGTGTGAGCGCAGGCCAGGAGAGGGCAGAGCGGACTCGCGTCTGCAGCAGGAGACCCGGCAAAAGGCACCGTGGGAGGGAGGGAGGGGAGCGTTCTGGGGAGAACGGGGCTGGGGGCGGCTTCGGGTGCCCCGGCTGCGATCCCCCGGAAAGGACTCAAAGCGCCACCTCCCCTAAAAACGCCTCAGTGGGGGGACATTTAGGCGCTTGTTCCTCCCTGTGCAAGCCCCTGCAAAGGGCAGAGACCCGGCAGCCTGCGGGGATGCCCCAGGGGTTATCTCATAGCGAGGAGAGGCAGGTCTGTGCAGGGCTGTCCTCCACACATCCTGGGGCGCACCCAGGCTCGGGGCTCATATTTGCAATTTGCTACCCCAAATTGAAATGCTTGTACTGTGGTTTATTCCTTTTTCCCCCCCTCCCCATTCCTTAAACGATTTCTGCAAGCTGTTGCATTTTCTCTTTGTGAATGCACTGTGCCCGTTGCATGAACTGGATATTGCAAATGCACTTCATAAAGCAAATTTTCCCTGCTGGTCTGAAGGTTAAGAGGCTGTAAGTGAGGTTGTCTCTTTGCAGAACAACTTTCTTTTTCAGACTTGAAAAACAATGGAAACGTAGTTAATGTTCAGCCTGACAGAGTCTTAGCAAACATATTAAGGGCTTCATTTAATAAAATCATATTTCACTTTCATAGACAAGAAGCAGAATAGACTTGAGTCTTTTTTAATGAATCAAGTCCTTAGTAAGGCACTTGCAATCTCTCTTTATGTAAGGCTTATTCGCAGGTTTTTTACTTTTAGGAGCCGGGAAGATTGAGCACAGCATTTTCTAAATTGTGTCGTGCTTCCTTTGGAGCAGAATGGAAAGGGAAATGTATCTTAATGTTAAACAGACGTGAAACAAAAATGCGGTTTTTCCCCAAAGAAAAGTTAAACATTTGCAAGAAAAATGTTCTTCATGGCAATTTCAATTCCGTTAAAAACACATTTACTGTCAGAAAATAATGGTGCTGGATGAGCTCTAATAATAAACCAATTTGTGTGTACCACGGGAGTGGACTTTTTCAGCCTTTTGTTGTAAGTCATGCTGGAAGGGCTGCCACTGGGCTACAAGAGCACAGATATTTTCACACTGGGATTTGTGTCTGCTTGAATTATGTGAATAACTCCATTGAAGTACAACTGGGAAAAAATTCATCATGTGACTTCTTATGAAAACATTGCTTTTGTCACTCCGTTCAATGATGTTTGAGCAGCTCCATGTATTTTTCTCTCAGATTTCTCTCTTTAATTCTTTTTTCTTAAACGCTCTGTGTGCACAGTGCCTCGATTGTACAACACCCGGAGCACGTGGCAGCAAACTCCTGATTTCTGGGGAGCTGGGCTGCTGCAGCTCACAAATGCCATTAATGGGCTGCGTGTGAGCTGCATTCCCGGGGCACCGGGGTTGCACAGCGCTCCCCTTCCCTTCATTATCCAATCTGATGAGATCAGCAGGTGCACCAAAGCATGCAAATTTCAAATTTGCTTTGAGGAAAATTGAGTGGCGTTTTTTCCCTGGAATGAGCTGTTTCTCTGAACATCGCTGCCAGCTCGCTTGCTTGCGAGGATATTTGCAGAAATGGAATGCAAAAGTGGTACAAATGCAGCCAAATTGAATACATTTGCAGATGTAAAAGGCTCAGCTTTTGCAGGCTTGTAAATCTCTTTGGGGCGAGGACTGTCACTTCGTGTGGATTTACAGAGCCTCGTGTAACGGGTCCCTGAACACATCGGCCTCCGGGTGCCACTGCAGCCTGAGGGGTTCAGTGCTGGTGACGGTGACAACACCGGTCCCACCCAGCTCAGACAGCTGCAGGTTTCTACAGCAGCACAGGTACCTTTTATCCTCTCCGGGCCCCAGTCAGTCATGCTTGATAACAAGGAGGAAATTGGATTTGTCAACTAGTAACCCCTCAGTGATCGATAATTAGTTGTAATTATGCGCTGTTTAAGTGCTGAGGAGAGAAAATTGAAGTTTGTGGCCGGAGTAGGAAATGAAGAATGGCAGGTACACCAAGGTGTTTGGCATAAGAGAAGTTCAGCTAAAGAACTGAACTTGCACAAAGAACAGTGAGTCAACCTGCCTTCTCCAGCCAGGCCAGGTCACACAGCTGGAGGGGCAGGAATGTTTAGGATAAGCAGGATAACGTAATCCTTAGTGAGCTTGCTGCCCATAAAGCATCATGACTTGGACAACAAGGAAGTTTACTTTTGTGTGTAGCCTCCCAGAAATGTGCCCAGTGTGAAATGTCACAGACAAGCTGTTGTTTGTGAAGTATTCTTTGAAACTTCTCCTGTGTTTATAATCAAAGCTCCTTCTCCCACCTCAGTTTGGATTTTTGTCCAATATATGAGCTAGGAGAAGTTGAAGTCCTTGAGTGTCCACTCATGGGACTGTGCCATCCTCTGCACTCTCTCCAAAAAAGCGCAGCCTGGACACGTGGTTTGGTTTCAGATGGAGGAGGAAAGGTCTTCCTTCTCTTCTTTTTGCTTTCTTCTCTGTTCCAAAGAGCACAACAGATCACGTTTCCAGATCGGCAGGAATGTTATTCCATCTGTCTCTGAAAATCTAGTTGTATCTGTCCTGGGAGTTCTGTACCAACTTTGCAGTTAAATCTGCCACTGGTAATTCTTCTCAGTCAAAGAGCCAGAGAGGGTCTGTGTTTCTTTGTAGTTATACCCATGGGTGATTGCCTCGTGTGGCTGATTGTCACTCTCTAAATAGACATGCAAAATGAAACTGTTTAACTGCAGGAGGTGGGAGTGAAGGAGCTGGAGTAGACCTATTACCCAGTGGTATGTGAGAAAGAGCCAGCAAAATTTATGGCTTCTGAAGGAGCAGTATATTTTTAAGCTTCTTGTATTCCTACACTTCACAGCCCAGATTAGCAGATTGTTGACAGCTCCATGATATATTTGCTGTCACCTGGCTGGAGTCCGAAGCAAGTGATAAATTTTTAGTTTGAATGAGCTCGTGTGACATGCAGTGACAGATATATTTTTTGTTACTACAAGTATGTAGCGTGTCCTGTGCTTGGGGATTTTGGTGCTATTCTTGCTGTGGTCGTGAGTGATTTGCTTGCTTTCCTTGTACTTCTGTTTCACCACCCAAGAAAAGGTGGGGAAAATGACACATTCCTCATTTGCTGTGATGGCTCCTTCTTTTTCTGCCATGTTGTAGTGTGACACAGGCTCCTATCATCTTCTCTGGGTTCAGTAGAGCCCATCTGCTGGCAGGAGGGAGAAAGTGCTCAGTGGAAAAGAATCCAACATTTCCAGTTGCTGTTGCTGAATTTCTCGTCTCTTGGATATATGTCACAGGAATTTACATTCAAAAACTTGGTGTTTTTGGAGTGATACTGCTGTATTCTGGGACACCTCCCAAAATACACATTCGAGGTAGGAGAAGGGGTAGCAGGAATCAATTTTGTCTTCACGTGACTGAACACTTGGAGGACCTGAATTTACAGATTCTGTTGTGGGTAAAACCTTAGTGCTCTATACGGACGAAGTTTCATGGTAGAATATAGCAAACAGAAAAATGTGAATATGCATAATTAAAATGCCTATTTTAAACTTCATGCCATATTCTTAACATTAAATTGGTGTTAAGGAGTTCAGCTTTCCTAGACAGTTTTGAGGTTTTAAACCCTGGGTGCTTCCAGAGAACAAGAGATTTGGTGCCAACAGTACCTCATGTTATAGGGCCTGTGCCATTTTTACATACCTTGGGGTGAAGGGCACAGTAATTCATGGATTACAGGGATTCATATTGTTTCTTTTAAATGTAAGTGAAATATTTTTGAAATAAAAGAATTATCCAGGTCCATAAACCCAGTTTGCTTTGAAACAGATGGTAGAGACTGAGAGGGATCAAGAGACAGGGAAGCTGCATCTTTCCATAGCAAGGAAACGTTTTGCTTTTGTGCAGGCAGAGCAAGGGATTAAGCCTGGGTAAAACGCTTGAGGGTTGTGTCCACTCAGCAATACCTTGAGAGGGGCCACATGTGGAGCTGCCATCCTCTGCCTGGTTTAGTGGGGCTGTGTTTCATGGGCAGATGAGGATCCATGTCCAGGCCAGAAGCATCTCTTGTCTGGGTTTGAGTCTGCCCCTGTGACAGTTCTGTGTGGCTTGCTTCTTGCTCAGACCCCACGTGTGCTCCTCCAGCAAGGGTGGAGACCCTGTCTGAAGCATCTCCAAAACTCTGATGTGCTTAGACATCAAAAATGGAAGGTGCACCTCTCTCATGGTGATTGCCTGCCTTAGGGGGGAGAGCATATGCACAGCAAATGGACACTTACATAACCCTATTAGCTTATACTGGCTGATTTCAACTGTTGGTTTGCCACAGGGAGCTGGAGGAGAAGAATTAGGTAATATAAATAGAAAGATGACATCCTCCAAAAGAGCTCCATTCAGCACATATTGCTGGCTGGCCTCATGGTTCAGAGCCGATAAGCAAATTTGGCCTGAATCCTGTTGCAGCATTTGATGATGGCACCAGCAGAGCAGAACTGGCAATATCAGCAGAGGTGGAAGCTGTGGATGTGATCCTTGCCATCCGCTGCCCGCAGCGCTGGCTGCAGGAGCCTGCTCTCTGTGGCAGAAACCTAGGGCCAAATTAATTGTGATTAATTTTGATTACAGACCATTCCCTTTGAAGTGACTCTCGAGATGAATTTGTCCCATGCGTGCTTTAAAGGGCAAGTTGCTCACAAGTGCTTCTGCTAATGCATCCTCCAGGTTTATTTCAGATATCCGTTTTTTTCTTTCAGCAATTGGTTCCTGGTGCAAATACAGACACTTTGCATTAATTCCCTGCAGGGCTTCTATGCCATATTTTTAGGCTTTTGAGTGGCATTGTGGAAAACATGAAAGCATTATGGTAGTAATCAAGGCCAGTTCTTGTGTTCTTTATTCAAATATCAGTTAGGGAAAAAACCCTGTGATGCTTAATCATGCAAAAATCCTCCTAAGAGCTCATTTAAGAGAGGGTTTAAGTGGGGACCTCAAGATTTGGCCCCTAGGGCATGATGGATTTTAACAAGAGTGAGGTAGTGATTAGGTGGAAGAATGTAAGTACAAGTGGTTGAAGTGCTGGCATGAAAAAAGAGTGAAGAGTATTGTCCGTTCAACACCACAAGGAGCTGTTGCATATTATTATATTGAATGAAAAGGAAAGTACAGTGAATGCACTTTAAAGTGAAGTCCTCCCACCGTTCTTTTCATTTGTTTGGGAATATTTTGTGGGACTGACTGAAGGCTTTGTCTGGTCTAGCAGGAGCCTCTCAGCTGCCTAATAGCAGTGCAGAAAGTGTGGCACAGCACCTTTTCTTACTTATTTACTGATAAAAAGGAGTGTTTACAGAAAGCTGTGCTTTGCCCCCACTTTAAGAAAAGCCACCTGCTTCACTCCTCGTGGTCTTCTGAAAGCTCTCGTGATGGGAAGCACTTCTCACTGTGAACAAACTGCCAAATGCATTTGAAATGGAAAATTTCTGATTGAAATGGGCATCTCAGAGCTTCCAGCTGCTGGCGACTGTATGGCAAAACAATTGCAACGTTTGCAGTCACTTTGCAGAAGCTGCTTATCTAACAATCAGGACAACTTGAAATATTTATTTGAAACTGGCTGGTTTCAAATATTGAAAAGCACTGTTTTTTTCCCCTCTTTGCCTAACTAAAAGAGGGTGATGTGTTCACCCATGCCATGAGTGCTCAGGGTAGGTCATTTCAGGGCCTTGCAGGTCTCTGCAAAGAGGGAGAGGAATTTGGAAATGCTTGGGTTCACTTGGAAGCTGTATTTTGAAGACCTTTCTAAACAAATGTGAAGATTTCAAGGAGGGATCAGGAGCAGAGGAAAACTCCCCAGATATTTTTCCATTCATAGGTAGAGACTGAGAGGAGCAGGAAGCTCAGAGGTTGGGGCACTGGCCAAGGACTCAAACTTGAACTGAGTTGGTTTTCTGTGTCACCTTTCCCCATTTTCAGCTAAGGTAGATTGTGACCTCCAGCTCTGCTGCCTCCTGTGTTCTCTGCTCACACCTGAGCTCTGTGCTAGGGTAGTTTGTACTTGGGGGACCTTTTGGTGGGTTCTCCTCAACTGGTCTCTTTCTCCTTTTCCGCAGTTCATTAATCTCCAGCAAAGCTTTTTCTGACTCCACAACCGTGAGACTCAAGTGCAGGACTCTGGAGAAGAGTCTTGTGCTGGCACTGGTGTGGCTGCAGCAGCTGCCGTGTCATGGACTGGTGGCAACTGGGAAGAGAGGGGCTGTCCGTCTCTGTGTCCCAGAAAGTTCTGTACATAGGTACAGAAAGTGCAGAAAGTCCTCTGCCAACTAGGAAATGCGATTTTGAAATTTATCCTTATGAGTCCTTCTGACAGCTGTTCCTATTAGGAACTCAATCAGTACAGCATTGTGAATTCAGTCAAGTTTTCCCTTGACATGCTATAAATGTATTAAGTGATGAAATGTCATAGAATCAAAGCAAATTTGCACTTATTCCAGAAAGAAATCTGAATATGTAACTGTTGGAGTGGTGATGGGGTAAGCAGAGATTTGCATTCCTTTTGCTGCATAATGGAACTTCTGAATAGTTGAGTCGACCTCCCAGTTAATGTAGTGGTAATCCTGCCATAGCCAAATAGTTTCTTATTTCTAATCATTTTTTGATCAAGTTTGAATCCAAGTGTTTGTGTCTGGTTGGTTCTGGTTTGCAACGGAATGATTTCCATTAGGAAAGGTTCGGCCTCCACCGTTGCTCTCCCGTGTATCTTCGCAGAATTCTCCTCCTGAGCCATAGGAAGTGATCAGGGATGAAAAGAGGGACCTCTGGCAAATCTCTTATTGTTTGAGCAAACTGCCTCTTGTCTTGAGTCACCTTGAAGGAAGTAGCTTTCCAGTAAACAAAAGGCAAAATGTGCTTAGTACATTTTTGGTTTTGATTAAGACTGCGCCTTCCAGCCGGCTCTGCCGCTAATCTGCCTGATGTACAAATGGGCACCTTTTAAGATGCTGCTGCCCAAAATTAATTTCAGCAAATACATTCCCTCTTTGAAGAAACCCTGCTAAGGGTTTGAAGTCTGGAAATGCTGCAGCTGTTGGGAAGCTTGTCAGGCTCAGGAGGAAGGGCTGAGCTCCTGCTGGACGTGTGGTGGGGTCGGGAGCGGGTGGATGTGGCGGCTGAGCTGGTGCTGCTCGTCCTGCTGTGCGCTGTGGGACTCACACCGGCCTTCAACCCTCCTCAGGTCCTTCCTGGGACAGACCCATTATCCCCTCCAAGCGCTGAGGTCTGCTGGTGGCTGAGCCATCCATAATACACTTTGTCATCTCCCAGACAGAGCTTTCCTGTCCCCTGGTTTTTGTCGCTGCCACCTCAGCGCAGTCGCCGGCCGTGGGAGCCTTTCCCAGCGCAGCGCTCTGCAGCGAGTGACAAAAAGCTGCTCCAAGGCATTGAGGTCTGTCCTTGGTTTGTTTCAAGCCTGCACATCTTGAGATTTTCCCACATTTTTGTTCAAGCCAAAGAAAACTTCTATGCATGGGATAATCTTAAGATTTGGCTTTATAACCTAAAGGCAGCCTATTTTGCTACATCAGTGCAGGGTGGTTGAGCTGAGTGGGGGCTCAGTGTTGTCTCCTTTCAGGGGCTTTTTTTCTCCCTTGTTCTCCTTTCCCCTCCACAGTGTATAATGCATTTGGAGCTCTCCAAGGCCATTTCCGTAGTGTTGTGATTCATCAGTAATTATACTGCTTTAAATCCATTGTTCGTTTACTTTTCATGAAAGTCCCCAGATTTAAAACCCACTTTTCAACTTTTATTTCATTCAGATTTATATTGGTCTTGGGAAAAAAAAAATCCTATGCACTTTGCCTTTTAGCATCTGCTTCATTATCCATTATATTTCAATACTTATTTATTCCAATGAAGGAATATAAATGTTGAAGCATTCTGCAGAAAGTCAAATGAACTGCCAGCAGTAAATAGCATTTTTGATCAATTTATTCATTTTTCTTTCTGTTTGCAAATTGCTTGTAAATATGCCTCCATTTGTACAACTTTGGAATTATTCTGCAATGAGATTACTTGAGTTGTTTCCTAGTCGGCAGAATTTCATCTGATCAGCTGTAACTCAGCGTTATTTATTTTTAAGAGTAATCCTCCTGTTTATGCAGTGCTTTGGCAGCACGGGCTGTCCTGATGCATTGGCTTGCACACTTTCTCTAGATCAACTTTTAACTAATTTGTAGGAGTTAAATAAATGCCAATGACTGTGCTGTTTTATTCCGAGCTTTGATACATTTCCAGCCCTTTGTCCTTGTGTTTGTTTTAGGATCCGAGCTCTTGGTCTGCATTCAGGTTGCAGTTAGTTTTTCCCCCAGTATTTCCTAGCAATTCTTAATGGGCATGACCTGCCCTATCCATTTATTAGCCAGCTCTTTATAAAAAGGCTTTATCGTAGCACTCTCTGAAACATCTACAACCCACAAACCCCTGAAAACTCCTCTGCTATGAATTTCCAATCAAATTTCTTTGCTCCACAGAGCAGAGCTGACTTGTGCACAAGTTCTTAAGGTCGGCATAATTGTTCCTTGTGAGACATTTAACGAAAATGAAATTTAAAATCAATGGTCACCTGCTGAAACAGCATCTTCCTAGACATTTAGGATTTGAGCTTACTGGTACTTCATGACTGGCATCTTTGTCTGCTGGTCCTGGCGAATCCAGGCGGTCACAGAGTACTTCCTGCCCTTATGCAATGCTCTACCTGGCTATGTAAAAGTAGTCTTACATCAAGTGTCATGTTCAGCATAAATTGAGAATGTGGAGGAGGCTGCACTTTTAAACCTGTGGCAGGAAATCACATTAAATTCAATGTAATTACATTGTTCTAGAAATGTGATTATGTGTTTCAACTACCAACCTCCCACTAAATTACTTCAGATCAGGCTCAATCTGTGGAATGAAATCTGCCTGATTTAGATGTAAAAAATGCAATAAATATGAGGAAATGCATTTTGCATTTATATTTTATGTTCACCTGTGACTGTTTATTACATTCTCCAAATCTAGCCTTTCCCCATCTGACCTGCTGCGTGCAGGGAAATTAAACCCTGACTTTGCTTAATATCACGATTTAGTCTTTGCAGCACCATGTGTATGACATTGGCTACTTAATTTCACATAAAACTGCTGACAGATCTTGACTGCAAGAATATTCAGTAAAGAAAGGGGTTCCCCAAGTGAAAATAAGATAAAATGTTCCCAGGACTAAGTCAAAACTTGAATGTAATGATACTTCTGAGGTTTCACTGTTCCAAAAAGTAGAAAAATGGATAATATTGGTATTTCTGATAGATGAGCTTGAGATTGCAGCTTGCAGACCCACTTTTGGAACCCACTGCTAGTCTGGTGGGCAGAGTGTTAAAACTGAGAACAGTTGTGCCTGAAGTTAATTGAGGACGATGTCTTGACAGTGAAGGTTCAAGTCAGGAAGGCAACACCACCAGGAAGGAAGGGAGCACTCAGCGCCACTTAAAATCAAGAGATGTCAGCCTTATGTTTAGTGATTTTTTGAATGGTGCCTTTGTAATTTGAGCTCTTCATCAGCAAATCAGATCATTTATAGCCTAGATACCAGATTAGAGAGCAATCTCAGGCCAGTAGCACATTGTCTTCACTTGTAATATCCACAAGTTACTGACATTAGTGGTTGAGAATAAGGCTTTGTATCAACAATTACTTGCTGGGAAGACACTGTCCCTGTAATGCCTCAGCACTTGACTCTAGGATAAGGTCTGATACAGTGACAATAATTGCTGGAGGAAAAAAGTACAACCACAACCAGGCAGGAATCGACAAACTCCACCCGTGCAGGAAACTGCTCTGAAAGGTGAGCTCCAACTCGGTGTTAATGTTGCAATCAGAAAACAATTGTGACTTGTGGGTGCAAAATTGTGTCCAAAGAAATAGAAGGCAGATTGCTTTGCTTTTGCTTCTTCATCCCATGGATCTTCTGGAGGAACGAGCGGAGTCTTGGATCAGGCTGCATTTCTCAACCCTTTAGTCCCAACAGCATCTCCTGCGTGCAGAGCACCACGAGAACGGGTGACTCTTTGAAGGGAGAGAGTTTGATATATGAATAAATCTTCTCCAGCTGTCTCTTTAACTTAAGAACAAGATAGTTTTAAGCCTCCCTCCCCCACCTCCTTTCCATATGAAGTGTCAGTGAATGGGTCTTCCCCTTTGGTTTAGTGGGTCTTTGAATATCTCAGCAGTACTGTCAAAAGGACCGTGGACATGAAGGTTTTGCAGCTGTAGAAACCACTCAGATGTTCCGTGAAGGTGAAGTAGGGAGGAGCATAGTTAATCTTCCTGTCTTTTTCAAGATGTCTTAAGATCAGAAAAGGTCATTTTCTCTGAAGAGCTGGGGAGGAGGTCAGGGGAAAAAGGGCTTGTCTTCAGGAATTAATCCCCTGGTCTCTAGCCTCCTGAAACGTGTCTGAAAGTGCCTCCTGCAGGAGAACAAGGAACATTTCTTCCATCTTGGTGCATTTTATAAACCATTTCAAGTATAATTAAGGTCCCCCGCTCTGCCCCCAAATTGTTATGAGTATTCATGGGCATGAGTGATGAGTGATGAGTGTGAGTTAATGGAAAATACTATCTTTCTGTTTTGCACTGCTGTATCAGATTTTACATGTCCTGAGAAATTCATTTTTATGTCAACAAGAAGGCTTCTGGGCTGATGAGGGCCTTGTCTAGCCCTGCTATCAAGCCTGGAGAGCAGAGCTGTCCTGCCTGTCCCCATGTCCCCAGCTGTGGAGGAAATCTGCTCCTCTGGAAACCCTGGGAGTTGAAGACTCCCTAGAGACAGTTCTTGCCTTGCAGGCACGGGGAAGAAGAGCCACGAAGACACTTGTTTTACATGTCCCCTTGAAGCAGCAGAGGAGCGGCTGCTGTTTTCCTGCTCGAGCATAACAAGTCATAATTAGTTTAGCCCTGGGTTATTGGTCCTTGCTGTACAAGCTCAGGAGATGTGTGTGTGTGTGTGTATGTTCCTCATAGTTAAGGATTCTGGTGTAAAACCATGCTGGCATCATCCTCTCTCCGTTTTTTGACTGGCCCCAGATTTACAAGCAGATGTTAAACATCCTTAGAACGTGAAGATGATTTGGCCCCAGATGCCAAGCTGTGAGACCATCACATGGCACCACAGAGCTGCGAGCACAGCGTGCTGCCCTTGTTAGCGTGACTTAACAGCTGATTTCCTTTATTGAAGGTTTGGAATCCCCCCTAAGCACAGCAGATTCCCTCGCTGAATTAGATTGTCTTTCTGTGGTTAGAGCCTATATATCAGAGCAATTTCAGTATTCACATCCTCTAAACAAGGCTCATTAATCAAGAATTCATGACTAACAGGGTTAGGGACTAGCAGAATTGGGAAAGCAGAACAGGAATGGGAAGTGCTTAATGCTCAGTTGGATACAGTATCTCAGTGTGAGTGCTTTTCACTGAAAATCACTGAATGTGTTATGATGGATTGTGGCTGGATTTTGAGGTAGCTGATTCTGTGCCCCTCAACCCCTCTCAGTAGGAAAGCCTGGTTTTGGAGTGTTATTGCAAACACAGTGTTTTCTTTGACATGCTGAAAGTTTAAGAGGCTT
Source organism: Gymnorhina tibicen (assembly GCA_013399875.1). Classification (NCBI taxonomy): domain Eukaryota; kingdom Metazoa; phylum Chordata; class Aves; order Passeriformes; family Artamidae; genus Gymnorhina; species Gymnorhina tibicen. Next base: position 1,677,468 of record VXAZ01001058.1, on the reverse strand, counting down.
CTTGGTATCTAGCACCTAGGCCTGTGTGGTCTTCATGAAACATGGAATGTTCCTCCTCTCCCTTTTTTGATTGTGACCTTTGGCAGAGATGGTTTTTCATCTGGTTTCAGAGGATGTGTAAGGAGCTTGAATCATGAAGACTGATGAAGAAAACAGGCTATCCAAAATCAAAGCTGTGAGAGTGGCTCATTCATATCCTCAAAAGTTGGGCTGTCCTTTGCTTTTTGTCTTACAGTAGTTCTCCAGAGCAGTGCTGGGTGTTGGAGCCACCTGAGCTTCTGCTTGAGAGAATCAGCTGCTGCTCAAGGACCTTTTTGCAGTCGTTCTCCCTTGGCAATCTCCTGCATGAATGTTGTTTGCCTCCACACCAGAGAAGTGCCTCGTTTACCAAGGATGTTGTGACTGAGCCATGGTGGAGGATCTGCTGTCCTTACAGGGGGAGTTCTGCAGGTGAAACCAGAACAGGGAAGTCCTGGTGGCAACAGCTGCAATGGTAAAGGAAAAATGCTAAAAGATAAAGGAAGTTTTAGTATGGTGTTAGGAAGGAAAGGGAAAGCTACAGAGGGCCCTCTCACCTCTGAGTCAGGAAGTGAGTTAACCCCTTTTAGTGCTACACTCTTCTGAACACAGAGACAAAATGGGAGCACATTCCTCTGCCACTGAGGCCTCCAGTTTTTGATTATGGCCTTTTTGTCCTGTTATGTCCCCAACTTTTTTTATATGCACAGTGCCAGGACTTAGGTCTTTGTTAGAGATTAACAATCGGGAAATGGATTTGGCCTCCTGGAATCTGCAAATGTTTTAAAAAGAAGTCAGAAGCGCAGTGTGCAGCTGCCTGTCACCCTGCTTATTGCTGTGCCAGACCTGTCTGTCCATGCTATATCACGTCAGCATCCATCCTGAAGCCAGCTGCTGTCTGTGACTGATCTTCAGCCCTATGAACACTAGAGTTTAATTTAAAAATCGCTGTAAGGATTAAAGAATCCTTCCCCAATCCTGCTGGTCCAGGGTGAGTAATTTCTTTCGACAGGCAAGTAAAATGCCATTAGTTTCTTGCATTACCCATCAATCACTCTGGTAAACGGCAAGTAATTTTTGTGTGGTGGCTGGTAAATTTTCCTGACAGCTTTGCAAGGCTGGATGAGCTTTCTACGCTGTGGCAGCCCTGTGAGCAACACAGTTTGGAGGGCTGAATGCTACTGAACTCTTTGCCCATCTTTGGCTCTGAGGCTGCTGGGGTCTGTCTGTCAGGCATCAGCTTGCAGAATGGTATTTTGGCCAAATCTGGAGAGCAAAAGCTGGGACTTGGAGCTTCAGGGCATCCAGAAGCAAAAAACTGGCTGTTCATCTTCATAGTCAGAAACATTGCAGGCAAATCCAGGCAGACAGGGTTTGGCACCATCCATCTGTGGGGCTTTCCCTGGGCTTTACTGCAGCAGGTTATGGACCCAGCCAGCCTCTGCTGCACAGCTGGGCTCGGACGAGAGACAAAGCTTGGGACTTGCAAAATCCTTGCCAAACTACAGAGTTCCAAAGGGGGATTCAAAGAGCCATTGGTGAAGGCTCAATCTACCTGCAGAGAGTGTTGAAGAAGCTCAGCACTTCTTCAGGTGCTGAGAAGCACCACCTGAAGAAACCAAACTGGGCTGTCAGAGATAAAAGCTGTTGGCACCATGGCCAAAGGGCTGACTGGGGCTGCCTGAGAGTGAAGTGCTGACTCTTGAGGAGGATCTTGGAAAATTGTCTGCAGGTTAGGAAAAAAGATCTTACAGTAAAGAAAGGAGAATGGAGGGGAAAAAAACCCAGGGTGAAAAAAGTCTTTGATGTTTTATCCCAGCTGGAGGGCTGTTCTCATCAGAACTTGCTCGTTATTAGCCTGCTCGGTGGTCATTGGTGCCTGGAGTACAAACCACATAATCATAATGCTCACTAAAGTTTTCACTAGCAGCAGAAAAATGCTTTTCTGCTGTAATATATGGTGCCACCTTTTCAAGAAAAGTACTGGTCTGAGCTATGCTGGAAATTGAATTCTATCTTGTGGAAAGGGAGATTATTTCCTAAGGTTTCCTTATTCACCGTCCTAGTACACACTGCTCAAGGTAAAGGTGCACTCCAGGATGATTGATTGGCAAGCAGGAGAGGACTGCTGTTCCATGTGACAGGGATATAAAGAAGGATATTTTTATTTTTTGACAGTGAAGGGGAAATGGCATTACTAGCAATATTCAGCAATGTACTCTGCAGCCCCAGTTAGCTCTGCATATTTTATGGCATCCATTTTCTTTCTTCGATTAAACAACATAAAACCCCATAAAATAATCCAATAAAAACAACAACTACTAGTTCAGGCAAAGTTCTTGTGGCCTTTTTAATTCTGGAAGGATTTTCATTGCTGTGGTTTTTTTTCTACACTTCCCTCTAACTCCATTCCTTGTGCTCAGGTCAGTGTCTCCTTGCCACAGCCTGGGTGGAGGTCCTGGTAACGACCTTTTCTGTGCTGCTTTCATATTCAGAGTGCTGAACAAGCATGGAAAAATGTAGGATAGGTCTCATAAAGACCACTCCATGCTGTTAAGCAACTGCTGGATGTGCCAAGGGCTGGGATCAGTTCAGAGGAATTAGAGGTGTATACATGTTTCAAAGATCTGCTCTTTCGAATGCTCATTTTTAGTTTATTTTTCTGCTGGTGCAGCCTGAAGCAAGCCAGGAAGGTTCTTTTGGCCCTAAGTCATGTATGTTGATGTCTGGTAAAAGATAATTAATTATAATAGTGTATTATTGCATTTAATAAACTTTTCCTTCCAGGAAATGTCTGAGACTCCCAGGTGGTGAGCAAATTCAGCTGCAGTGATGGCCTGTTTTAAATGCTGTAAACCCTGGCCCAGTGTTGACCAGGCCAGTGCCATGGAGCTCGTTATCTACTTTTGCAGGGGGAGGGAAGGAAAGTTTTTACTTTGTTGTTGTTTAGGTGCTTCCAGAACCTGTGACCTTCAGAGCTTTTTTTTTTTTTTTTATTTGTAGAGGCAGAAAAATGACCCTTTTATAACAATTCTTTGTCTCCCAGGAGGCCTGAACTCTATTCAGGCTGCAAATGTTTTTGCAGTGCTGATTTCTGAAAGGAACCTTTCAATAAAAAGAAACTTGTAAGTAGCTTTGTCTTTGCAGGAGGAAACCTCTGACTTACTTTGATTTTTTCATTATGGTTTCCAAAGCTCTGTTTCTGCATGATTGCAAGAATTCCAAGTTCAAATACTTTGAACTCCTTCAGGCTGGGTAATGCATATTCTCCCTTAAAACTTCTTGGCTTTAAGGAAGAGTTTCATTTCTTGGAGCATTGCATTGGTTTCAAGGTAAAGGACATGGTCTGAGTGTTTTAGATCTTTCAGAGAAAGGTTGAAGAGACTGAAGGGGCTTTGATTTTTGTTCTGTAGATGTGTTACAGAAAACCACTCCAGCTTTTCACCTCATCTCTCTGCAGAGACGGTTTAGCACAAATTGTTGTGTTGGAGGGAAGAGGGCACCGAGTCCAGTCCCTGAGCTGTCTGAGGGCACGGTGCCAGCGGGCACTCCCGAGCTCTTGGAATAACAATCCACATCACAGCTCAGTTAACTCAACGGAGGCACTGGGATAAAGGAAAACATCTCTTCTCTTTCAGGGGAGGCTGTGAGCTGCCTGTGCTCCCTAATGAGAAAGGGATGTTAGGAGCTGTGCAGTAGTACAAGGATCATTCAGGCTTGGAAAAAGACCTCCTGTCTCCTTCTGATTAATAGTAGGAGTGGTTAATTCATGTTTATTGGATACTTTGAATGCGTAAAGTGTCCAATGAGTTCTAGGAATTGTGTATTTATTTGCAAATCCCGGGCAATTTTTCCTGCCCTCCAGGCAGGCAAAGGACAGAGGACCTGCTCCCCTTCCGTGCTGGTGTAGCAGGATTCTCTGGAGCTGGGCTAGCGGGATGCCACAGTTGGCAACCCAAACAGGCCTGTCCCTCTGCTGTCACGAGTTTGCTGGAGTTTAGGAGCTTTCAGCACAATCTAGACCCACACTTGCTTACATTTTAATTAATTTTTGTGTCAAAGGCACAACAATGTTTTCAGGTGGGCTGCAATGAATTCTAGCTTTTAGTTTTATTAAGAAAATGCCAATTGTTACCGAACTTTTTGACCTGCAGTTTCAAGTAGTACTGGAAAATTACAGGAATATATTGAAATTCAGTATCTGTACAGTTTTTAGGTATACAAGTACATGGTGTCTCCATAGAAATAGTAGGGTTTTTTCTCCTCGTATGAATTTCCAAGCAAAGGGGAGTAAACATCCTTATTTTGAAGTTGCCCAGAGAGTTAAATGGTTAATTACACGTCTTGAGTCAATAGATTTGGACCTGATGTCTCCTGTCTCAGTGCCTGGCAACCCTTTTTCTCCCAGAGGGACAAAATTCCAGTGTTGACATATTTCAAAGAAAACAGTGCTCACTGTGGGAGACGGCGTTTTCATCTCGTGTTACATAAAGACTTCAGAACCTCTCAGGTTTCCATAGCAGTGCTGGAAATCCATATAAAACAGGTCTGGTTTGTGACAGGAATAAATAAGAATAAAAATTAATAGCTTTAATTTCAAGCCAGTTAGGATGCCTTTCTGCTGTTTTTCTAAGCTGTACTTGCTTACCTGAGAGAGAGAAAGCAGATTGAAAAATGGAGTTTCTGCTGGAATGTGAAGATGAGATCTTAAAATGTCTTCTCTCCTGTGAAAAAATGACAAAATTTGGGAGTTCTCCTTTGGATATGGAAATATAACATGATGCTTGACTGCTTTGAAGTTGATCACATCCTCTTTGCTGGTTTATGAGAACAGTCTTATGCCCAGAAAATGTTTCTCAGACACCTTCCCTTTCACAAAAATTCATAAGGAGGGGTGACACCTCCTCTTCTGACCTTGCTTCGCAGATGTCAAATTTAACATCTCAGTGTTAAACAAGCACTTTAAAATTCATCAATCTGGTCATCTAGAGCAGCTGAGGAACTCTCCTAAACTGTTTAGGCATTCTTAGGAAAAATGGGGGGCTCTTGAGAGAAGCTGCTGCACTTTTTTTAGAGAAGTTATATGCACAGTTTGATGAAAAGGAGGAGGAAGAATTTTTGGTAAAATACTCCCTCCATCATTATATCCTGTTTTTCATCCTGCCTTATTTTTATCATGCTTCTGTAAAAGCTTCCTCAAAATCATAAGCCATCATACTCAAGGGGTGGTTGTGTTAATTTGTCTTCCCTAATAGTTAATTTATCACATGGAAAGCGCCTTACTGTCAGAATCCAAATTAAAATCCTGTTTACTCTTTTCATTATTCAAAATCCAATATGCTAGTGAGCTTGATGTTTTACATAATTTGAAACATTTGATGGGCTGAAAAAAAATATGGGTTGATAGCTTCACCTTTTCGGGTAGAAGAGTGGTAATTGTATCATCCTAAATCTTCAGCATTGATCCCCTCCATGATTTCAAAGGGTTTTCTGTTCCCTGAGTCCCTGGGCTTTTTTCCTGTCAGCCACCACTTCTGTTGGGCAGCTTTGTTCCTGCCTTGCACCGTGCTGGTCCCTGAACCTGTTTTGTCTGGTGTGCCCTGCCCGGAGCTTTGGCGTTGCCTTTCCTCCTTGAGCGTGTGTTGGATTGAGATATTCTGGTGTGACACAGTAATTGCTGCTCTCACAGAAGCTGCAGCCCCAAATGCTTGGCAGGGTTAAGTAAGACAGCTACAAAAGGTTATATAAAAATAACTGGTGCAGGGAGGAAGTGAGGTAAGCCAGAGGGAGGGAAAGGCACGTTTCCTGCCACGGTGTAAAGGTGGGAGAGTGCTGAGGTGAGGAAGCACAGAAAGGGCAGTCCCACAATGGAGTGGTGGCCAGGAAAGCTCTGACCCTGAAGTGGGGAGGTGTTTTGGGGCAAATGGGGCACAGCACACCCGGGTCTTGTTTTGGAAACACATTTGAGCCAATTATGCATTGAGGGGTCAGTCACTGGAGCAGTTTTTAGCATGGGTGAAATTCAGAGGTCAAATCTTAAGTAAAACTCCAGCTGACTTTGGAAGGTGCTGCCTCTGTATCTGAATATTGAGCTGGTTTTATCCCCAAGGGCAAACGTGGAGGGTTTTGTCCCACCACTGTTTCACTGGCAACACCTACTGGCACTGGCTTTTTTCCAGGGCCACGCTGAGCTTTTTGCCTGCTGGTACCATCACTCAAACCCTTTTACCTGGGGTTCCCTTTAGTTTGGTGCCTCGCAGTTGCCGTTTCCAAATTGCTGTCTGCTCGCCATCTACTTACACGTCTCCATGGGGCTGTGTGGCTGCTTGTTTTACTCTGCTATAAAGGAGCATATTATTTGTGTTTCTACTCTTGTGACCTTTTGGAGAGGGCTCAGGTCTTTGCAGGATCTTTGTGTATTTTGAAGTGTATTTTACATACTTGGAAAAATAGCTTTGCTTATAGTGACATTAATATGGAATTGAGGAAGCAAACACAGCTGGCCCAGTGCTGCTATTTTAAGGAGAATTTGATGGGGAAGTAATTTGAACATAAATCTGTGACAGGTCTTTTAAAATATAAAAGAACAAAGAACTGAAGTTCTTGGAAAAATATTTTGGAAAATAAACACTTGCTTAGCTTGTGAAGATTTAGGACCTGATCCCCTGAGCTGTTGTAAATTTGACTTCCGTAAGAGGTGAGGCAGTGCAGGATTCCTGTTTCACACGCTCCAAGCCCACAGCAGCACAAAGGGCATTTGCCAGGGACTGGTCCTTCATGGCTGGCTGTTAGCAGTGGGTCTGCAGCAGGAGCAGCAGAGCTGTCTGGGTGAAGATACCAAAATGTTCCTTGGCAGCTCCAGGTCTAACTCCCGGTTGTGCCGTGTGTTTTCTGGGTGACTTCACATCACCTCATTTTCGTCGTATTTCTGGATTACCCATGAAGGATTTTGTCCAGGAGGCTCAGGAAGACACAAAAGAGAGGTCCCACCTCAGCCCTCGCTCTGCTCTAACTGCATTTCCCAAAAGGTTTTGCTTTCACACGCTCGCAGGGATGAACTCCCCACTGTCTGTGCCTCCCTCCCAAATGCCACGGAGTGCGCTTGGGTGTGGGAACTATGAATCCCACGCCTTCTTCTGTCTCCCAGCAAGCTCCCTCTCCTTCACCCACCTCTACAGGAATACTTGTATTCCTCCTTTATAGAAACACTGCCCGTCTCACCCACACCCAGGAGTCCCCAGATGTTACGTCTGAGTTCAGTGATTATTTTAATTTATAATGCTTGGTTTAATGTATCCTAAAACACATGTATTTTAACTAGAAACTCCCCAGGGACCTTGTTCAGAACTAATTGCTTGCTGTTTGTGCAGTTTTTCAAATATGTTAAATGCTCTGTGAGGGCTCGGAATTACTCAGCTCTGCTCTGGTTTGGTCTTAAAATGGGTAGGGGTGTCTAGCTGGAGTGTGAGCCTGGGAATTGGGATGGATCAGCCCTCATTCTGGCTCTGCAGAGACAGTATAATTTTGGGCAAGTTGACTAAACTGGTTACAGCTTGGATTTCCTGTAGGGGAAGGATAATGGTTTTATTTTTAATTGGGCTAAAAATGCGTGTGGAAGGGCTGACTACAGAAATGGTTGGAAGTTACAAATGAAATTTATCATAACTGTTATTATTGGTACGTCATTGAGAGTGAATTTAGCTCAGATCATGGCTTCCCCCATAATAGAATAGGGGGGGATAGGAGGATTTCTAAAACAGCTCTGAAAAAGTAGTTTTTCTCATCATTTTGAGCATTTCCCATCTGCTGTGAGCACATCTCTGTTTTATTTCCTAAATATCTTTTCCTTCTGTTTCTATTTAAAAGTTCGTTTTGCCAAGACTTTACCTCCCAGTTCCTGCTGCCAGGATTGGGGCTGGGGGTGTGTGGTAAGCAAGGATTTACCCTTCAGATTTTGCACTTAATTGACTGGGAGGCCGTGGAATTCCCCACGCCACTTCCACTTAAGTGCTCGGTGCTTCAGCCCCTGTTGCAGCCCTTAAGTTTCTTCCCAGCCCTGGTGATTGTGCCTTCTTTCCTTGTGTTGTGAGAACTGAGAGAAGAGGTTTAGAGTGGCTCAATTCACGGGGTCGAATACATTTCAGGCTGGGATTGCAATCTGAAGGAGTTTCTGCCCGTTCCAAGTTGGGAATGCTGCTCTATCCAGCCCATCGCGTTTGTATCTTTACATTCCGCAGGAAATGGAGGACACACTGTTCAGGGGACAGTCCTGCCAGGGCTGCCAAATGTGTTCCACACTGCAAACAGCTCCTCTGTTGTGCCTTTGGAGCTGCAGGAGGGGGCTGCGCTCACCCTGAAGCAGCTCCATTGATTCCCAGTCCTGGGGAGCTTTGGCACTTCCCCCCCGCTGCCTCCCCCAGGATCTTACGGGGACAGGGGCAGCAAAGGCAGTGCTGGAGGGGACACGTTCTGTGGGACCTCCTTCACCCCCGAGGCAGGGATATCCCGAATAAACAGGCCCTGATGCAGGGTAACTTCTGCCCAGCTCCCTCGGGATCCCACGTCCCTGCTAATGGAGTTATCAAATGCCATGGTTTTAAAGGTGGCCAAGGGCTTTTTAACAGGAGGCTTTTCTGTCTGACAGTCCTGCTTTTCAGAAAGCATTTCGTGGGAATGGAATGTCGGTTTTGCCAAATTTCCAATTGACTGTCATATTTTGTTCCTTTTTTCCCTCCTCTCATTTCAAAATTATCTTTATAAAAAAAGTAATTAAGTCATCTTAGTGGTAACAGTTACTTCTTGGGTCAGGGTTCTATGAAGTACTTTAGCAGCTCCTTTCCGTGTTTTCAAGCACAGAGATGGCAGAATTTTTGTCAGCTGGCAAATTCAAAGGCCATCAGGTTTTTCTCAGGCAATTCCATTTATCCTTACAGCTCCCTTTGAGTTGGAAGAGCAACGCTTTCCAGTATTTTATACGTGGGGAAGGGAGATATAAGAAAACTGAATGATCCACCCAAGCTTCTAATTGAAGCCTGGCACAGAGTAGGGCCCACACACGTGCCATTCACCATCCTTTCTCCAGCTCATGTCAGCTCTGGTAGGGATTTCTTACTCTTTTTCAAAGCCTTGGTCCCCAGCACTTACAATAATTTTTGTGCCTGTGGAGTTTTGGGGGCAGATTTAAAGATATGAATCACTTATCTGAGGAACAGTAGGCTCAAATCTCCCATATGTAGGCTGGTTTAATTTGAATTTCTTGACTTTTCCTAAGTGAGAAACTGAATGTAGTTTCTTCCTTCTTTCAACCTTCCTGGCTCTACTGATACCCAAAAATGCAAAATGACATCTTGTCTCAGCCCACCAGAGCAGATGCAATGCAAGGGATTAGACTGGAATTTTTCCTAAAATGCAGCATTCTGAGACGCTTTTGGAAGACGTGGCTGGGGAGCAGCGAGCGATGTTCACTTGCTGCTCGCCCCGCGAGGCAGGGCACGCATGGCAAGGGGAGGCTGCGGGCACAGGCAGCAGGGCAGCACGGCCAAAACCACGGGGCCTCCTGTTAAAGGTCACCCTGGAGGGGAAGCCCAGCCCGGGTCAGCAGGAGAGTCTCGGCTGATGGCAAAAACCATCTCGTAGCTGCGCTCGGACGCGAGAGGATGAACAGCAAAGCTCCCTGGCTGAGGGATGGAGCCAGGAGGGAGGGCGGTGTTTTGGGGTGCAGAGGGTCTGAGAGAGGCTGGAACAGCTGGATATGCAGATTTTTTTTTTTTTATGAAGCTCTTGCATCCTTATGCTCTGTGTGAGGCCCGCTGATGGAGGCAAAGGGGAGCAGCAGCTCCAGGAGGAGCTGCACAGGAGTCCTGAATCCTGCCCGGGTGCGCAGGAACTGTGTCCTGCAGCTCTTCATCCTCCTTGGAGCTCTTCATCCTCTTCATCCCGAGGTGTGGTGCAGAACAGACAAAAGTAGCTGTGTGAAGATATCTGTAGTGCAAAAGCTGTGTAGGAGGACATAACGAGCTTCTGACAGATGGAAAAAGGCTGATGAATCCTGAAATCATGGATGAGATCCAGTTGTCCTGGCGTGTGTGTCCCCCCAGCATCTCCTGCCCTTCAATTAACCTTTAATTAACCAGGGTTTGACCTGGGTGAAAAGTCAGGTTAGAAGTTTTCAGACACATTGTCAAGAAAAACATGGGAACTTGAGGGAGGGGTGATGTAAATTTGTTTAAAAAATACAATTTTGTCTGGGAAAGAGAAAATTTAAAAACTAGTGTTTTGGTTTGGTTTGGCTTTTTTTTTTTTTTGCCAAACTCTAATGATTTTTTTTCAGAAGTGGTTGATTAAGTCTAATGAAAAAAATTATTGAATCCATTGCTGAGGGCCTAATTCTCTATCTCATGTAAATTAGAAGTCAGTCTGAAATGAAGCCATGCAGGTGTCTTGCAGGAATTACTTGGCCCAGTGTAATTACTACAGAATAAGTGAATGTCCCTCTGAAAAAAAGAAGAGGAGGTGATAGGAAAGGGGCACATCAGCTTTGAGGCATGTTGTTTGGAGATATGAATGCCTGTGGAAAAGCAGGAAGGAGACAATTAGAGAAATATCAAGTAAAATTCTGTTACAGAGAATATTTTTCATCAGCTTGGTTATGCCAGGCATGGATTTAACCCATCAAGTCAGTAAAGCCTTACGGGCAAAAATAAGGATATCATAAAAGCAGGATGAATTAATTCCCTCTCAGAGGAAAAGACCACCCATCGAGTCGTGAACTCACTTTGATCCAAGCACGTGGGCCCAGCAAGAACTTGAAGGAAATTTTTAATGGTGTGACGTGAGCACCAAGTGGCCATGAGGCATGGGGCAAAGCCATCACGATTCACTGTTAAATAACGCTTCAGGTCTCAGCAGTGCTGTTTCACTCCACCATATAACTAAAAGGTCCCTCTTGGCTTTGCTTTTAATTAATTAAGTCACAGCAGTGGCGAGCATGGCGCTGCAGCAGTTTCTTCCTGCCTAATTGTTCTCCAGGCATATTTGCAGCACTCCTGTTGTAATCCCAGGCTTGTTTCAGGACTCAAGCTGCACAAATGAAGTTCCTGCTATTAAAAGCAGTTTGTTTCCTATTCCTTGGCAATCTGTTCCTAACGCTGAGCCTCGCTGGAGCATGGACTTTTTATTTTTGGCAATTTTTTTTAAGCCAAAGAATGATGACATTTACCAGCTACCACACTGCTCTCAGACTCTAGCCATGCTCAGGAAATCAAATTTTTCCATGTCAGCATCATATTATTTTCAGCAGCATCAATCTGACGTGCCCAGTTTGATAGAACCTGGTGCAATGGAAAAATTATTTTCCTCCCTCAGTCTAGGATAACTTACTCCTTTTCTCTCCTTCCTGCACTGTGGGCTTTGAGCAATGAAACTCATTTTTTTCCATGCAGACGGCCCTAATATTAGAAGATACCTCACTCCCAAAGGTTTGCAGACAGCAGGATCTATTTTATATCACGTTGCTCTTACTCCCTATTTTAAACTGCAGGACAGACACAGCAAATTAAATCGACTTACGCTTCGTCACATCTGTTTCATTTGTATCAGACTGGTGCCACAGAAGCAGAAACCATTCTTATTCTCTCCACATTGCTCAAGCTAAAGTTGACTGGCTTTGCACATAATGAAACTCATACCTCACCTCTTTAAAATGATTGGACCTGGTTTGTGTTTGTAAAGCGGAGTGACTCGTGGTTGCAACCCGTGTGTTATTGATGGGAGAGGGAGTGTTTCCTTTCACCCTCCTTGTTCACCTGTGTGGGTTTATCCGTGGATCTGTAGCTAAGGCAGTCCGTGCTGTTCCCCAACAGGATCAGGACGGCCCCGGGCGTGAAGATCGCGGACATCAGGGTGAGCGACGCGGACCAGTGGGGCGTGCAGGAGGAGACGGACAGCGCCAGGAGCACGGCCACCGTCACCTGCGTGCACAACGACCCGGGCGCCAAGGACAGGTGAGCCCTTCCCGCGTGACCCCGCGCTGGGGGCTGCCAGACGCGTACAAAAGCTTCCTTAACGAGCCATAATATTCCTCCTCGGCCTCCTAGGAAAGGCTAGAGGTGATCCGATGAGAGCTTTTTTCTCTTTTGTTTCGCTTCCGAGCTTTTGGAAGTGGATTATTTAATTAAACTGGAGGCAGCCCTAGCTCACATCCGCTTTTCATGACCCTTCAGGGCAGCAGAATTCCTGCTGCCAAAGAGCCAACAGAAAAAAATGAACTAAAATGGAAAAATATGGAGAACAATCGAAAGCAATATAGGACAATGCTGCCTTCTTTATTTGAAAGCTGTGAAGGTAACAGCAATTCACTGTTATTTATTATTGCTGCAAAACACCTGTGAGTGGCTCTGAGCTCTCGGAATGCTCCGTACCTTTGTTATGGGAATGCTCCCGCTGCTGGATCAAAGGTAATGAGGAATTTACACTGTTAGGCAGAATTATGGATTTTACAAAACAAGCAATTTCTCCCCATTATCCTGCAGTTACTCTACAGTTAAAGTACATCATGCACAAATTTAGCTAGAAATTGTGTAATAATTAGGAAGTCGCAAAACTTTATGTCAAAATTTTTATTTGCAGAGTCTTCTGCATCCATCTTTTTTTTTTCTGAAAACTTCTGTAAGGGACGAGGATGGTTGCTAGTAATTGCTTAGACCTAGGAAGGTTACTGTCAGAGGTTTGGATTACAAAGAGAGTTTCTACTCTGTTTAGTTTCTGAAGCTGTATTTGAGGAGCAAACAAATCCCATCCAGCCCTGGGTACCTGCCATAGAAGTGTTGAGGGGAAAGATATTTAATGTGGAAAGATATTGAATATTTAATGGCAAGATATTTAATCACTTTTTAGCAACAGGCACTGCTGAGGAGAGTTCTCCTGGCTGTGTAAAACAGGCCTGGTGAACAGCGAGGGAAAAGTGCCTGGGTCTCTCCAGCACCAAGGCAGAGTGGAGGCGACTGAGTGGGATGCAGACATTTGCCTCGTAAGCCTGTGAAGTGAGGGGAGGTGATTCCCCACCCAGAGTCTCTGCAGAGGTGCTACAGAGCCTCGTGGCATGAATTCCAGGCAAGCCTTTGCCTTCATTAGCTGTTCCATGCACTTGTTCCCCAGTTAAAGAAAAAGGGATAGGAAAGGAAAGAAAAGAAAAAAGGAGAGAAGAGAAAAAAAGGAAAGAAAACAAAAGGGAAGAAAAAGGCGAGGTGGGGGAAGGCCCCTCTTGTTTCCTAAGCACATTTGTAAGCTGCAGTTCTGAGGTGATGCAGGAAGTTCCAGCCACCTTCCATCGTTGTTTTGCCGGGGTTTCGTGGGCGATAGAGCAGAGCTCTGTCCGCTGCATTTGGCACTTGTCTCCAAGTCCGTTGTCCTTTGGCAAGGTGTCCCAGCTCGCCCCAAAGCTGCTGCTGGAGCCAGTGGGTCCCTTTGGGGGTGGGGGCTCAGGGGCCTGGCTCGGAGGGGACCTTTGTGCCTGGCCTGGAGCTGGCCGGTGACACGGTGGCTCAGCAGGGAGGGCTCAGCCCCGGGGCTGGTGTGGGTGGCTGGGCAGGCTCTGCTCCCTGGGAATCTCGCCGGGCTCTTTCCTCCAACCACTGTGACCTCTGTTCCCTTCGGAGTGAGGTGGAAAGCCAGCAACTTGAAAGTGAAATACTGAGGTTAAAGGAAGACTAAAGATCATCTGGTGTTACTGAAATCAAAATGAAGGAACTATTTTTAAAGTTGGACCGAAAAAAAAAAATAGCATGAACACTAAAACTTACTGCCTTGTATGGGGTTTCACTAATCCATGAAATTATACCTGTCACAGTAACTTAGTTTTTATTAAAACTGAGTTTTGCTTTGTGTTGAACTGTTAAATTGCACAAAAGCAATGAATCTCAAGTTAATTAATACTTTGACCCTTTCCTTTGTGAGATTAGTTTAATATTTTTGGATTAATTAAAGTATGCAAATAGAAACTGCTGAAAGATCACTTCCAGATTTGCAAATATTGTAGTGCTTAGAGTAAATATTTAACTTTGATCTTTACTTTAATTTGCCTTTTTGGTCATTATGGTGGCCCTCCTGTTTCTTTTGAAGAATGTCAAGTGTTTATGTGGAAGTTCTGCTGTTTCATTTAAATGCTTGGAGACCTGAACTTGCTTCTGTTAAGGTCAGCGTGACAAAATTGTCACTAGACCCCATTCATGTGTTTCTCATTTTAGCAATCCAAGGTGCTTCATTAAAGGCAGTTTATGGCTGAGTGAGAGTGCAGGATCAATCTCTTTTGTGGCCGAGCAGAAGCTATTAGTAAAGAGAATCGTACCCACCTCAGGGGAGATGCTTTTTTCACTCCTGGAATTAATTTCAGTTCTGCTGACTCGCCCAGCTGGTAGAGGAGCCGTGGCTAAGCCAGGACTGAGCCTCTGAGCCGAGTTTAGCTTATTTCTGGGTAAGAAGTGGCCGAGTTCACGGTGGGTTTGAGCCTCCCTCGGGCTCCGTGCGGGGTGGAAAGCCCTGTCAGCCCCGTGGGCTGGCGCAGCTCCGGGGAACCCGAGAAAGCCCCGCGAGTCACAGCCGCCCTCCCCGGGATCTGCGCCCTCCCGGTGCCCTTCACCCCGGGTCAGGCCTGCTCGGGCTGCTTGGCACTGGGGCTGTGCTCTGCCCAGTGCTCAGCTCTGATAAGAGCCCTGACAGACACTGCCTGCAAGGAGAGCAGTGGCTCTGGGCTGTGACATGTTCCTAATCCCCTCTGCCTTCCTTTCAGCCCGTCTTATCAGCTGGAGCATTTTCAAATTTGCTTACTTTCTCCTTCTCCCCTCTGCAGTGTTACTGCTATCATGTGTTTTCCATCTCCATTTCTCACATTTCCCTACGCAAATCGAGTGTCCATTAAAATGCTTTAAATTAAGACATTTCCTCCTTTCGTGCAGAGTGCATCATTGCCTTTTCTGTGCGCTACTTAAAAAAAAATTCCTTATCACAATGTTTCAGGCAGTTTACATGATATTCTATTAAAAATCCATTTTGTCCAAGGTTGTCACAATTCATAGATTAAAGCTTTCCAGAGTGTGTTTTGTTAGGAATACATTCATAAATTCACCTCTTTAGTAGTCCCATAAGCTTGTATTTAAAACCTCTTTTTTGATAATGTAGTTGAACAAAGAGCATAAAAAGAAGAGATTTATTTAAAATACACACACACACAGCAGTATATATGCCCACATCTTTTCTGATCTGTGTGGAGCCTTGCTTTGCCCTTACTTTTGCTGTCTCAAAGGACTTTTCTGGTAGCTCGTTGAGTGAGGAGATTGATTGTTGCCATCTGCATCTCTTCTCCCTCGTGCTCTCTCCTTGGGGCAAAACTCTGAGAATCTCATTTTGGTGGGGATGGTTGAAGCAGCAGTGTTTTGGTTCAAAAAGACACAGTTTATTCTTCAAGCACGAATAGTTTTGCTCTGTGCCTGCATAGGATCCATAGGAAAGGATCTTTATGGATTTCTGCCTTGAGTACAGACATTGCAAGGAAGTCAGGGCTGGTGGGCTTTGCTGAAAACCAGGTGTTTTCAGCCCTCTGGGCAGAACAGCTGAGCTGCTGAAGGGCTGGGATCTCAACCGGTGCTGCCAGGCTGGATGCTGAATTAGTGCAAGAAATGCTTTTGAGATGGCCAGAATTTGGGAGTCTACCAGACACGAGTCCTTGGTGGTTTCCAGAAGACAGATCCCACTTTTGTAAAGACCATGCGGGCTTTTTGCACTGTATTTGCCAAAAGAAGGATGGAGCCTTGCAATTCTCGTGTCCTTTGCTCCTGAGAGTTCCCTGGAAGCATTTCAGGAACATGCCACAAATTACCCTGCAGTGGGACCAGGGCAGGGGGGCTTGAAAAATGCCCTGAGAGCCTGGTCCATCTTGGCAAGCTGTGGTACCCCGTAACTGCGGGCTGATATCCTGAGGAACAGGATTTCAGGAGCTTTGCCAGAGTGATTTAGCATTTTATAGGATTAGGTTATTTCCAATCAGTGCTGAGCAGGAGCTGAGGTTTTGTGGTCTCATTTGAAAGGCTCCAGAACAGAACATATTCCATGGTGCTCGGTGCTCTCCTTGCTGGAAAGCTGAAGAACAAATACTTCATGTGCCCCAGCCTTTGGTTCAGGACAGAGGAGATGGCACCTACACAAAAGCTGAGGCCACAGAGTTGCAGCTCAGCTCTGAAAGGGAATATACTGAGAGATCATTTTCCTTCCTCGGAAACACTGTCATTAAATTGTATTGGATTATTACCAGGTAAGGAGACTCTGATCCTTGACAGACTAGTATTTTAATCAGGAAGGTTATATTTATGCTAACTAGCAAAGTTAATAAAATCGATTTAACCTGCAGTGCTGAGTAGAGTGTTACTGAGACCAAACTGGTTCTTCTCACCTAGGGATTATTTTATCTTCCTGTCTATAATACAGCTTCTGTCTCTCAGGATATCCATCACTGCATAAGTTAAACTTGCATGAGGGGCACTCAGCATGTAGAAGTAGAAAGAGTGAAATGTTCAGAAGGCTTTTTTTCAAGTGTCTTCAGAAGTATTTATTCTGTTACCTGGAAATTTATGTATTTTATAAATTGATGCAGACCAGCTCAGCTCTAACATTTGACATCCTCTGTCTTTTAACTTGAATGAAAAATTAAGATTCTATGATGTAGAATAGCATTCAATTGCTTTACTATTTTAAGAGGTGTTTACAGAATTCAAATTAGATTATTTTATAAAACTGTAATTTAATGTGTATATATATCTTTAAAACAGGAAAAGCAGTTATTTTATGTATTAATAAGCATGCAAATACATCCTCCTGTTTTAAAATAATTCACTTCTTTTCCTGTGCTTGTGAATACCCTTTGAACCAGGAATATCAGCCAAAAGACAGATATGAAATTTGCTGCCAGTTAAGATTTGTGCATATATTTATTTAAAGTAAATATGTACTATTGGAATGGATGATTAGCTGAGCGAAGATGCATCATTTGGGTTTGTTTTCAAAGCTTTGGGTATGTCTCGAAAACAAGAGCTGGGTTTCATTGCTCTCTGTCCTCCCTTTGCCAGAGTTTGTGAGAGAGCTGGCGCGAGGGGCAGCTTTGAGCCTCTGGTCCCTGCGCTGCGGGGACCCTGCTCCCCACTGCCTGTCCCAGCCCCACTTTGCAGAGGGCAGTAAGCAAATGCTCCACCTGGAACCTGAGGCTTCCTGGGGTACTCTGCACCCTCTCTGCCAGACTGAAATTCTCTCTGCGAGCTCTTTGGAGGTGTTTTTGCACTGAATCCCCCAGCACTCTGCCCCAGAATGGCACGCTTGGGTCCTGTGTTGGCTCCGAGCCATCAGGAAAGGGAGCGTGGGGCAGAGATTCCCGCTGTGTCCAGAGCAGCGCCTGCTGCAGTCCAGGGGTTTGCTGAGCTGCTTCACTGCAGTGACCTCCTGGAGGCTGTGCTGTGCTTGTGCCCAGTTCAGCTCAGGGCAGGCTGGCGCTGCACCCAGGAGTTTGGTGCTCCTGTGGGATAAATAAACCCGGAAAGACGGGCGGCTGCAGCCGCTGTAGCGCACGGCAGAGTGCTGTTAGCCACGCTGGGGAAGGCACCAGGCCATGCACTCAAACACTTCCTGATGTGTTTATTGCCAGAGAAGCTCGCTTGGCCCCAGGACACGGAGTGTGTAAAGTGCCACCAGCAGCAGCAGTTGTCTGACAGAAGATCAATTGCGTGTGTTGCTGGGCACAAAAGAGCAGTAACTGGTGCAGACAGACAGCCTTGCTCGGTCTTATTTTAGGCCGTGCAAAGGCAGTGGGCTGGATGCCGTGGAGTTCACACAGTACTATAAAGGGAACGAGTAAGAGGAGCAGAGGGAGAAAAGAAACACAAGGAGGTGTGTAAAGCAGACAGGAAAGAATCAAAAAGAGCTGATTTTGCTGTCTCAAAGGACTTTGGAGGGAAAAAAGCCAGGGAGATGGGAAGGGAAACCCGTTGCTGTCAGCCCCTGCCAAACTGGTCTGATGTAAGTGAAGTCACTGGACTTCCTCAGGACCTCTTCCCACCATAAAAGCCATATTTCCATGAAGCCAGACTTCAGCTAGTTTGAAAAGGAAAGATTTGCATTAAAAATCAGGGATGCTTAAGGTGTGGGAAGAAGCCACAAATGCTGTGGTGCTGTGTCCTTGGGTGTTTCCCTCCTCTTCTTAGGCACTTGCTGCTTTCCTTAGGTCAAAGGTCTCACGGGCAAAGAAATGTGCTTTGCATGTAGGGTGCCCATGGCCTTTAGATCCTGCAGGAATTCATTCCCTGGCCTTTGGCCACCCCCAAGACAGCTCTGTCTCCTGAGCCTTTGATGAAGAGGATTTTCTCTTTAGTGCACCAGTTTTCAGGCTGTGACCTCAATTGTGAGTGACGGAGTCTGTTCTGCTTTGTGTAAAGTGTTCCAGTGAGAAGCATCTACACACATTTTCAAACAGAAGCGACTCTATTGAGTCACAAAGAAAACCTGAGTTAGAAGAATTTTAACTAACCTTTGTTCTTTACATCTCTGCCTTTCTGTATGAAAGAACCCAGGCCAGCTTGGAAATGTTTCTGTTAGATGAAAGCACTGACACCTCACAGTAGCTTAGAGAGCACATAAAAATAATAGACAAATTAACAGCAGTAGGAGGGACAACTTATTGTAGAAAACTGTGGTGCGAGGATCAAATATAATTTCTGGAAGGTCTTTCTTCCTCTTTCAGTTTTTCCTATTTTTTTCCATTCAAGGCCTAGAACAATGCAATTGTCTGTCCATCTCCTGTAGGGAGCCTAATAGCCTGGAAGCCACATGAATTCCCTCCTGGCCAGCCAGCTCTTTGGGATTTGTGCCTCTCTCTCGGTTGGGCTCAGTGCTGCTCTGGTAAAATCTCCAGCAGAGCTGGGTCGGAGGGAAGACTGACTGCTAGAGCAGGTAATTGCTCCTGGCCCCAAGAAGATCATGACTTAGCCACTCTTCTTGTTCCATTTTATTCCATCCCGTGTTAGACCCAAGGGGATCTTTTGAACAAATGCACCTTTGGCAGCTGGAGCAGCCTGGTGTGCAGTGCAGGCAGCCCCAGCAAAGTCAATGTTCTGTTGTCTGGAAATTTTGGAAAATAAGGAAAATCTTGTTGGAAGAACTCAATATAAACAGAGGCATGAAAATTACTTAGAAAATTGATGCTTGATAAAGATCTCTGGACTTGCCAAACCAGTAGAAAGCTTTGTGCAAATCCAGAGAAATATGCATAAAATTTCTTCTGGCAGCATTTTTTAAATTGGACCACAGTGAATTAGAAAAATATTAGGAGAAAACCCAACAAAACCCAAACAGTGGAACTCCAGGCCCTTTGGTCTCTTCCTTGGTGCAGAGGTGAACATGCAAAGGAGTGGCTTAAATAAACTCTTCACAAGTGTGGTCCATGGAACCTGATCCAAAGCCTATTCTGAGCAACAGAAAAGCGAACCAAATCATTCTGAAATCAGTCTTGTTTTTTAATTTGACCTAATTACCTCCGTTTTGGGTATATCATTCCTCGATGTGAAGCTTAATATTGATGTAACAGTTGGGAAAGTTTAATTTCAGGGTAGGGTGGTCTGTATAATTAGGACTGCAAGAACGTGGCAGGGAGGCTGGGAGCCGATTTCCCGTGCATGCAGATGAGTGAGTGACTGCTGAAATCGTTATTCATCCATCGGAGCTCGCACGCTTTCTCCACGCTGGATGCCAGGGGGAATGATGACATATTCACAATCAATGGGCTTCTCCAGGTCCCTGCTGCCTTCCTGTCTCTCCTTCCTGTGCAGCGTGGTGTAGGGGCCATGGGGATGGCGGCACGTGGGCTGCCTCGGGAGGTCCATGACAGAAATCTGTACAGTTGTGGGGCATTTCTAAAGCTTTGCAGAGTCCTGTGTGCACCCTGCAGCCGTGCTGAATTGATAACTGAAGTCTGGGTGGTAAAGCCCAAGTAACCACGGCTGCTGAACTCATCACTCTCGTAACAGATGTCCTGACTGGAGGAACAGAATGATTGTGTGTTGGATTTTGGGGGGGTGTTTCTGTAATTTAATCACCTTTTTCTTTTCCCTTGATGGCTTGAAGTAGCCTTTTCCATGGTGTTTGCTGGGATGAATACCCAGAACACACAATTCTTAGCACAGTTCATGTTCTAAACTTGGGGTCTGCATGTGTTTAGGTATCTGTTCAGCACCTTTAGATACCTCCCATCACCTCACTGTTGGGAAAGTTTCCCTGATCCTTGTGGAGATCACAGGAGGAAGGTGGAGAGATGATCCAAACCATTATGCCACAGAAGCATGACCTGATTATTCTGTAAATATTGTACTTTCCTACATAGTCCCAGCTTGCAAACCTATTCCAGGCTCAGGAGAGCACCTTTATGTAGGGTGCCACTTAAGTACCCACTTGGTTTGAAGTACCTGCCTGGTTTCTGTGCATGGCAGGTGTGATGATAAAGGAGGTACTCTGAGCCTGCAATTAGAGACACCAGTCTGCAGAAAATGTAAGTCTTGATGGTGAGCCATGTCCTGTATAATGACAGGCATTAGTGTGTCACACCTGAAATACTGTGGAAATCAGAAACTGGAATTTTCTGTAGCGCAGGAACGTTCCTGGGTATATTTCAAGTGTTGCTAAGGAATTTATTTTTGGCAACTGTACACAGGGATTTAAGTACCATAATTGGATTGTTCTTTGATATAATAGACTGGAAAAGATTATTGAATGGATGTGAAATTGGGGAGCTGGTATTTGAGGTGTGTTTAATTCCCTCTTTTACCAATTTATGAGTTTGGCTTGTAGCAAAGCCTACTGCACACGTTTGGATTCCATTCATGATGTGTTGACTTGCTTACTTAATAGCCAGTGCATTAAAGTACAAAAGCTAACAACTCGTTTATTAGGCATTTAGCCAAAATTTAAACTCATTTTATTGTTAGGAGGTGCTGTTGCTAGACAGGCAAATATTAAGTTTGTTACATTGATTTATTTGAATCATCTGTGCCAGATACATTATAAAACAGCCCAGCATTAACTTTGCATAAATTATTTTTTGCTTTAGTTAGAATTTTGCACTCATTTTGCCATTAATATGCCTCACCTGTGTTTACAGCTTAAAAAGTTACAAACTTTTTATGTTTATGTTTTTATGGTTAACTTAAAAAGTTATAAAGTCTTGTAAAATGAAAAAAAAAAAAATCGGCTGATGCTTTTGTCAGCGTCAGCATGGGATTTTGGTTTGTTTCCTGTAAACCCCAGTGTTTATTTGAGAAGAGCATTAAACAGGAGTTAAGCACTTTGCACCAGGACTGCTCGCCAGCTCATCTCACTGGGTCTGTAGCAGGGGAATCTCCCGTTGGCTGAAAATACCATTTTGTTATAAATGTGGTCATCCTGTCTTTGGGGGCTCACCCTTGGAAGCTGTGTTTATTCTTTCTGTTGGTCTGTGTGGATTTTCCCAGGACACTTGTTAAGGGGTTTGCTGTGAAATACTGCAGTCATTAAGGCAAATCACTAAAGCTTTAGCAAAAAAGCTTTCCTTAAAACCAACTGCCAATAACTTGATCTTGCAAAAATGTCTTTTTTTCTTTTTTTTTTGGTTGGTATAATTAATGAACTGGTTTGATTCTTCTGGAGTTCCTGGGCTCACTGGGTCCAAAGCCTGGCACGTACAAGTCCCAAGAAGAGCTTTGTTGTTGGGGGCTCCCCTTCTGCATGTGCGGTCTGGGTGCTGCATTTTTTGGTTCTTATCCCCCGCTGGAATTGTGGGCAGCCCCGAGCTGAGCGGGGCACTCACAGCCCCTCCTGGTGTCTGCTGGGCTGGTGTTGCTGGTGGGCAGCAGCAGGACTGACCCTGCTCGCCCCCCCAGTGGGTGATTCCACAGCACTCCTGCAGCTGCTGGGTGAGCGGGAGCCTTGGCTCCCCGGGGAAGTGTCCCTGCTCCCGGCAGCCAGGGCAGCGGGGACCCTGCGTCACCTGCAGGCTTCACACACCCCAGCTCCTCAGCCACGGGAGGGATCGGCATTGCACAAGCAAAAAGAATTGGTTTGTCTTTTCTCTTGGGAGTTTTCAGTGCAGAGATTTAAAGCTGGAAGTATTGACCTCAGCAGTGAGGGAAGAGTGGAGGTATTTCCTCCACTATTTTCACTCTCCCTCTTGGACAATTTATGTCCATGCTGGTTTTCTAAGTCCGTGGCTGGTGTATCTTTTTGTTAGACAAGCACTTCTTAATGGTGTACCAGTTAATTTCTCTAGTGACAAGAGGAAGAAGCAAGTTATTCCTCTTTTAAAAAGAGTGATTTAAGTAGGGAATAATGAATGCAAAATGCTGTCATTAAAAATCAGCAGATAAGCTGATGGATCATCTGTCATTCCCAAGCCTTGCCATAAAGGAAAATTAGATATTTTTTTTAAAAAATAAAGATGGTAATGATGAGTATGGAACATGCTGACTGTGAATGCCTTAATAATGAGACCTGTTATTTATTCAGTCAACAACACCTTGTGACTGCTGCTTAACAACACCTTGTAGGAGAAAATGACTCCTTTTATACCGAATATTTTCATTTGATTACCAATTGTCATCTCATTATTGTTATGATTGTTATGTTTATTAGTCAATACCACAGGGCTCCAAAAAGCCACCTGTGTTGGGTGTGCAGTCACATGCAGGACGCTGTCCCCAGGTCAGTGGACCCGTGCTTGTTTCAGGGACAGACTTTTGGGGAGCTCACTACGGAGCCTCAGCTGATGCTCACAGAGCCAGAGAGCAGCTCTTCTCTCCGGTTTTCATGCCTTTCTTTAGGTTTCTCTGTAAATGGGAGGCCCTGCTCCTCTGCAGTGTGGCCAGCAATCCGGATGTCAGACTGAGAGCTCTTTGGGGTTCAGTAACACTGAAAATGTGAAATAGGACCTGTCCCAGCCCAGCATCTGACTTAGGCAGAAACCAGTGCTCTGTCCTCACTGCACACCCTGGCACATTTATCTTTCTCATGCACTACAAGGAGACAGGGAAGGAGAAGTTCAAGCCCTCATCTCACTATATGCTCCATCCCAAAAAAGCTTTCCTGATGGCTGTGTCTGAAGATCTGAGCTCCCTTTGAGGAGCTGTTTGCTGCTCCACAATTAGCTCAGCTTTTCCAATTACTCATGTTTTACATATATCGTAACCCCAAGCCAGCTGAACGTAGACATGTTCTGAAAAGTGTGGTGGAGGGGAAAAAGGTGTCAAATGTTTTCTTAGAAGCTGAAAATACCAGCAGATGTCTGTTGATTTGGAGCTATCCAGGCATTTGCACCTTTATTCTTTGCATGAGTATTGAAAACCACTGTGGGGCTCCTTTCTTTGTGTTTTACAGAACAATCTCTCTGATCTTTTTTTTTAAATATATTTTTTATATATATATAAACCAACAAATAGTATAAAGAGCTGGAGAACTGGATGGGTGGGAGCAGGAATTGAAAGGAACCGGTTGAATGGAACCAGAAGTTGATCACCTGCAGTGGGACAATTTGTGCTTTTGCCTCTTGTGATTCAGTGAATTGGCGAAGCTTTGGGGCTGGCACCAGTTAATCCTTTAGTTTCCCTTCTTTGATGAGGGGATGTCTGCTGGACTTCTTCCCTCCACCTCTTCCTCCACCCCGAAGCTCCAGCAGAGATCAACAGGAGTGCTGTGGTTGTGTGAGCTGTAATTCTGTTCCAGCCATGATTATATGTCAGTCTGCTGCACACTGTAAGTGCTACTCCCGGGTTCCTGCTGGGAGCAGTTGATTAGATTCTAGTACCTTTTATACTGTAGATAAGGATTTTTTTTAACAAAGCATAGTAACACACAAAAGCCCCCATTTATATTTTATTCTTTTTCTTCCCCCCCACTCATAACTCGTGCTTAAATACAAAACTAAAATGGTTTTTGGCAAGCCTGACCTTCCTTAACCCAATCTGTCCTCCCACTCCAAATAAAATTCAGTTTAAAGGTCTATGTTGGCCTTAAATTGTAGGATAAGTCTTTGACCTAGGTAGAAATTTTCTACAAAATGTGAATCTTAAGCTGCATTTTGGACTCTCTCTGACGAAATGAACGCTAACTGCAAGTTTATTTGTAGTCCCACTTGTTACATTTTTTCATTGTCAGCACAAGCTTTATTCCTCCAAATATATTATTGAATGAAAGAAAGCAGCTATTCTTTTATCTGTTACTGCTGATGCCTGTAATTCATCCTGTTCATTTTCTGTGCTGCTATTTTCTTTGTATGGTTCTTCTCCGGCTTATGTAGCACAGAAAAACTTAATTGCTTAAGTCTGATGTACTTTTCTATTCCTGGCAACAGTGTAGGTTGCTGAACCATTATGTGGGAGCTGCCTTCTGGAATACGAAGTGTGTGTTGCAGTTGGGATGTGGCAGGGTTAGGGCCCAGTCCGGGAGGAGCCTTTTAATTGCTTTTTGGGTATTTTCTATAGTGCTGCCAGTTGTGCTGTTATTTCCCGAGCGCTTTCTGCAAGTGGAGGGTTTTCTTTTTGGAGGTCTCATGCTACAAGGCTTTCCTAAAGTTCATGGGGCCATTTGATTTTGGGAGATCAAGAGGGAAACTCTGAATTCATACCAGCAGCTGATGTTTGACAAAAACCAGGAAGCAACTCTTTATCTGATGATGTGAAAGACCCTTACCCTTCACAGCTAATCTAGTTTGGTTTCTTGCTAATCAAAGCTTTATTTGGTTGTTATTTCAGCTTTGGTTCCACCTGTTTACCCTAAAATACCAGGACAGTGCTGGTACTCACGTACAGAGGAGTTTTATTAAGCAGTGATGATGATGCATATTGACAAGTCACTTTTTTTATCATGTCTTTTCAAATATTTACATTCTAAATCCCAGACTTCTGGAGTCAAGTGATTTTGAAGAAGGATTACTCTTGCATTTGAATGTAAAAAGTGAAATTCTGCTTGTTTTGACTGATGAAAAGTCTTGCAAATTTCATGAGACTCAAAAGCCGAGAGCAAAGAAAGAACAGCTAGAGCTTTAGGAATCCTTAGGATGAGCTCCTGGCTGTGCAGGGGGTGATGTGTGGTGTCTGTGTGTCGCTGAAGCTCTCGGGGCCCTCGCAGAAGGACCACGCCGTGGGAGGGAGGGCTTAAACTTGCAGGCGTAAATGATCTGTCTTCTGAAAGTGCTCACTGAATTTCCTGTCTCGGTGATTAATGACGGAGCAGACAGTAATTTTAATATGAGCATGGTTAGTCTACCTGTTAATACCCCATGAACGCGAGCGGGGTGGGTTCCGAGGAGCCTGCCCTGCTAATTAGCATTTCTGTGCTCTCACTAATCGCTTGAACTGGGAACTTGGCCAAAGCTAACAGAAGAGACTTCCAGTACAATAAATAGTTTTAATTTTGTGGTCTGATCTTATGCATGGCTCAGTGTTTCTGAAGGCGAGGGCAGAGTAAAATCTCATTTTGCATGATAACATATGCAAATCAGAACTTTTTGGTCCCAGATGAAGCTTCGCTTCTATTGACATGGTGCTAGGAAAATGCTGCTAAGAATAAAAAGCCACTAAAACTTTATTTTGCTGATAATATTCCATTATTGCTTTGTAAGCTACTTTATCCACAGGGCAAAATCTGCCAGAGAGATAAGATCCCATAATTCCTGTTTGCTTGTATCATTCCCTTTATGATTTATAGACTGTTGTAGATGTTGGTGGTATTTTGCAGACATATAAAAGATTGACATGTTCTTGCCTCAAAGAACTTAAAAATTTTGCAGTTTAGCAGCACTCAGCAGTTCCTCCTGTTTGAATTTTACTTTTAATGGCACTGTATAAAATCACTATTGCACAGCCACCAAATGAAGTGGCATTTTATTTTTAGTTACAAACGCAATGTTTCTAACATGTTTGCTGTAGGTCCTAGACTGTCTGTGGGATGGGCTGGAAGGTTCTGTTCCCAGTCCCCTCCTCAACTCTTTACTTGTATTTAAAACCTTTTCCCACCACTGACTGGGGAGAATTGAATGCCATTTTATTTACCAGTATTTGAAGTGTCACTTTGCTGCTTGACACATCTTTACCTTCTGCATTATGTCCTGGCAGTAAAATGTGAGTGAAGTCCCACCTTGATACCTGCAATTTTAGGATTTCCAGGCATTTGTGTAAAGCAAAATCCTTCTATATCCTGCCCAGGTAATTGTACAGAATTACATATATAAACATAATATTAAAAGCAATTTTCTGAGCCTGATGATTACACTGATTTTGTTTGTCACACACCTGCATGTCCTGACTTGCTGTGTTCTGTCACTCACAGTAAACTCTGGGTGGAATGTGACAGATGCTAATGAACACGATACATCACAAATTTTAAAGGCAGAGATACTTGGAAAGGTCTTGCTTTCACCTGAAAAATGAATTTTAATGAAAATAAAGTAAGTAAGATTCTGGGGGTTCAAGGGCTTGTACGCTTGACCTTAAGCATAAATTTAATTCACTTAGATTTTCTGGCTTGCTTTGATGAATCCCGGCCGAAAAGATTTTTGAGCAGCAGACTGGTGGGAGGCAGGAATTATTCAGAGAGGGTTTGTTCCTAAGGAGGTGAGTGAAAAAACTCCTGCTAATTTCACTGGGAACTCGAGTAACCTGCAATGCTCTCATCCAGTTACATTTTCTCAGCGCAAGGCAGCAGCAGGGGTGGCTTTGTCTGGATTTATGGCTGTAATATAAGGCACTCGGAGGATTGTAAGGTCAGAAGCACTGGAGTTTGTCAGACACCCTGCCTTTCCTTTTGAACAGGCGCTCAGCAGAGAGCACGGTGTAACAGAATTTACAAAATACAGCTTCAAAGGCAGCAAACTTTGTTAAGGACTTTGGGCGAGGAGTCCTGCTGCTGATTCTGCCGTCAGCCTTGAACGCAGCGTTCCGTGGGTGACGTGTCCTCCCGTGGAGGGTGAGGACAGAGGCTGTGTGACAGCTCTGTAATCCCCTCACACAGGGGTTCTAGTCCATGCTTGCTGTGGGAGATGAGTTGATGTGCTGGGTGAACACTGGCTCAAATCTCCAGTTTGTTTTCTTTGTATTACTTTGCTGTTTGCCATCTCCAGTTGCGTGCAAGGGGGGATCACGCTCTGGGATGAACTTTTTATGCATTGCTGGGCAGCACCTTCCTCGTGGGCTGCTCTCTTCCTCAGCATTGTGGCTGATCTGATTGTTGCAGGTTTCTCACCCCATCCCTGCGCTGGTGAAACACCTTTTGACTCCTGGTGGCAAATCAGGACCGCCCAGTTGTCTTTAGTCGAGGAGTAAACAACTGAAATGGATTTTAGCAAACCTTCTGTGGCTCATCCCATGCTTTAACCAGCAGTGGGCAAGGTGAGCAGCGCAGGGCGCAGGTGAGGGGAAGGCGCAGAACCTTCCGTAAACAGGAGGCCCTGCTCACAAAGGCTCCTTAAAGCCTCCATGGATGGCAGTCCAGCCTGGGATTTGGGAAGAAGCACCAGGGAGCCCAGAGCAGGCATGCGAGGAGGGGTTTGTGTGTGGGCACCGAGGTGGGCACTGCCACGCTCCCCGTGCCATCCCAGGGCACCTCACGCGGTGTGAACCGGGTCAGGGTCTCTCTGATCCGCACAAATGTGTTATCAGCCACGCTGTAACTGCAGGGATCGTCGGCATTTGTGTCACCCGCTCTGCTGGGGTGAGTGAATATCCTCCCGACTGAGAGCTCTGCCTGCAGGGACCGTCTGTGTAACTCTGGCAGCGGAGCGGTCCCGGCGCCACGCGGGGTAAGAGACTGATGTGCGCTGTGCTAAACGGTGTCTGGGGCTTTGCCGGGGCCCTATTCATAAAACACAACAAAGTGGCGACAAGTACCAACCTTGTCAGCTAAAGGATCTGCTGGGAATACCACAGAGTACTTAGTGACTAAAACAAATCAAATTTTGAAATCCTCCCTTCTGAAGGAAAGCACAGAGGGGATTTAACTGCAGTGAACAAGTGTATTTGCAGGGAAATGGCAGTGGGGTGGGGACAGGAGGCTCCGAACGAGCTCGGCTGTGCTGGGGCAGGGTTCTCTGATGGGGTTGGCGTGTGGCTCCAAGGAAAGGGAAAAGCGGGGCTGCCTGGCAGGTGTGGGAGCATCCTGAGCAGCAAACCGGGCCTGGGTATGGCTGTGCCCTCTGTGCTGAGGCAGTGGCAGGAGGTGCTTTCCAAAGCCCTTCTGGATGGTGAGACCCTTCCTGCTCAGTGCTGTAAGGGTTTAAATATACATTGTGCGCTGCTACCCTATTTGTGTATGGGAAGATTCCTTTTTAATTGTAATTAGGCTGTCCTTGTGTTCGTGGCATGCTTCCATATGGGAATTGTTCCTGACAGAAGCTGTTCCAGGAGTTTGGCTGCTCGCCTGGTGCTGGGGAGCTGGGCTTCAGCTCTCTGCTAAACCAGATGCTCCCTCTGTGACTCTGGCCAAGTCACTTAGACTCTCTGTGCCTCAGTTTCTAATCATAAAATGGGAATATTAACATCTGCTTCTCTCACAAGGGACTTAGGAACACAGTAATCAGAGGGAGTTGAAGGCTCAGTGTGTTCAGGGGAATGGTCCATGTTCCTCAGGCAGGCAGAGAGCAGCACCCATGAGTCTGACTCTGGCTTGGACCATGTCCTCAGATGAGGGAGACTAAGGCACCAGTTCCAAGTGCTGGCTTCAGTTCCCCAGCAAAGCTCCAACTGAACTTGAAGTCTTTGATAGCCACAGAAAGAGAAGCAACCAAGGGAACACTGTGAAATGGACACTCTCTTCCTCTGCCGAAAAATGAACATAAACTTCCTTGGGGTTTTTAGAAATGTTTGTACCCAACTCCTGTTGAAGTTTGCAGCAGCATGACAGAAACTTCTACCAGGCCCTCAGCAGTTCTGTCTTCTGGTCACTTTTGTCATTCTTTTCATTTTTGCTGCAGGGCTGCTTATTCCCTTGCAGTGTTGCCTCATGAGCCTCATTTGCACCCCTGTTAGTCACTCTTGGAGCTTGACTGGAGAACTTCTCAGTCCTCTCTGGCAGTGGCTGGTTTGTCCAGCACAGCCTGGTCACTGGGGTCCTGGTGCTCTGGAGGTGCAACATGTGCCGTGCTTGTTGGGTCACTGAAGTCCTGCCAGGAACATCCTTTCTTTGGTTGGGCCACGATGGTTTGTCTTTATTTGTGTATCACTAAGTAGCCCAAAATGCTGGGCTGGAAGTTGATTTGTGTCTTGCTTTGATTTATCTTTTTTCTCTTTCATTTTTTTCTCTGAACTCTAGCATTGTTTCCCCTAAGGACAGGACAGGGCCTGTGCTCTATTACGTGGAGCGTTATTGAAAACTTGTGGAAAATTTTGTTCCCTTTCCACATTCTCTGCTATTGCATTAACTCCTTCAGAGAGCTCCAGCAGGTAACCGAGTTTTCTCCAGCAGAGACTCTGCTGCCTCGAGCCTATCATGTTAATCTGCCTTAATTAGATCCTTCATCCCATTCTCAGGAACAGATGGGAGGCTCAGGGCTGTGAAGTGCTTGGGATCTCCTGGGACACCTGAGGAGGAGTCCTCCGCCCCTTCCCGAAAGCAGTGGTGCCCATCGAGGGTTCCTGCGAGGCTGTGCAAGGGCAGTGTGTGCTCTCTGCTGCCTGTGGAGTGCTGCAGGCTCTCACTGGCCCTGCACTGTTCCCATCTCCCTGCACCTCAGCAGCCCTGCGGAAGTGCTGAGGTGACCTGCCCATCTTTCCTGCAAGGATTTCTGATTTCTGAGTGGATTTTGGCTTAGCAGAAACACATCTTCGTGATAAGAAATCCGATGAACCTATGAATTTCTGTCTGAACACTCGAACGCTGTCCCAAAGAAGCACATAGAAAAGCTCAGGACATCCAGTGGTAATCAGATTTCTCATCAGCAGTGTGGGCCATGCATTGCCATGCAGTCAGACACTGCTTTTTGCCTGGTGCCCATCCCAGGCTTGGGAATGTCCTCATGTAGCACAAAGCAGAAGTGCAGAGGTGTCCCTGTGCCATGTGTCCATAAACAAAGCTGCTGAAAAGGGGCTGTTCACGAGGGAAGGAAACCAAACCACAGGAAATCCGAGCCCTTTCCTCCTGGCTATTGTAAAAGAAGATGTACTGCTGTGTGCTCGTGGTGAGAGTTACTTTTTGACACTATTGTAACCTGTTTGCTTTCCTGGCTTGTCAGCCACAGGTGTGCTGGGCAGCAGACAGCCCTGTCCTTGGATGGATACCTGTTGGAGCTGTAGTTTCCCTGATGGAAAACCTGTTGTACAGTTTTGTTGGTTTATCCCCTTCATTCCTTCCTTCGCTGCTCTGAGCCCTTGGTTCAGCTCTGCAGATGCCAAAGGTTTTGAGTGAAACACGTGCATGCCTGGGTTTTAGTCTGCAACAGAACATTGTGACCATCACTTGGAAGCTCTGGGAGATGGTGCAGACAGTGAGCTCAGCCTGTGACGTTTAGGTACATGAAGGATGAGGAAGAAGCTGCGAGTGAGAACCCTAAATGGAGGGGTTTTGATCTGTTTTGTTTGCTGGGGCTTGGAATACAGACAAACCCATTAAAATGAGACCATAAAACAAGCCGCTGGTTTTGGTCTATGTACAAGTTTGGCAAGACTCAAAGCACAGAGCGACGAGATTTAAAGCAAGTAGCCTTCTGAAATTATAGTTTGGAACAGGGAGCTCCACGCCAATCGATGGGAATCTGCTTTTGTTATGGTCACAAAAAGTGCGAGGCTGACTCATGCTATTACAGTGATGCACAGTGTTGTCAAGGTAATGGATTTGGGCACTTGGCAAAGACAGGGAGGGTGTAAAAGGCAAGGAGGTATTCTGCCAGCCTCTGGGAGGAAGCTTCATATTAAGGTTTTTTTTTTTTTATGGCTGAGATGGAGAACACTCAATTTTTGTTGTAGAAGTGGGAATTTTATGCCCTGGCCTGTTGCTGTTCTGGTGCACGTCAACCATGGGAATGCTGTTCTTTCCCAAATGTAGCAGGGTGTGTGAACTTCTGGTGACTTCCCTCCTCCTGCTGGTGCCTGAGAAGCTTCTGTCCACAGGGCCTAAGTGGAAAATAGAAATGGGAACAAAGGGGGAGAAAGTAGAGCTATCGTGCATATTGCAGTTCCTTGGGGAAAGAGCTTGGCTGTGAAGGAACTGTTGGGCTGAGTTCTGAAGAGATTGAGGTGAGGAGAAAGCCTCCAAGGACTATGTCTGCAACCTATCAAGGCCTTTTTTTCCTTTCTTTTTTTTCCCATAATAGCAACAACATTTAAAAGCACTGTTTAAGGACAAGCTTGAAAAGATAAACCAAAAAGGCAAGAGAAGTGGGGTTTCTCTTACAGAAGCTTTGCAATCCAGTCACCCTGCTTAATTGTGCTTTGATAAAAAGAGAAACTGATAGGAGGAGGGGGAGAAAAAAAGAAGAAAGCAACTACCTGTTAAAAATTATCAAGATGAGGGATTGCTGTCTGTAAAGCTTCTTAAGACAAATCCTTCCTTATGCAACTCCTTGGCTTTCTTTCACTCACTGAAATGAAATCAGAAGCTGACAGGAAAAGTGAAATGTCTGCACTAATGAGATAATCTGACTTATCAAGACCAATAAGGCAAAGGATGTGTTTAGTGTTTGAATAATAGAGCTGGAGACTTGTCTGGAGCAGGGAATGCTTTGTGGGAATGCGATGGGAGAGCTGTCAGGGGCTCGGAGAGCGGCGGTGGCTGCGTGGTAATGTGTGTGCCAAGGTCACTTGGGGCCCAGGCTGGGGAGAGCTGTCTGAATGATCAGTTTTGCCTGCTCTGTAACCTTTTTTTTCTCCTAAAAGAGACAATGGCAAGGGATGGGAAACCCAGAGAAAGAGAGGAGAGTCCATCCCGAGGTTTGGAGAAGGAATGTTGTGGGTTTTGGAGACTGGACGTGAATTGCCAAGAGCAAGTGGCTCGTTTATCCAAACTCGATGTGTTTGGACTTTCTTTTAAAGGCCTAATCCAACCTCCAGCCAAGCTGCTGGGAAAGCTTCCCTGATTCCTTGCATTGTTTGGATCAGGCTTTTGGTGGTAGAAATCTGGAGTCACACTTAGGTACAGGACAGGACTGAGTGGGAAGGAACTGGGAGGAAAACACCCACCCGTGTTTAGCTGCAGGCTTGCAGTTCTCATGAGCGTCAGGGCCGAGTGTTTGGGAAGCTCCCCTGAACAAAATCCAAGGCAATGTTTGTTTTTATGTGGTACCAACAGCATGCACACGGGTTCTCCAATAGCCTCTGGTTTTGCCTGAGGTGAGAGATAGCTGGGCCTGGCATTTGTTGGAGATTTATCTTGTGAGAGGTGCACTTTCTGCAGCTCAAAGTGAATGAATTCACTTTGCGGTTTGAAATGTCAACCTTTTCCTTGAGTGTTTAGGATTCACAAGCAGTTTTATACTGGAAAGTATACTCCATTTTGGGGGGAGCTGTGTTGTATTTTGGCAACAGAGCTGCAGCCACTCCAGTCCAACAGTTCCAACTCTGGAACATTCCCCGCCCCTGAGGAACAGGCAAAGCACCACTGCTGAAACAGAGCCCACGAGTGGGGCAGTGCAGCGTGGTAGCTCTGGTAGCAAATGGCCCAGATGATCCAGTGGGTCACCTCCAATCCTGCTTTGTCCTTGCTTGTGCAGGAGGAAAGCTCTGAGTCAATTCAGAGTGTCCTAAACTATGCTAGAACTGACAATATTTTACTTTTCCAATGACAACACACAATGAAGTTGGATTGTACATGTAACAATTCACTGAGGCTAAATGAGCTGCTGCTTAAAAATAGTATGGTGGTAGGCATTTAATCACCCCAATCTAACTGTAAGATATAGTGATAATCCTTTCGTTTCAGTGAATTAAATGCTAACAGAGCATTTAAGCAAAAGAGAGTGAGGCTCCATGAGAAACATGGCACAGTACATTAAAAATAACTGTGGAGAAAGGTGATTCATTAAAGTAAATGCCAACCTTGAAAGAAGGACTCCAACAACCTATTACTATAAAACAAATAATAGCTTATATGTGGTCTTTTGCCATCCCATATTCTGTTATTTCTCTTTTCTCGGGGAATACAAGGATCTGACAGCAGTAAGGGAAAAGCTCATGAGTGGCAAACTGTGGGCTGATTGGTCAGCAACAGCATTTGTCCCCTTAAGTAAAGATATTAAAAATCAACACCCTACCTGTAGAGGTAAAATTTTTGTGCATAGGAATCACTCTGAGCTCAGAATTTAGCCAGAGACGCCAAGTCTCGGATATGTTGCTAATTAGCTCTGCAGAGCTGCAGGGATCCACTAAGATTTATAGCAGTTGTAGAAGGGTTCAGACTTTATGTGATGTCTTTCTCTTGTCCGTGTTACTTGTGCAGGAAGTCTGTGTTTGTTTACTTTAACATTTGAATTTTTAGGTGAAAATAGTTTATCTGGACAAAAAATAAATCACCAGAACATCTCTGCTGGCCGAGGCTTCCAAACCCGCCTGGGCTGAAGGCAGAGGTTTGAAGGCAGTGCTTTGTTATTCATCTGTGCGTGTGCATCACCCCCGGCTCGGAACAGCTTCCCTTATGAATCTCTGCTGTGAGGGAGTGGAATGGAATCTCTTGTCCTGGGCAAGTAGATACAAATTGCTGATTTAGATGCTAGCAAATATGAGGAGTCTCTCAGACAAAGCTAATATCCTCTGGAAAGATTTTTTTTTTCTTTCTTTCTTGAATCTGTTTTCCCTATCTTTGATGCCTTTATTTCATCACATCTGCTATTACTATATTTGACATGTAGTCACAGGCTTTCCAAGGCAGTGGAATATTAATTCACGGTCATATAAGAGCTTTTTCCTGATTCATCCTGGGCACGTAGAGCATCATGATGAGCCCTTCCTGGCTTTTGGCTAAAAGGGACTCTGGGAATGGCCAACCAGAAGGGAAAAAAAGTCTGTGCTTTGCTGCCAGCAGCCAGGCCTTTCCTTTCTGCCACTGGGAGGAGCATGAAAACAGGGAAACCACATCTTCCTCCTTCAGAGCAAACGCTGCAACTCCCAGACTGGAAGGACTAGGGGTTGACACCTGGATTAATTTTCCTGCTGATATGTGGGGGGGCACTGTGCTTTTGATTCCCCTTTCCAAGCTCACAAAGTGCACAGGGATGCCGGGTGTTTGTCTAAGTGTGCCATTAAAAATGGACTGGTTGTCACCTTGTGCAGTCCCAGCCCTTTCACAGCTGCTGGGCTGGCATGAAGCTGTAATCCTGCCAGCCCTGCTGTAGCTCTGGGGCTTCCAGAACGGATGTGTGCCCCCAGCATGACCTAAAATCTTCAGGGACAGAAAGGGTATTGAACAATGGATTTTTTTTTTTTAATTATCATTACCTGTTGCTCTTTTCTCCATCTTTAGTTAAATTAGCTGTAAGCAGTTGTAGAAAACTGGGTATTCTCCAACGGGCTGATGCAGTCCTGCTGTCTGGGAGAGAAGATTGCAGGAAGAGCCACACTTATCAAAGGCGGAGCAATGCTGGAAGTGACTGTAGTCCTGCTGTGGTGACATTTCTGTTTCTGGACAAAAAACAACTACATTTCAGTAAGCGAATGACTCCCGACCCTTTTTGGTGCTTAGGGGTAACGCTGCCTTTCCCACGCTGTGAAATAAACCCTCACAGAGCGTTTAGGAGCGGCCTGAAAGGCTGAGGTGGCTGCCTCGGGCACGCGGACACACGGGTGTGAGGCAGGGCAGGCCTGGTGCTCAGCACGAGGAAGCGGCAGGGGAAGGGCAGAGATGGCCAGAAACGCCTCTGGTGTTGGGCAGGGACAGGGCAGCACCACGGGGACACGGCCCCGTGAAATGGAGCCTCGGGAACCACAGCAAGGCCTTCTGCCTGATGCTACAAATTAACAATAAAGCTCAGGGGCACGGTGTAATTATTTACTTTGCTAAATAACACAGAGGAGCTGTGGTTTAATTACACCAGTTTAGCTGTGCCATAGAATGGCAGAGACTGAGGCTGCAGTGCATTGCATTAATGAGCCTTGCTATCCGTTACTTCTAATATTGGGTAATGTTTCTTTTGTTTTAATCATCCTTTTTAAACGAGGCCCATGCAGATGAGAAGGAACCTTTCCAAAGTATCACAATGGATTGTTTTTGTTTCTAAAAGACACAACCCAACAGGGCACTTGATACTACAATTATACTCAGTAAAGCCAGATGCATTTGGCTCTGCTCTTGTGTCATTGACATCCCTTTTGTACTAGCTTTTGATGAAATTTAAGCAAAAAGGATGTAAGAGAGCATCTTCAGATGGCAAGAGTCTGTATTTCTCAATCCTATCATCAATCCAATCAACTTTCATTTAAAGAAGATTGGAGAGGGGAATAATGCACTTTAAATAATAGCCTTTTCTGAACATTTAGGGCATACTAATTAATAAATAGTTCATTGCAACTTTAGGGCCAAATTTTATTTTTATTGAAGTCAATGTCCCAGCTCCTTCAACGGAACAAGAATAGTGTTGGCCGTAGCTGTGTAGTGCTCCAGAAAATAGATGCTTTCTCCATTGTTACCGACCCCTCCTCTTTTCCAGCCTCTCTAGCTTGTCTGTCCTGCCTGCCTTAGGATGATCTTTCTCTCCACAGTTCCTGAAGGCACTTCCTGAGGTGCTGGCATCCCGCTGACAGACCAAGGGAGTCCCATTTCAGATAATGACGTTCTGTGCTCCGTGGTGGGAGATGCCACACAACCATTTGTCCTGCTGTCACTGTGTGGCTGTTCAAGGCATTTGTGTCTTTTTTCACATTCTGCAATAATTTGCAGCTCTGTGGTTTTCCTTTAAAGCCTCTCTTACACTGAAAGCTCTGCGTGTCTCTTGAAGATTGCACTGCAACATTTGCCATCCTATAATAGATTTCTGAAAAAGATGGGTGTTTTGGTTTTCTTGTTTTCCCCTCCTCACTGAAGTTTTTATTTTCATTATTATCAAATGCTTCTTATGATCCCAGAACCTCCCTGCCTCGCTGCAGCCTTGACCAATTGTTGAACATAATCTTTGCCTGAGAAGCTGCGTTTTTGATGGTCTGTATGGTAGAGGAGATTTGGGCTGAGCTGGGAGCTGATTCCTGTGTCTGGTGCTGTTTCTGAGTTTCTGTAGCTGTGTCCCCTTCTTTCTGTTTCACACCCTCACCGAAGCTGGAAGCAGTGGCAGTGTGGAGCGGGAATGGCGTGTGCCTGGAGCAGCAGCTGCGTGTGGAGAGCAGGTCCCACTTGGGCAGGACGCGGCAGGGACGGACGCCTGCCTTTCCCCGTCAGGTCGGAGATGTAGGGCCTGGGGGAGTGACAAGTGAGACTGTTCCCTGTTCTCCTCTTTGCAGATTTTTATATTTATTTTGGTAGGCTTTTCAATGGCTCTCAGAGGAACACTTTCCATATTTCTCACAGCGAGTGGACGGGAGGAGCATTTGGAGCAGAGAAGGGAGTGTGGTCAGTGCCTGCAATCCACTCCTGACAGGCTCATTTCATTTTAGCTGTGGATGCCGTGCATCTCAGCTATGCATGCTAAACTCACAGTCAGGCAAAATGGGCTTTCCTTTTCCTGCTTTATTTCTCTGAAAAGATTGAACGCTTTTCACAGACAAGCTGATAAAACACCTCGAGTGCTTTGTGTTGAGCAAGGTCGTATTAACGTGGAAATCTGGGTTGTTCACTGATTCGGCTGCCCAGGCTTAGTTAAGTTTCATGTATCAGAAGCTGATATTTTTCAAACTGTCAGTTTTGGGGGTGGATGAGTGACTAAAACAGATGTATTAATGTCTGGCAGTTGAAGTACTGTAGCCTGTGGTTATACAGACTAGGTTAGTGTCTTGCCAAGATTCAGAAAATCAGTGGAATAAGTGCTAAAGAGGGGAATGCTGTGTACACCAGGAAAAGCTCTGGCATTTCCTCTCGGGAAGAAAAGGAAATAAAACACTGGTTTAGTGCTAATTTTTGCTGTCAGAGGTAAGACTGTAATACTTAGAGACACAAGAGAAGTTGTCATTTTCTTCTCAGAAACGTGGCTCTAAGTCCCCAGGTCCTGGCCCGGTTGTGGTTTGGGGAATCACATTTTGTACATCAACATTTCCATTGATTTTTCAATTATCTGAAGCTATTGAGGAAGGTTATGAAGTTAATTTTCATTTCAAAATGCAAGTGAATGACACTAAATATCTTTATGTTCTTGCTATTGTGGTTGCAAAATTTGGCATGGAGAGACCATGGCAGGAGCTGGGAACTGCTGTGGTGGAGGGGGAGCTGGAGAGAAGACAGAAGTTCAGTCTCATTTCCTTGCTTTTTCTGGCTTGATTGCTTTGTTTTGGAACAGTCTCATCAGTTCTCAGTTGTCTGTAGTTATTTGTGGAACTGAAGAAAAATTTATTTATTCACTGAAAAAAGTGAATTATTGTGTCAACCAAAAGCAGCTATATATTTAGACCATTTAGGCTATAAATAAGGAAAAACATTTGACCCGTGTTTTCTCTAGACCTTGGAGAAATGGATGGGTTATTTTTTGTTTTGTTCATTTATTTTCTTTTTAATGTCCTTGTTTGAAGTTGTCATTTTCTTTTAAAATATTTTTACTGTGGCTTTTTAAAATGTACAGGCTCTGACCTTGAAAGAATGATATAAAACTTTTAATTTTGGTTGGTCTGATCTGAAGAAATACTGCAACTTTTCTCTTTTTCAGATTCAATCACGTTATAAAAAAATAAATTCTTTGCACAGTTCTCTGTGGTTGGGACATTTATGGGTCTATCTTCGGAGAACTGAGCTTAGGAGCTGTCTAGGGAGGAAAACAAGGGCACAGCAGGAAATTGAGCGCTGGTATTTCTGTCAGATTTGCCCGAAGGGTTGGGTGCGAGGAAACCTTGCCCAGCCAGGCAGGAAGGACACCTGAATTCACTCTGGCTCAGGAGCAAATACAAGCAACAGCAGGACTGCACATGAAAATAACTTTGAGACGAGTCTAAAGAAAAGCGCAGCAGCAGCAGCGGACGCCTCCTGTGTGTCCCCAGGCCCCGCTGGACACCCACTCAGCCCTGCTCTGGTGGCCAGCACGTTGGAGCTGCCGAGCTGCAGAAGTGATGATCCATAAAATGTATAAGTATAATAACCTCAGACAGCAGCAGCAGAGCCAGAGAAGCCTCATGCCACAATCTCCTGCTCCCCACTGTTCAAGACGTGTAGGCAGAGCATTGTTGATCTGCCTGGGACAATCAGAGATGTTTGCATGCTGCACTGAACATATGCTCGAGGTACTCTCCGCAGGGGCTGGCAGATTGCTTCCTCTGTGCCATCATTTGGGATGCTGCGGCTGCCATTCGAGTGCAGGGCTCACACCAACACAGCATTTTCAGTGCTGCTTTGAGTATTCCTGATGCTGGGACTCTCAGAGCACTGCACCTTAATCTGGGGCAATTTCTTGGACAGCCCTAAAAAATGCCCAGGGATACGGAGAACCTGGAAAGGTTTGGGGTTTTTTCCATTTTTTTGGGCTAGAATTTCAAGAGTGGAACTTAGCAGCTGCTTGAGTAAAAATTAAACTGAGCTCTGGTGTGGCTTAAACCCTGAGTTCTCCCCTAAATCTGATCTTGATGCTGAAGACAACCCTCTCTATTTAGCAGCACTGTGTGTGATATCTGAGCAGTTTACGAAGTGTGCTCTCTGATAACAGCTTGATGAAAAATTCTGCCTTACATAAACAGTGCCACGATCCCGGGGTGCCATTCTGCCTTTAGGAGCTGTCTGTGGGCTGCTCAGATCTGTAGCGTGCGCTCTGTGATCCCAGCAGGGCTCCCAGGTCCCTCCGTGCAGGAGGCTGTGCCCAGAGAGGGGAAGGACAGAGGAAGGAGCAAGAAGAAATTGCTGTGCTGTGTGTGCTCAGCTGCTCTCCTCTGCACTGTGCAGCACGATGACAGACTCGGTGTTTACACTGCTGAGGTGTTAACCCACTTTCTGTATTGACAACCCCCCTTCCTTCCAGCAGAAACAACTCAGTATTTTACTCTCCTGGTTTTTTGTCTTTCCCACTTGTTTTTTTCCAGCGACCATATGGGCATTTTGGCTTTGAGTTGAAGCACAGGACACTATGGTGCAAATAAACAAACTTTGCATATGGGCTGCTGCTTTGTTTCGGCAGCTAATGTCTGTTCAACTGTGAGCAGAAATCTGTTTGAAGAGGATATGAGGCAGGAATAGAGCTGGGTAGACAAAAGTTTCCACCTCAGAAAATTCTTGAGAAGAATGGGGCAGGTGCCAGAAGAACAAAAGAAATGGAGTAGGTGCCAGAAGAACAGAAGAATGATCCCGAGTGGCTGTGTGTGATGAGGATAACATCACTCTCTGGTGATGATGGATGGGAGGTGTACACGACATTGATCTGCACACTGCATGGCCCTGGCCTGGCTGTTCCCTGCCACGAGGGTTTCCTGCTGGGTTCCTGAGCAAGTTCTGCTCATCTGTGAGAGGCACAAATTCCACCTGCTCTGAGACCCTTTTCCAGCCGTTTGGCTTTGTGAAAGGATCTCTGGCTGGCTCAGAACCAACCCCAGATCTTTGTTAAGCTCCTTTTCCTTTCCTATGCAGCATCGAGCCAAATGAGGATCTGTTATTCCTTCCTTTGTCAAGTGTCAGTGTCTGCTGGACCTGGGGCCAGTGTCCAGTCCCTGATGAGTGGAAATGGAAAGGGAGCTGCAAAGGCACAGAGCCACTGGAGAGCCAGGCATGGCCAGGGATGCTGTGTCCCCCCGCGTGAAACAGGGGAGCAGCAGGAGCTGACATCAGATGAGACAGCAGGAGGTCAAAACCTTGGTCTCTCTCTCTTATTCTGAAAGTTGAGTTTTTTTCAGGTAGGGCTTTGTTAATGTCTTTCAAAAAATTATTTGTATTCTTCTGTTCCTTTTGGAGGCCTAACCAGTAATGATCCCAAAGATCAGGAGGATTGTTTCTGTTGGGGACAGGAGCCAGCTCTGCCAGTACAGCACATTTAGGAGTTGATCTTCTGGGCTGTGGATCAGTTCCTTTTCAAACAGACCTTTCCATGTCTTCCCGGAGTGGCTACAGGGGACTCAAGGATATCTTTTAACCGATAGCATTTGGATATATTTTAAATATTCCAGGAAGTTAAGGGCAAATTCTTGGGTACTTTGCTGAGCACCACGGAAAGGGAACGTGAACACATCCAGAATGTGGCAAATCTGAATTCTTTGTCAGATTTCTTCCTTGGCCACCTCCAGGCGAAGCACTGCCCTCATCACGTGAGACTGCAATAATCTGTTGAATTTTAAACAAATCCAGGCCTTCAGATTGTGGCTCTTGTTCAAGTGAAAGGCGCAATTATCTCCTCTATTAAATATGCTAATGAAGCCAAAATGGAGGTGTGGGGGGGGCAAAGCCATTGTTTGATTTTAATGAAACGTATTTTATTTTAATGAGAGATGTCCTATTAAGCTTAATGCAGTCAAACTTCTGATAAAGGCCCTTATCAAAAACCATGCCATAGAAAATAAATTAATTTAATTGTGGCAGCCAAACAAAATGAACCATTTTCTTGGGTTGGAAGCAAAAGGGAATGTG
This sequence comes from Gymnorhina tibicen, assembly GCA_013399875.1. Lineage (NCBI taxonomy): Eukaryota > Metazoa > Chordata > Aves > Passeriformes > Artamidae > Gymnorhina > Gymnorhina tibicen. The sequence goes on along the minus strand of VXAZ01001058.1, from coordinate 1,636,752 downwards.
ATCTAATAACACCACACTTATTAGTATTTCTGATATGTAAATTAAAAGCATTAAGTGAATAGCAAGATGATCCATAGCTTCTCTAGATAGAGTAATAAGTGTGAGCCAGTTTTTTTTAACACAGAAAACTGATATAATTAGAAGACTGCTAACAATTTTTTTTTAGCTGCGTGAAATGAACAAGCCACAGGAGACCAGTTTGTCATAATAATTAAAGTTCAGAAATAGTTTTCTATTACCATAAGTGAGATTTGATAGATATCTTTTTAATTTGCTGTAAATAGCTGCTTCTTTTTTGTTTTGGGGTTTTTTTAAGAAACCTTTTTTTTTTTTTTTTAATTTTAACAGAAATATGTCTCATCTTTGGGTGATGGTTCTGTTTATTTCAGATGCTCCATAGTCTCTTATTTGCCAAGGGCATACATTAAATATCTTCCTGATATGAGTAACATATGGGTTGCCACTTCACAACAGCAAACAGACACAACAACGTCTCTCTCACGCAGGAGACACGCTGAGCGTGGCTATTGCTGAATTTCAGAATTCCTCTCAATTCCCAATGCGTTCTTCCCAATAAAAGTTTATGCCGTGCTGGGGATGAATTAACGCCAAGGAAGTGGTATCAGGGCCAGGCAGGTTTGTGCTCTTTGGGATGGGATTCCACGTGCCACTCCCGTTGCCGTGTGCTGGCAGCATTGGCGCAGTGCAGGGGGCAAATCTGACCCCTGTGCCCCTCCTGGCTGTGGCACTGTGGTGCCCTGGCAGTGGCACTGACTTTGTGCAGTGCCCAGGGGAGCTCTGGAGGCAGGATTGTTCTTCCATCCTAAAAGACGTGGCTTTCTTCACCCTGGCTCTTAAACCTATCTTCCCTCGTGTTCTTTGGGCTCTTCAGCCCTGTCTTTCCCTATTCAATCCTAAATCCTTGCTTGATGTATTCGCAGGCTTTCTTTAGTTGTTCCTGCATGGATGATTTAAGGCCAGCAAATAACTTTTTCCCAGAGTATGCAAGTGTCTTCTCCAATAAATAAAAACCACATCTCACATCAGTGGGCACCTTGGGACTTGTGTAACAATTCCACTCCTGTTTAGTTGAGACGGGATGGAAACAGAGTCCAATTGTGCTGCGTGTTGCAGAGGCTGCTGTTTCAATGCAGGACTGATTTTCCACTTTATTTATAATGGACAATAGGCCATCACTGTGTTGGTAGGGAAAAAACAAGAAGCCATTGTAATCTGCTTTAGCTTGTGGCTCCTCTGCTCTATATAGGTCTCCAGCAGAGTTTAAGTAACTTCGGTTATATGGTGCAAGAGGCCAAACCTGGAGTTAAAAGGATTCCTCCCCAGTCAATCAGAGCAGCTGTGGGTGCTGGGAACCCATAGCTATTGCCTGTTCCTAAACATTGACATTCCATTTATTTTGGCTTTCAATCTTCATTTGAAAAATAGATATGTGTGTCAAGAATCCTGTGTTCTCAGTAATGCCCGGGGACACAGCTCCGGCCCCGAGCCTTGCAGGCTGCAGCAATGGGACCTCGTGCAATCCTTCTTTGTGACACTGCCAACACTTTGAATTTCTCCAGCAGCCGTATCTCAGGGTGTCTGTGAGCCCTGCTGGGACAGGGAGAGCAGAAAATGGCAGAGGAGGACCATAAATAAGAGAGGCGAGTTAGTATTTCTCGAGAAATGAGCATCTGGAGAAAAGGGTAAATTCAGGAGTCAAAGAAAATATTACTGGCAATCAGAAACTTTATCTGAATGTATTGATTTATGTGTAGAACATAAATAAGCTGGCAGTTTTGATCTCGTGAAGCACTTTTAACTTGTTAGGCTCGCTTTTTCCTAATTCCCAGAAGAGGAGTTCAGAATTGGTGTGGGCTAAAACTGTAGAGGAAAGTTGAAACGATCAGGATTAAATTCCTGGGTCTGTTGTGGTCTTTAATGCTATGCTGAGTCCTGCTGCACAGGGCCAGGGTTTCTGAGGAGATTCAGTTGTGTTACAGGCTCCGATTTTCAAAGGAAATTCCGAGCCACCACGCGGAATGATTTGTTTGAAAGGCCAGCTCAGGCTCGGTTTCCCGGCACACCCACTGCTGCTGTTAATGCTGCTGCTCCCTGGCTCGGGGCGAGCGTGAGATTGAACACGTTCTTGTCATAAAGGTTTGGAAGTTTGGGGATAACAGGTGTTCTCCAATCACAGCTGATGGGATTAAGAAGACACTTGATTGATAAGGATGTGTTTGGAAGGGTGACAATTTGCTTCTGAGCTCCCATACAAACCAGCCTTAATTTCCATCTGCCATCTTGAGGCGTGCTAGGGAGGAGAGTAAATTCCTGCAGTCAGACTGGAAAAAGCATTCCTATAATTCTTATTTAGCACCACTTCCTATTAGTCCCAGCCTCTCATCAGCTACACTCAGATGATAATTTATGTTTTAATGGGCAGAGCACTTTACTGCCCACAGGGTTCTAAACCAAGCCAGAATTTATGTCCCGTGCCTCTAAAATACCATATATTTATTTCCCTGGCACTCAGGGTTGGTGGCGTTGAATCTTTAAAGAGCCCAGCTCTGTGCTTGTGCTTTGCTAGGAGGGGACCTCAGATATAGTTTTGTTTGAAAGCAGGGAGAAGAGGAAGCAGTTTAGTCCTGGGATGAGGATGAGGAGCAAGCCTGGAAGGAAGCGCTGCCATGGGGTGGTTCTGCTGGTTTAGGCACTGGTTTCTCTTTCCACCCATTTCAGGGCTCAGCACATCCCAGTGCCAGAGATCGGGGAAAGCAAAACGTGCCTTGCCTTGGTCTGTGACCTGCCAGTTTGCTTCTCTCTATCCTGAGTGGAACAGAAAAAGTAATTTATTGACTATCCTAAAAGTCAGAGAGGTTTTCCCTTTCCCTTTAGCAAAGAGGTGTTTGGGGGATTCTGAGTTTTAATGCTGAAATTTTCACCATGGCTCAGAGCTTTGTGAAGGTGCAGCTCGTGCAGGCTGATGCCACCAGGAAGGAGTTTGACAGTGACTGCAGTGACACCAGTCCTTGACAGCCTGTGACGTGTGCCAGTCAGAACCTGGAGCTCTGCAGTTAAAATTGTTTCTAAATTATCCACAGGCCTCCATTTCCTGCATCTCCAATTCTAATAAGTCTCAATTAAAAGTTCCCACTCAGGCTATCTGACCATTACTGCTTTCAGTAAATCTGCTGCTGCTTTGCAGTTAGTAAGCTCCACTGGGCATTTAATTTAAATGTGTGGCAGCCAAATTTCTTGGTCTAGGTGTGGGATGGGATTCTTTTATTAAACTTATAAAGATAAGTTACATAAAATCAACTGCGGCAGGTTTGTTCCATTTATTAAATGCAAAAACTTCTCCCAGCATTTGAAATGCTGTCAGGTACTTGGTGACAAGAAAAATGTGTGTGCTGGTGTGTGTATTACATGAAATAATTACGGTTTGTAGTGCAGAAGACTGGCTTAATCTGAAAGAAAATACAGATTTTTTTTCTTGAAAACATACTACAGCTAAAAAGAAATGAAATTTAAGAGGTTGGAAAGAAAAAATTTAAAAAATCAACAGAAAAAGAAGTCACAGAGGAGAACTGTAATGGTAGCAAAAAAGAAACATCATTGGAATTGGTATTTACAGCAGGTAGTGCTTCCAAACACTTGGAGAGGTGAGGAATTATAAATGACAAGTGCCATAGAAACAAAAATATTATCCCTACTGCTAGGCTTTTGTGAACTTGGTGTGAGGCAGAAGGCGCGGGGGGCACAAAGCAGGCAGGCGGGAGGAGGAGAGGGGTCGGGTTCCGAGGAAGGCAGAAATTACAGCTTGCCACGGACCAGTACCAGCAGGGGCTGAGCTGCACTCGTCCCGGCGGGAGCATTTCGGCAGCTCTGCGGGAAAGGTGCGGCGTGCTGGGGCTCCAAGGGAGGAGCGCTGGGGCTCCAAGGGAGGAGCGCTGGGGCTCCAAGGGAGGAGCGCTGGGGCTCCAAGGGAGGAGCGCTGGGGCTCCAAGGGAGGAGCGCTGGGGCTCCAAGGGAGGAGCGCTGGGGCTCCAAGGGAGGAGCGCTGGGGCTCCAAGGGAGGAGCGCTGGGGCTCCAAGGGAGGAGCGCTGGGGCTCCAAGGGAGGAGCGCTGGGGCTCCAAGGGAGGAGCGCTGGGGCTCCAAGGGAGGAGCGCTGGGGCTCCAAGGGAGGAGCGCTGGGGCTCCAAGGGAGGAGCGCTGGGGCTCCAAGGGAGGAGCGCTGGGGCTCCAAGGGAGGAGCGCTGGGGCTCCAAGGGAGGAGCGCTGGGGCTCCAAGGGAGGAGCGCTGGGGCTCCAAGGGAGGAGCGCTGGGGCTCCAAGGGAGGAGCGCTGGGGCTCCAAGGGAGGAGCGCTGGGGCTCCAAGGGAGGAGCGCTGGGGCTCCAAGGGAGGAGCGCTGGGGCTCCAAGGGAGGAGCGCTGGGGCTCCAAGGGAGGAGCGCTGGGGCTCCAAGGGAGGAGCGCTGGGGCTCCAAGGGAGGAGCGCTGGGGCTCCAAGGGAGGAGCGCTGGGGCTCCAAGGGAGGAGCGCTGGTGCTCCAAAGGAGGAGCGCTCAGGGTCCGAGGCGCTGGGGAGGCTGCCCGGCAGCGGCGGGGCTGCGCCAGCCCTCCGAGCCCGCGTTCCGTGCCGCCACGGTGGCACCAGCAGGAAACACAAATTACCCCGTGCCAGGCACCCTCTGGCACCCTGAGGACCGCTTGGAGTGTCCCCACTTCTCCCGGTGTGCCACCAGTTTGCAATCCCGCGTAACGAGGCTGTGGTTTTGTCCCCATGCCGTGCTCTGTCCCCTGTGCCCGTGCTGTCGAGGACAGGACTGATACTCTCTCACAGACAGGTGTCCTGGGAGGTGCTTGGCTCGGGCACTAGGGTTTATTAGGTTTATTACAGCCACCGAACATCACGGTTTGCACTCCTGAAATTACCTGTTTAAAACTCAGTAGTTCTGTAGGTAATATTTTTAACGCGTGCAAACATTTCTCTGGCTTTGCCCAGACTTCGATCCCCAATGTTTGCTTTGTATTTCACCTTCGAGTGAAATGAGTAGCAAGGTTTAAAGAAGGAATATTAATTGGGTTCAAACTGAAAAAGGGGGAATTTAGGTTAGATATACAGAAATTCTTTCCTGGGAGGGTGGGGAGGCCCTGGCACAGGGTGCCCAGAGAAGCTGTGGCTGCCCCTGGATCCCTGGCAGTGCCCAAGGCCAGGCTGGACGGGGCTTGGAGCACCCTGGGATGGTGGAAGGTGTCCCTGCCTTCCTGGTCCTGAGTCAGGATCGTGTACTTTTTAATCTGCAAGCATTTTACATTTATTTAACCACTGCTGCCTGAAGGAATTTCTCTGAGCATTTAATACACGTTATAGTTAAGGAGCTGTTAGAGAGGTTTAAGTCATGTATATTCAGTTATGTTCTATCGCAACAGAATATCCACTTCCTTCTAAAATTACGTTGTGCTGAGCACTGGAATTCTTGTCTTGTAATGCTTGGTTGAAGGATTATTCAGTCATAATTCCTAATTTTGAAAGAAAGTATAATTTTTAACAATTTAATTTCCAACTAACATAATTTCAGTTTACCTTAATGGATAGTTTTCTAATAATTATTATTTAAAGAAATTTACCTACTTTCTTCAACTGGATTTATGAAAACTGCACTATAATCAACATATGGGATGTTTGGTTATAAGATTAGGGATGCAGGAGGTAATTTCAATTAAGAGCAAAGATAAAAATTAGCAGCTAGGAAGGCAACATCTGTGTTCTTCTGCAGGAAAGGGAATATATCCACTGGCATGAAGATGGCCATCTCAGTGAGAATGAGCCAGGTCTGGAGAAATTAACAGTGTGGCAGGTGAATAGGGAAATTGCTGTCTTTTCCGAAAAAGAATTGGTGATATCACTTGAAACTGGCAGCTGGCAGATTCAAAATGAAAGGAGGTGCTGCTTCACCAGCTGCACACCCTGGGGAAGTCTGTGCCAGAGGATGTTGTAGATGATAAAATTTTGTGTGGGTTTGGAAGGGAAAGGGGCATCTTTGCAAAAGAAAAATCTATGCAGTAATATTAGAATTCCCTTTTTTCTAACTTTCTCTTTTTTCCCCTGAGTCCCTGCACTGTGGGCTGCTGCTGGCTGGCCAAGTGTGTCACTCTTGCTTTCCCTGACACTCTCCCGTAGACATCATTCCCTGGGGATCTTTGGGATCACAGCAGGACAGAGCTATCTGACTGGACTCCTAACCAGAGCAGTCACACCGGCACAAAGCTGGAGTGAGGGAAAAGGAATAGTCCCTGCTCCCCCCCCTGCTCAGCATGGCCTGTTCCTTCATTTGTTCTGAGCTGCTGGAATGAGCTGGGCTGACCTGCCGAATCCACAGTGCTTCTCCTTCTCAGCGTCTCCAGAAGGAAGGAGCAGCTGAGCAATTGGGAGATTGTGCTCCATGTGGGATGTTTCCTGCTCTCCCCCCTCAGCCTGGCTGGGTTCTGGTTATTTATATTTATAGCGTGCAGGTCGCTGGCCTGCGCGGGGCCGTTTGGCTGCAGATTCAGGTGGTGTCCTTTACTGCGTCCCTTAGCTCGAAGCCATCTGAGAAACTGCTGACACAGGCTTTGAAGTTTCCCGAGGCAAAGCTCTAGTGCTAAAGCAGAACCAGGGTGGTGTAGGCGTGCCTGGGTTAATGTAAATCCCTGGAAGGAAAGTTTAAAGCGCCCTGGTTCGTTGTCATGGGATGATGGAGCTGCAAGCAGCGAGATGCAGAGCAGCAAATGCTGGCCGGCTGCGAAGCGTGCGGTGGATGGAGCGGAGATGCTGCACTCAGTGGAGTCCAGAGCCTGAGTCCAGGCTGCTCTGGAGAGCAGCAGGGCTCAGCTTGCCTTTATTCCTGGTTGCAGCGCTCTGCAGTCCCATCATTCCTGTGTCTCTCACACCTCCAGGGGCCCGGCCCTTCCGCTGCCCCCCGCAATCGCTGTGTCCGATCTCGGGGCTGCCACGGCTGCAGCTCCAGGCTGATCCATTCTTTGCACTCACAGTCCATTTGAGAGCCGTGTTTCAGTCCTTGGTGTCATCTAAATCTGTTGGTTTGGTTTTGGCCTGCTTTCCCACAGAGCTCTGTGTCCTGTTTTCATCCAAATTTGGCAAAGGCAGAGTTTTCCAAGGTGCTCAATTCCCGTACCTTTCCTGAAATACAAATGTTAGAGAGAGAGGAGTGTCTGGGTTAAAAATGCTTCAGACAGAAAGGCCACAGCATCATCTCTGTGCCTGCTGGACACCAGAGAAGCCACCAAGGAGAGCCCTGCTATGAACAGCCAGAAAATGTCTCACCTTCACCTTGCTAGATCCCATTTTGAAGCTCATTTTCATCAGTTCTGCTGCTCCCTGGACCTCTTGACTTTATTGTAGCAGAGATTCTACATGGTTATTTAGTGCCTATGTATATTATCTCTCTAGGTACTTTTTTCTGATTCTTTGCCCTGACTAATGTTTGCTTTTCCTCCAGTTTAATACTGTACATTTAATATTAGACATTTTTACAGTAGAAAAGAAAAAGCCATGCTAAAATATATTACTGATCTAACAACAGTCCTGGTTTGTTTTTCCCCAGAAACGGGACTGGTCTTTAAATACCGAGTTTATAAACTGAGATTGAGCATCCAGTTTATTAAAGGTCTTCTACTTAAATAATTACATACTAAACATCCCTACAGCTCATGTTTTCTTATAATTTCAATTTGTTTCCCTTTACAGTTTTCAGAAGCACCTTTATTTTAGCTAAGTAACAAGCATATGTCTGTTTTTTCTATTACCAACAAAGAATAAAAAGAAGAGGCCAGTTTCCCAGACAGTTGCTGTTTTGTAAGACAGTTTATAGAGATCTATATTTCAAACAAAAGGGATCACGGTCTATATCTCACCTGTGACCTGCACCTGCAAACAACATCAAATCATTGCTGAAAGGAGCTCTAAATAGGTTACATTCATTCTTCAGCAAGGAATTTTGCTCGGTGCTGTATTATAAGAGGTGACAAACCAAAACATAGCAGTGAGTTATTCAACCTGATTTCTTGAGCTGGATGTGCAATTTGTAGCAAAAGCTTTGCTTTGCTTCTGCTTGCTTTGTTCCCAGGCCCTGTGGGATTTGACCGCACTATTGTAATTTGAAATTATCTGCCGAGCAACTTTCACAAAGTCCTTTATTCTGTAGATTTGTGGCTAAATAAGATACTTGGAGTTTTCTTACTGCATGGAATCATAGAATGGTTGGGGTTGAAATCGACCTTAAAGATGATCCAGTCCCACCCCCTGCCATGGGCGGGGACACCTTCCACTATCCCAGGTTGCTCCAAGCCCCGTCCAACCTGACCTTGAATTCTACAACATGGCATAAAGAGACATATAGAAAACACATTAAGTTAAAGAGAAAAATGCCATGAGAATGTGTTATTTGTAATGTATGCAGACAAATTTACTCTGGCAAAGCTGTCCTAAATTTTTAATTCATGAGTTTGTTAAAATAGAGAAAGGTAATTATCCTTTTAATTATAACAAAACAGTTTCCTGATTGCTATGGCAATAGTTAAATGTATTTCCTATAAATTTATTATGGTGATTGCAATGACTCTTAGCTTTAAATTATTTTTTCCTTTTCTTTTTAATTGTAACACACATAATTTTTTCCCCCCAAGATTAAAGACCAAGAGTGTAGGTACAGGAAGGAAATATGTTAGATGTGAGAGGAGAAGTGTGATAGTGCTCCTGATCCTGGTGCTGATGGCTCAGCTGGTAACAATGGCTCAGCTGCTGCAGAACTGGAGCAATGACCCAGGTGGATCAAGGCCAATTTCCTTCTCCATCAGAAAATGATGGCCCTCCCCTGGTTCTCCCCCTGCAGGTCTCCTCACACAAACACTGCTGTTGGTTCCACGTGCGAGACTCTGTGTCCCTACAGCTTTTGTGTGCCCTGTGGGAAATGATCCCTTCCATTCTAAAGGAATGTGGAATATCTCAGCGTGGCTGTGAGGGGCTGGTGCCTCCCATGGCAACCAGTCCCTCTGGCGTCCCCAAGGCAAGGGAACACTCAGGTGCCAGTGGCCACCAAGGCAGAAGCCCAGAGCCCGTGGGCTCAAGGTACAAAGCCTTGCTGAAGGACCCAGCTCAGTAACAGCCCTGGGGTAACTTGAGCTGCTCAACAACAGGATTAACAACAAGAAATCCAGGATACCTCAGCTTTTCTGCAAGCGTTCAGTGCTCAGCCAGGATGCTATCAATGCACTGCCTTATTTCAGAGGAATTTGCTCTGGAGTATTGCATTTCATGGGACTGGAACGTGCCAGTTGAAATCCAGTCAATGAACGCATTAAACATTGTCATGTGAGCGGGGTCTCGGAGGGTTTAACTGAACAGGGACTTACAGAAAGGAAGTAACCTTATGCACATTTTCAGAAATGAGAGGGGCAGGGGGCCCGCTCTGACTGCCCTGCTCCATGGACAGCCTCCTGCACCCGGGCTCTGCAGCAGCGGCCCCGGCTGCTTCTCTTGGCAGCCAGGGATGTGAGCGCCTCCATAGAGACCAGGACCAAAGCACAGGGATCGTTCTCAACAGATTATTTCTGCCTTTACCTTCATCAAAAGCAAAACCACTTCATTAAGCACCCAGGGGATGCAAAAGCGAGGGGGAAAGTGGTTTTCTTGATGAGATGAACACAGTAGCGGTTACTCATTATACACAAAATAATAGCACGTGGCACATGTTCCAGGGGGCTCGGGCTGGAAGATGTGTCACCGCTGCCATGTTCCTCTCATTTCCTGGGTATTCACTGAAAGGTACTGATTCAGCCACTGTAATTGGCTTGTTAGACACTTTAAAAAAAAAAAAAAAGCCCCCAAAATCTGCAACAAAACCCTTCAAACTTCTGCACTGAAAGCAGTGCTGTGCTTGTGTGTGTTTCGATTTGAATTTGAATCAGAAGAACGGGAGCTTGAGTTTTCAGTAGTCTGAGGGGGAGATGAATAGGTGAGTGAAAAGAGAAAGAAGAATAAATAAAAAAACTCCAAGTAAAAGAAAAGGCTTGTAATAAACCTCAGTTTTGTGCACCGCTCTGGAAGCAGAACCATCTGTCCTTTTGCCTCAGACAGCTTCCCTTCCCTTTTATTCTCATGCTCCTCTCAATTTTAAATTAAAATTTTAAAAAAGAGAAGAGTTTTGAGGGATACCTCATTATCTGTATTTTGTTTATGGAAACAACTCCCAGAGCAGCTTGATGTATAGTTTATTGCCTGGTGTCTGTGCAGGGGTGGGTGGGGAGGAAAACCTTTTGGATACATTTTGCAGTTTGCTGTTTTAATTAGAGTATTGTCATCTCTTGGCTGCCTGCAGATCTCCAAAGCAGCACTGTGGCCTGCTGGGTTATTCACTGGACCTCTGTATGATTGATCTCCTTGCAGCTTTTTCCTGTCGTGATTCTTTCATTTCGGGAAGCAGATTTGTGATCCTTTCATTTCTGGGAGCAGATTTCCACTTGGGCTTTGGATGCTTGGTAAATAATGGAATGAAGTAATAACAAAACGGAGGGGGAGGAAGACACAGGCCTGTTATCCATGATAATTTCACTAATGATGGAGATGAGAAAGTAAGATGCTAAAGATTACCAAAATCAGATCACAGAATGATAGAATAGCCTGGGTTGGAAGGGACCCCAAAGATCATCCCAGCTGGGCAGGGACACCTTCCACTAGACCAGGTTGCTCAGAGGGATGTTCCCACCTTCTCCCAGCACATGCCTGAATCCCTGTCAAAGCAGTTCATCAACTGATCTCATTCCCAATTACAGCCTGCAGAAGCATTCACATAATTGGACGTGCTGTTGTAATCCTCTGGAAAACAAAATATGGGCATGGAGCAGCAGATAAAGTGAAATAGCAGAGAACAATTAATATATATTTTAATATACAATAAGTTAGAATTGTGTATCTGATGAATTCTAATGGCATCTTTTATTCTTAGATTTATCTTCTAAAGGCAGAAGTAAACTTTGAACTTGATATTCTAGCCAGAATTTGCTTATATTTTGATTGTTACTTTTTAAATTTAATAGTGGTCCTCAGGAGCAGGGATGACATTGCAAATAGATCTTCCTTTTCTGCCCACTGAAAGAAGCTTGTAAAGCTCAGTGGATTTCAGAGAGTTAAACTTCTTGTGTGCTCCTGCCCTGTGCACTGAGCACCTGCTTGGGAGAGGAATCTCCCAGGTAATCCTTGGTCAAATAGCTGCTAGGTCTGAACTTTGGGCAGTGTTTTGATGTATAAAAATGGTGAACTGGGAGGCCAAAATTATGATCCAGTAAGGAGGCTCAGAATGGTGAGCTGGCCCTGAGACTTGAATGTGAACTGCAGGAAACCTCCCAGGGAAGGGGGATGTGGCAGTGTCGGGGAGCCACGGCTTGGAGCTGGTGGGGGAGCAGGGATGCACAGGGAGCAGGAGCAGGCGGCTTGGGGGCATGGAGGGATCTCCCTGGGGACCACCAGGTGAGGGGTAGGCTCTGCTGCACCCCGGGAAGTCTCCAGGTTAGCTGGGAGCAAGCGTGGAGGGCCTGCCTGCAGTGACACCGTGACCTGGGGAGGGCTGTGTACACGGCTTTTCATTTCCCTTCTGTTTGATCCAGTTGCTTGGAGCTTTCCCTGTTTAGTAACTTACATATTCGAGGTTTATTGTGATGAAATCTGCCTTTATTTGAGCTGCCAAAGCTTTTGGTCTTCTTTAGGGAGCTCATTATGAAGAAAAATCTTAGGCAGTGGATGTCAAAGCCCTGGCTGACCCAGGAGCTTATTATACCTGGTTTAAAAAAGAGTAAAAAAGTGGTCACAGCATGAGCTCTCCCTCCTCGTTTTGCAGGGGTTGCACAGGTGCTGGAATTTCCTCCCAGCACAGAGAATGGTCCTGTCTCTTTGGGCATCTGCATCCTGAGCTCTCCATTCGTGGTGGCTTTATGTCCCCTCTCTCCAGAGGTGCTGGGACATCATGGTTTTCCTTCCAGCAGGGAAAGCTGAACCGATTTCCTTTTCTCCTTCAGAAACCTTGCAGTAAACCCTTTAGTAAATAAATCCTGAGCAAATATCAACACCTAATTTTCCCTCTATGGGTGGAATGTGAGAACAAGAGCGATGAAAGCTGAGAAACAAATGAATTTCATTCTTCCAGCAGCATTATTTGCAGGGCTGTGGGGTTTTTTGCACTCTGTCCCTGCCTGGTGCAGATGATCTGGGAAACACAAGCTGAGAGGCTGAGGACCATGCAGGAGGATGCCAGGATCTGCACAGCCACTTCTCTGGTGCAATCTCCCCGACAATTAATTTACTATAGGGCTTACCTCTCAGCCTCTGCAATTCCCATCATCCTTTTTTATCAAGCAGGAGGTGCTGGGTGCTCAGCCAGGGCACCAGGTTTGCTTTAGAGTGGGTTTGTTACTCAAGCGTTTTCTATCCCCTTCTACAGTCAGGCTGCCCTTTGGATTATTTTTTCCCCTCTTAATCTACATTCAATAGACAACTTCAAGTTGCTCTGTCCTGGTATTTGGCAAAGAGAAATGATTTTGGAAACTGAATTCTCCCAGTTCAGCTGACTGTCCAGAATAAAATTATAAACACGTGAGATAAGATTAATAAAAGCCCCAAACTGCTGGGTGGATATTCCCATTACTGTGTACAAGCTAGACAACATCCTCCTCCACCAGTTTCCTGGTTTGATAAATGCCTTGGGCTGATTTAAAAATGTGTGGGTTATTTTTAACCAGGGTAGCAGAGCCATCTGTATTGTATCTGATGAGGTTCTGTGATAGAGCAAATTGATTTATTCTATCTCCTTACAAGTTATACTAAGCTTTATGTTATAAATAAGTTGGTTTGAAGTACATGATGTCATTGAGCTTGAAAGTCTCCAGATAAATTTGTACTTAAAGAGTTTGTGCCTTCTGTATGAATTTAAATTGGCGCAGATTGTTAAATCTCTTTTCTCTCTCTGTCTTGTGGACTGCAAACTCTCTGGGGTCACGACTGTCTCCATAGCTGTGTTTGTTTGAAATGCACAGGGGCCCAAAACAAGGCTGGTGCTCTTATACATTGCAGAGATAAAAATAAGAGCACTCCGAAAAGCCAGAGCCGTGCATTGGATGGCAGGATTTTCAGTAGCTCTGCATGGAGCTGGGTGCCTAAATCCTACCCTTTGTTGGGATGAAACGCAGGGAATTAACGAGGAGCTCATTTCACTTGAAGTAGGAGCAGTCCTGGCTGTAGCAGGGATGAGCCTCATGCCGTGGCCGGCCTGAACTGAGGTTGGATTTGAGATCTGTGGTTTAGTTCCAGGACGTGAGCACGGACAGACCCAGCACTTCTTCCCTTTGCCCTGCTCTGAGGGCAGGAGGGCTTCTCTGGAGTCCATGGGAAAGGTGCCTGTAGCTGTGAGAAGAGGGAATTAATCAAATCCTGGGAAGAACACGCTCAATCCCATCTTAGTTATCTGCCTACAGAACCAGCAAAAATAAGGCAGAACTTCTGAAAGAGGTGGACTGAAATCACTGTCCCTGTGTTTGAGGGTAGGTTTTGAGAGACCAGTACTGAAAATGAGATGATGCCTGATGAGAGCCGTGTAGGGTGCAGATTTCGGTGTAATTAAAAAGAAAATGAGCAATGCTTTAATTGAGATCTGAAGATTAAAAGTTAAAAGCTCAGTATCCTCTGTTACTTACTGTCAGATAGGAATTTACGTTGCATATGTGTAACAAGCCATTGCATTTTAAAAATGGAACCATAAAAAAGTTGCTGTAATTTAAGAGCAGCCAATTTACCGGGAGTACAGTTTGCAGCTATGTCACTTGCTAATCAGTCTGTTAAACATAATAGCCATTCTTGTCTGGAGGCAGTTAATCATGTTGTGAATGCACTTATCAGCACATATTAGAAGTACAATACAAGATTTCCAGCAGAGGAATGGATGCAATTACTGCAATCAGTATACATTTAGCTACGGTCTTATGTTTTTCTTTCCATTCCCTTTTTTCTCTTCTTTTAAATAGTCCAGCAGTAACAGATTTTTCTCTTAGAAAAATATAAAGGACACACTTGAAAGTGTTGTTAAACTCCACAGACGTGCTCAAAGGCGACCTGTCCCACTCCATGAGAGATGGCTGCTGGCTGCTGAACCTTTCCTGGACCCAGCGGTGCTGGAAGCTGCTGGCTTTGAGTGTTGTGATGATGGTTTTCAAGGCCTTTGAGCGTTTCCCCTGATGGGCTGGGAACGTGTCTGTGGTGGCATTCATTAGGTGGTGGGGAGCTGAAGTTGCTGCATTTGAATTGGACTAAAGGAGCTCAGCATATGGATGAACTCTCTTTTTTATTTTTTATTTTTTTCTGTGCTTCTCTACATCTAAATCAATAGAGATGAGGGATCTCAAAGTTTTTGAAAGGCGATATTGAAAAAGCATGAAAGCTAATTGCTTCCAGCATGACTACCCAGCAGCCACGGGTGTAAATACAGCTGTCCAAAGAATGCCGGGGCTCGACAAAATCTAAGGATTTCAGCTAAACAATTTTCCAGGGCTGAGCACATTCTTGTATGGGGAGGAAGGGAGTTGGGAGAGGGGCGGGAGAAGGGAAGAGATTATGAAATCCTGAAGAGACTCAGAAAAGAGAGGAATAGAAAGAGAATGATTCTGTACATTCTGCTTTACGTTAACCTGTGATGTTAGGGATATTTTATGGAGCATAGCATGATTTGCAGTGCTTACAGGAGCCTGCCTTCTTTTGCTAGAAATCCTTTTATCTGCCTCTTTGTTCTTTGTGACAGCTGGTATTGCTGCTTGGGTAAAGTTTTGGATAGTGGCAAGGAAAATGAAAAAGCAGAACTACGCCCCAATTGTGTGACTGTTACAGTGGGTAACGAGGGAGTCAGTGTCCATATCCACCACAGCAGAGGTTTTGTTACTGCTGCCTTTGGGTCATTTTGCCATTTTGGGTCGTTGTTCAGACTCCCTGAGGAGAGGTGGGATGGAAATGTCCTCGGTGTGATGTCCTTGGTGTGGGTGTCCGGTCAGCTTGGACACCCAGCCCAGTGCATCTCGGGTTGTTGAAGGCTTCATTGCTGAGGAAATCCATTGGAATGAAGTTCTGGGATCACGTTTTGGCTTTTACCATACGAACAAGGGGGTGGGACGTGCCGGGTGGAACCACACTTCTCCCCCTTCCGTTTCTAATGCCTCCTTTTCGGAGCCTGAATGAATTACCCTCCCTTACTCCTCTCTTGTGCCTGCCCCCTTTGCTCAGGGTGTGACCTTGGCCTGCAGCACTGTCCCAGCAGCTCCCCTTGAGCTGTCACTGCTCTGGGAAATCATTGTCTTGCAAGCGTGCCAAAGTCGTGATTGCCCTTTGGAAAGGTGACCTGGGATGTTATGGGTGACTGTGGTGTTGACCTTACTTTCATGCCGTTAAAAAATAATTGGGGAATGATTTTTAAAAGGGGAAATATTAAATCCACCCCTCTGTGTTATTATTTGGAGTTATCTTTGCGTGTCTAGGGAAATTCGGATCCATTTTTAGGACAAAAATAGTCTTTTAATGGGGTGATTTGCATTAGAACTCTTTGTTTATCTCTTGCTTTTAGTTTTGGTGTGAAGATCAGGAGTTTAAGCTCAACTAGCAAAGGGTGGAGGTACAGAGACTCACTGCAGATGGCTCTTTCTGTTCATACACTGAATGCAGCCCCTGATCCACACTGTGTTTGCTCAGCTGGATGAATTAATCTTGTTTATTAATTAAAACATGGGAAACTGATGTTTCTGTGCCAGTTTCACTTTCATGTTTTTACTGTCTGTTCACTTGGTACCAACAATGAGAGGAAGAGCTTAACTCTTTTGTAAAACATAATTATCAGCCTTTAAAATCAAACAATTTTGTGCACACCATGTGTCTGTCAGGGAAGTGGGGAGAGAGGAGGTCCCGTTTGTGTTGATGTTAATTTGCTGCCCTGCTCCCTGCCCTCACTGCTTTGAGGATGTCGCCATGAGCATTTATTTCTTAGCACAAGTGTGAATTGGCCACAGGACACCCTGCACATCCCTCTCCATCTGAGAGTACACTGGATTGAAAGAAAGCCACGTCTGCTTCATTAGGTGCTTAAATCTGTTTGGAGCTGAAGAGAATGTAGGAGGCATAAAATAATTCTTGCCATGCCCACATTTTGCTTTTTTCTTTAATTATTTCATGCAGGTAGCCTTACAACAGCTTCTACAGCAGACCTATGAGTTCTGTGCAGCCTTAGGAAGCCGTAGAAAGGAAAATATGGACTGGTTTTAACTTCCCATTGTCTTTGCTGTTTGGCACTGGTTATTTAGTCATTTACACGGTCTGCCCATTAAGCAAAGGATTAAGTTCAAAAGTGTTGAATCAGACTTTTTGAATGCTCAGGAGGAGAGCCCCATTTGTCACTGTGTCGTGTATCCTGCAGCACTTCAGGTGCCACAGGCTGCAGCTCGGCTCCCTTTTGCTTTCATTCATGAATTCAGTGCCTGGGGAATTTGCATCTCTAGATCCCCTCTGGCTGATTTTTCTCCCCAGGGAGATTCAGCTGTCAGCCTCAATTGTGATTCTGAAATCAAAACAGCAAGTGGAACTTCCTCCTGGTTCTAGTGGGGTTTTTCTTTTCTCATGGGATTGGTGCATAGGAAAAGTCTGACCACACCATGCTAAGGTCACATAAAAATAGTAAAGTGTTTAAAATGTTGAGGAATCCTGCTGGAGATGTGGTCTGAGCTGTTAGGGTGTCTCCAGGTCACTTCCCCAGGTCTCATCTCTAGGAAGGTGAGGAAGCCGTGTGTTTGTAAATACAACATTCCAGAGCCTCATGTGATGGTGCACGTTCAGGAGCTGCCAGGTAGGATCCCCCCTCCTGAGGCTCGCAGTGAATCTGGAGGGGGTACAGATCAGTTAAAGTGTTGCAGGTCCCCATTTAACAATTGGCTGGGGAAGAGCAAGGCTCTGAATGAAGCATCTTCAGCTGTGCTGAGCTGTGCAGTGTGGGGACAGTGGAGGAGCTGGGTTAAGAGTGGCCTTTCTCTCCTGCTTCATCACCTGCAGGAAACTCATGGATTTGCCCACGTGCTGGCACATGGACAGCCCAGTGTGTCACCAGGGATTTCCAGGGAATGCTTCTGTCTCCACCATGGAGCCTCTGCATGCCCCTGCCCCTCCCCTGTGTTTCCTCTGAGGTGCAGTGAAATGTTGGCTGCATTAACTTCACGCTCAGCTTGGCTGAAGTTCCCTGTGCCTTGGGTCATCCACGCTCCCTGAGCTCTACTCTGGTTCTTTTAAAGGCCTTTGGAGAGTCTGCAGAGATCTTTGTATGTGAGTTCCTGCACTGCAAAGAGCTTCTTCTGCCACTGAATTTGTTATCTTTAATTTTCAGTCATTGGTTATTTAAGAATTCATCTCTCTTTATAATATATTTCAGCTGCTTTCACAGCAATGTTGAAAATAGACCATGTGATTATGGCATGTAAAAATGTAAGAATTTCTCAATAGTTAAAGAAAAATTATAAGCACCATTTGGGCTGTTGATATTTATTAACTGGATAGGTTTCAGCAGAAGTCTTTCATCATAAAATCATTCTTATTTTTTAAACAACAATAGCTCCCTCTATATTTGCATCCAACATCAGCTAAACCCTGGCCCCAGTTTCTTACTGGATGTGTTTGTTGTGTTTCCCAACAAGACACTTCCTCCTGACAGAGAATCTTTATTTTAAGAAATACACAACACAGCAATAAAGAAGTTCTAAATAGTAGTCAGAAAAATATTCCAGTGCAATCAAAATGCTTTTTTAAGCCCCAAAAGACTGCACGCTGTTCCAAAAGGGGAGAGTAATGACAAAGGTACAAATGGGCTCCCAGTGACCAGCAATGTTACCAGTGGAGCTCACCAATTACACCCATCCTGAGTTCAGTCTTAAAAGTTGTTTTGTGAAAGGTTGGCTTTAAGAGTATCTAAGGACTCTTTTACCAGAAGCATTTCTGTGCACTGTCACAAGGGTGCAAGCAAATAAAAATAATTGAAGCAATTGTCTCAGTTGTCTCCAGGGTTGTCATGATGATGTTGATAAAATCAAATAAAGTGGAAGTTATTGCACATTGTTAGTGAGCAGCACAGTTGTGAATTGGCGGTGGAAGAAGCTGAAGAGCTTAAAAGGTTTGCTCATTATCTAGATTTATTGTTTTCACTTGTGGGAAAATGTTGGCTAAGCAAAATAACATAATAATACTGGTCTTGGTGGTGTGTTTTGAACAAAAATATTTTCTCGTTGTTTTTATGGCTTTTACTGGATTATTAAAACATGCTGTGTCCATCCGTACATTCTTAATGGATTTAGCAGCTTGGGTTTATCCTCTGTAGCCATTTTCTTTGCCCATACATCTGTGAAGAGCATGAACTTCCGTGGCAGTGAAAGAAAACCAAGATGATACACCAAAAATGTTTGGGAAAATACGGGTGACAGAAGCAAGTTAGACAGCAGAGCAAATGGTAAACTGAGTTTTTGAAATGCATCATGAGTGCCCTCTGAACGTCTGCACGTGGGTGCCAGAGCTTGCAGGAGTGCTCCGGATGCGTGTGGGGTTTGCCCTGGCTTTTGGGGATGTTCATCCTCACTGCAGCTCTGGCAGGACCCCGCTCTCATCTCTGCAGGGCTCCATCTCCAGGGCCCTTGCTCAGCAAACCAGCCTGGCAGGAGAACAGCTCCAGTTCCGACACAGCTTTGTGTGCTTACAGCCTCAGCAGAACCGTTCGCGCTGGGAGAAAAGGGCTCAGGCTCTGACATCCTTTATCGAGTCCAAGCTTGTGTGAAACACCAGTGCTTCACCTCGGCGAGGTGTTGCAGGGATGTTGTAGCTGTGGGAAGACACCCAGGTGTTGAAGGTGGCAGCTGCTGCCAGCTCCCGTTCGGAGGTGCCCCCGTGCAGGAAGGCAGCGCTCAGCAAGGCAGAAGGGCTGTCAGTATGCAAATCTTCATAATTCAGAAGCTGCATGCTGCCCTGGGTAGGTATTTGCTTTCATTTCCCTCATCTCAGGCTGCTAGGATCTTAATTTCCTCAGGGGGAGAAGGTCAGGACCTTTAGTGTGGATCTTTTCCCTGAGAGGTCCTGCCCATCTGCTGCTTCCTTTGGCTTCGGCTGGAAATTAGGGTCTTGAGCACTTCCAATCAGTTTTGAAAAGCCTCCTCTTGGAAGTGTTTGCTCTTCAGTAAACCATACTTACAAAATTAATCCTCTTGAGATCAAAGGAGTGCGACCTTTTTTACTGAAGTATTATATAAACTAATGTACTTTGGTAATGTAAGGTCACTGAGATCTTACTGAATTTGGTTACCATTTGTCAGAGTACGAATTGGCCATTATCAACCTGGAAAAGACTCTCAAGCAACATGATACCACACATTTCATTATTTTCCAATACCTCACGTCTGCTCCAGTTTTTAGGGTAGTGTTTACACTGCTGTGGGCCTCATAAACAAATTGCCATTTACTGAAACCATTCTTTTATGAGAATGATTTCCTGTAACAGCCAACTGCAGTAATAGAAGGCTCTGACTTTTACCAACTCAATTGCTGCTGACCCGTGAGCGGGAGCCAGCAGAGCCTCGGTGGGGCCCTGCGGAGTGCCCTGAGCTGTCATCCTGCATCTCTCATTCTCTCCCCAGACACCCAGGGCACGCACTTCAGGCTGGTTAGCAATGCAAATCTTTCCTAATAGTGAATAGCAGGCATTTGTTTATTGAAGGTGAACACGAGCCAGTTGTGCTGTTGCTGCTGCCGTAACATCAGTCCCTGAGTATCATTCCATGAATTCAGTAACTCCGTGTTGGGCTTGGACAAACTCAGTTCGTTGTTCTTTCAGTGTCAGGTGCTTGCGTGGTGCTGGTTAAACCTCTCACCTCAGAGCCATGCTGGACCCTCACAGTGATCTATTATTTTGTACAAATGAGCTGTGCAGCTCCATATAAACACTTACTACTGCCCACATGGGCGTCTGTTGGGAGAGTTCTGGGACTTAGCAACACTTCCCTGTCCCGATAACTCTTTCTATTCTGGACTTGGTTGGAGCTAAGGTTGGCTTTGTTTGGAACGGATTTGCCATTGCGGGCTCAAACTCACTCCAGACTGGGATCGCAACCACGGCTGCCAAGGGCCGGGTGTGGAATGAGGACTGTGGGTGTCACAAAGCGTGACTGGGCTCTTTGGGGCCTGGTTTAAATGAGTTGGATAGATATGAGGCCAGACAATAGCAGACTGTGCAGAAATCCCAAGGATCTGGGGGTTCTTCTAGCCCCTAGCAGAGGCAGGATTGTGAAAGCAAGCAAATAGGATTATAAATCACCATTTGAAGAAGAGGACCTACTTACAGGAGTTTGTGAGAGGAAATAAATCCAAAAAGACCCATGGGGTTTTTTTTTCCACCTCTCACCAGAGAGAAAAATGTGTAATGAATGTCTCATGTCTGAAACACTGGGCTGGATTCATCAAAGGGAGTTAGTAATTACCAAATTGAGAGAATCATGAAGCGCTTTTCTAAATTTGAAAGGCTCATCAAGAATAGATCAGGAGCAGGCAAAATTAATAGTTATGAACTCATTTCCATAGAAATGGACTTATTAGCAAGCATGCCAGCTGCCTAAAATTATAAGGTCTTTTCCTTGTGCTTGCAGGAAATAATCTTTTTTTATAAAAGTAATTTTGACTTTTTATTTTTTATTGCTTCTCTAAACTAGAGTTTGGCAAAATCCTAAACCAGGAAAAAACTTGACTGGACAATAGAAATAGTTAACTACAAAGAGAGGGAAGACATGGAAAGGAGAAGTGATTTATAGTCCTTGGATTCCATCAGACTCTCCCTAAGAGTGCAAACTTAGTTAAGAGAAAAATGAAATAAGTCTTCAGGAAAAGCTGAAAAATCTTGATAGGATAAAGTTTGGTTTAACGGGATTTAATGGCTGGTAACAGCGCGAGTTACAGTCCTTGTCTTCTTGCTCGTGGATTTTCCCACTGGTGGCATTTTGTCTTCACCGTGCAGTTGCAGATTGACAGTGGCTGCAAAGCCCGAGGTTCTGACCCCCAGTTACAAATCAGACCAAAAGCTGAAGGTTTGCCATGGCAGGGTGGAACACCTGCTTTTAAAAAGGGCTACAGTGATATGTTGCACATCCAGGAGAGAAATTTAAATGCAGGTGTTGGGATGTGAATTTATCAGCTAATGGAGCTGACTTAAGTAAATGCTGACATTTGAGGTCTTGATTATGGTTTAATTTATCTCTGGTTTTACTTTAGCAACCTCCATCAATTCCAGTGGAAAAAGGCAGTGGTCTCCCACACGGTATTACAGAGGGTGGTTAATAAAGGGCAGGAATTATGGATGTAATACCAGTCTTTCTACTAGGAAACCTCTGTAGGATAAGAGATGCAGCAGCCAGTAGATGAGCACTAGTCTGAGCATGAAAGAAATTCACTTTTCAGGTTTCATCATGAGTTGGTTACAGTTGTAACCTGGGAAGAGGCGTAGAACAAAGAGGGTGAATTTGTCCGTGGGGTACTCGGTGTCCCAGATACTGCAGCACTTGGCATTGCTCCAAGGCTGAATCTCTACAGAGGACAAAAGAAGACCATAATTTTAGAGAAAATTCATTCACCTGCTGGGGAATAAGAGTGCAGAAGGCTGAATCCTGGTTTGCTGCAGCTGTGCACTGAGGGGGGACTGTAGGTGAAAGATGGTTCAAGGCCATCTCTTTGAGCAGAAGCCCAGGAGAGAAGTGGAGCCCTCTTTAATCAATATTAACATGTCGTGCCACATAATTGGCTTCTGAGACAAAGCAGAAAACCTTTGACAAACATTTGACATCGTTTTTCCAAGTGGTGATAAGGATTCTCTTTGGAAGCAGGATCGAGACCTGGGGAGCAGCTTTGTTTTAATTCCCAGTTAACTCAGCTGGATCTGAGGGAGGTTTGTGGATAAGATGTAAACCCACTGTTGTGGTTTCGTTCTGGATGTGCAAAAAGAAGAACAGGGAGGGAATAACTGACGGCGTGGTGGACTGAACTCAGAGAAGGGCGGTCAGCGGGACCTGTGGGATGGATTTGTCACTGCACTCCAACCTGCCCTGTTATTTAATTGGTGTGTCTGTACCCAAACCCTCCGTTGGTGGTTTTGTTCTCAATTTGAAACCACTCCTGGGTGTTTTTGTGAGGGGCAACTATTGACTTGAACAGACTGAAGTGAAATTGCAGACCTAAACATACCTTGACAGGCCCAGTGTCTAAATCCATAGTGTAAAGCTCATATCTAAATTCTATTTCTGTGTTGTGAGCAAATTAATTTTATGTAATTTAGATAAAACAATCTGCTGGAGGTGATGCACAAAGAACTATGAAGTTGAGTTGGTGCCCACAGTAGTTATATTTTTAACAGAAAGGGTTTAATTACATCCCTATTATTATGTAATAAAATTTATCTTAAAAGGTTTTTGCTGGTTGTCTGCTTGGCCACACAAAAGATGCCTTAATAGCTTCCAGTTTTGCCTGGAGGTGGATATTATCTTCTGTCAGCATGGAAAATATTTATCCTCCAGGCATTGAAGCATATGTTTAGGTTGTTTGTTGTCAGAAAGAAAACACGAAAATCAATAATTCCTGCTCAGATTTTTTTTCCTTTACAATTCTCCTTCAGAAACATATGGCAAACCCAGATTCTGCCTCTGTGCACTTGGGAAAAGGAAAAGGATGTTTTGAGTCTCTGTTTGCAGCAGCAGCTGAAACTTTCTGTGAGCACAGCTCTTGGAGTGGCTGCTTTGGGGAAGGGGCACACGGATAATGAGTGTGCCGCTGGCCTGGCACACAGCAAATTCAGATTTTACCCCAAAACTTCAGCAGTTGTGGTAAAATCAGCTGTCTCTCCAAGAGAAGAAGCAGCTGGCTCTGCAGTCAGAGCTGCATTTCCACGGCCTCTCCGTGCTTTGTGACCTCCAGCGGGTCTCCCTCCGCACCGCGGGGTCTGTCCGCGAGGCTGGGCCGGGGCCTCGTGTGCTTCGTAAATATTTGTATGTAAACTCTGTGTGATTTGTAAACCAGCTCAATTTCTGGGGCAGTCCAGACGAGCAAAGGTCTGTTTTCTGAACAGATCCGTGCCGTGGGTACGCCGAGTGCTGTTGGTTGAATCTTGGTGTCTGTTCGCTTCTCCATAACACAAAAACAAGAGCTGTTTTTCTAACCTGAGGATTAATTATTAATATTTACATCGTTCTGGACCTGAGGAAAGTGCTAAGAGCTGTTGTTAAGAAAGGAAGCAGAAGTAATTCTGAAATTCAGTTCTGGATGCTGTGCATTTACATCTATTTCTTTACTTTTAAACTTTTTATTTCCAGATGAGAAGTATATGATTGCCATATAATTACAAGTCTGCACCACTGACGAGGAGAATGTTGTCATGAATTGAAAATAGGGATAATCTACCCCTCATTTATTGTCATGTATAATTTCTGCAGATCCATTTTTTCACTGAGATAAAGACAAGTTTGGGTTTGAAATGCTTTTTTTTTTCCCCCACAAGAGCTCGTTTCTGGTACAACACAAGGAATGGCCAAGTATTCTGTTGTTTTGCAGCATCAAAATTATAATAATGGGATATTAAATAATTTAAGAACATCTGTGCAATGCTTTTCCAAAGGTTTGTGGCTTATTCTGTAAGTTCATTGTGATGATGGAGAATGAATGCCTGAGTTTAATGGGAAAAATGCCTCCCTTTCAGGAAACAAAAAGAAACAGTTTCACCTTACTTGGAAAGTTCTGCAGTTGCCCATGTGCAGGTTTATTTAGGTTTCTGTCAGTGTCTCAAGCCTGCATGTTGAATTTAATGGCAAATCTTCTGGTGAGTGGGGAAGAGAAATGAAAATCCGTTTTGTTACCAACATCCTGCTGATGTTGTGGGGAACTCTGCCTTGTTTTCCAGAGCAAACACGACCTCCTACGAGATCCTGCAGATGGATTTTGAGATCGACAACGCCAGCAGCCTGGCGGGGGCCCAGCAGATCACGTGGCAGGTGGAATACCCACGGGATGACTCCGTGAGCGAGCTCGTGGTGTCCGAGATCTTCGTCAGCCGAACGATGTTTGTGGGAATCGTTCCTCTGGCCACGGTAAGAACCCGCTCCCGCCTCCTTGTGCTGAACGTTTCCGCTGATCCTCGTTAGTATTCCGGGGAATGGGAGCCTTTTTATTATGAGCTGCTTCCTATGCACCTGCTGCAAGTGATTTAAATGCAAAAAATCCATTTCAATAATATTTTATTTACCTGATGTGCCGTAATGGCTCCTTGGAAACCATTTGGGTCTTTTGTGCAAATCCTTTCCCGTTTGTGGGTTATTGGCCTGGTACATGGAAATGGCTCCTCTGGAGCCGTTGTCTTCTGCCATATGAATGGCACTGCCATGCCCGTGCTCTGAGGGTAAATGCTGTAATTAGTGGGGACATTTTCGGTAAAATAAATTAGCATTTCATGTGTGGGAAACTTCACTGCTAAACCAAACAACCGGACTGTTTGTGCTCTGCTTTTCCCCAAAAGAGCCCAACAGCCCGGTGGGCCGCAAATTTAAGGAAAGGTCTGGTTGGAGTTACACAGAAAGGACAAAACACTTCCTGAAGGTGGAGGTGTCCAGCAGGTTTGAGGTGTATGTGTGCAGAAAGCTTGAAGCTGCTGATTTATTTAAAAAATGCAAAGATCTCCTGGTGATATCAGAGGCACCTTTTCTAGGAGGGGCCTTTGACCTGTGTTTTGCCTGATGGACCTTTTAGTGCCAGAGTTTTACACATGAACAGGGATTTCAGTGGGGAAATTCGGGTGTAAAACCAGAGAAACAGCCAGAGAGTCTGGATGTTACAGCACTTCCCTCAGAAACACCCTCCCTGTTTTACTTGCTTCCTCATGAATGTTTGCCCTTCCTTTCTTGGTCTGTGCTGATTTTCTTTCTGTTGCACCGTACAACCACCAAATATTGGTGTTTTCCTCTGCGTGGCCACTGGCATGACCAGAAGCAAGGAAAGATGCTTGTAATGGAAACAAGGCCCTAGATAATTTTAATTTCCAGTTCCTACTGCCAAAGGCTACACTTCCTGGCAGCCCAGTGACAGGGCAGAAAAGTCAACAGAGAATTTTCTTCTATTCCCCTTTTCTTTTTTTTTTTTTGAAGCATGTAGGAGATGAAACAAAACTCTAATTGTGTGGATGGAATATTATCAAGCAGTAATGGTGAATCAGATACAAAAATGACAGAATGTGGTGCAGGAACATCTTGCACAAAGCACTGTGGTTTCAGGTGCAGAGCACAGAGTTGGTGAGGTGCAGAGCACCATGGATAGAAAGGAAAAGCAAATCCAGTGCAAAAGCCAACGTAACTCAGCCAAAGAACAAATGCAATGCTGTGACTAAACAGGAACAGACATTTTTAAGCCTTGATAGGGACATTTGGAAATAAGTGGAATCTTGTTAGCAGTGAGAAAAATAGAGTTAGTGCAGCATTCATTTCAATTTGAATGAT
The DNA here is from genome assembly GCA_013399875.1 of Gymnorhina tibicen. Taxonomy (NCBI): domain Eukaryota; kingdom Metazoa; phylum Chordata; class Aves; order Passeriformes; family Artamidae; genus Gymnorhina; species Gymnorhina tibicen. Next base: position 1,611,130 of record VXAZ01001058.1, on the reverse strand, counting down.
CCTCCTTATAATAAATCTCAGTTTTATTTATGGCCAAATTCAGTGAATTCAGCATCTGTACATAAATAAAACTTTTGCACTAATGAGAGAAACTAAAACAAAATTTTCGTATTGAAGGAGAACTTGCTTTCTGCACCACCTCACAGTTCTCCCCAGATCCTCGAGCTCCAATAATTGAAACATCCAGTTTCAGCAACTGCCCAGGGCCAGGCAGTTGGGATTTCCAAGGAAACTACACCCAGATGGAAACAGCACACTCCAGTAATTGAGGATTTGCTTTCTGAAAGCCTTATCTCCACTTCTGGATGAGCAGGGCAGGCTCTGCCCGTGGGAATGCAGACCATGCCCAGCTGACGTGGCAGAGAAAAGGCAATACCAGGCTGGGTGATCCCAACTGCAGCCTGCCCCTCCCAGGAGCTCTTTGGGTGCCAGCTGTGCTCCCCCGCTGCTGCTGGCAGGGCTGGCTGGCTCCGGGCACTGCTCTGGTGGCTCTGCTCCCAAAGCCTGTCCCCGCCGAGCCCCTCCAGCCCTGCAGCACCTTTGCAGGGGAAGGCAGTGAGGGATGCTCTCCTGAAGCCAGGCTCTCATTTCCCTCCTTCCCAGCTGCTGGGAGGAGTTTGGAGAGGGAAGGGACCCTGGGAGCCACCAGGCAAAGCCATGTGGGATGGATGGGACGTTGGGTTTGACTTTGTAGAACTTTGCAACTCCTTCTAAATGCATTTTCTGTGACCTGGAACACATAAAATCCATGAAGATGCATTGTCCTGTAGCTGCTAAAGTAATTTCTACTAAAAAAGCTAAAAGGGATTGGATGGGCCTGCTTGCACAGAGGAAATAAATAAATGCTAATTCCTAAAACTCCATGCAAATTAACAAATGAGCTTTTCCTTAAGTACTCTATTATTATTTAGTATTTATGTAGTGTTTTATATTTTCAGAACTCATTAATAAGACCTGAATAAACTAAGCTTGATGAGAATAGAAGATTAAATGGAAATTAAGTCAGTCGTATTTAGTTCTACCTGTTTCTGAATGACTTCTAAGTCCCTTTTTATATTCTTAAAGGTACTTTTAAAAACACTTAAAAAAGCAGTGCTCTTGCTTATTATCTCTAAAAACTATTTTGGTTAGAAAAGAGGCAGAGTTTATCCCTTTAAGAACGACTGACAGCAGGGGTGAGTGGCTCTGAAGACTGGAAATGCTGTTTTGTCACTGAAACTCTGCATAACTGTTTAGGCTGATTTAACTCAGGTGAAAAAGCATGGATGGGAGGATTACTTGGAAGGTGGAATATTGGACTCCTGGAGGTTTCTTTGGAGGAGAGTGGAAGGAATATTTAGTTTTAACTAAGTTTTATGTCATAATCTTTTGAGATAAAAAGTTGTGGAGAGATTTGAGCCCTAGAAATGGGTCTGGAAGCTGCTGGGGAGGGAAGTTTGGAGATCCACACAGGTTTCTGGCTGGAGCACCATCCTCCTGTGGGGCACAAAGGTGTCCCTGAGATCCTCTGAGGATCCAGTTCAGTTTAACATTCCAGAATCCACTGCCAGGTGAAAACACCAGCCCCTTTTCTCCTGGGAGCTTGTCTCCTCTTCCTCTTGGTGATAAACATCTCTGCTAATTGGTTCTTCCAACATCTGGCACCCAGATTAACACGTGGAACTAACGTCCCCCAAAGCAAAGGTGATCCATTCCCATGAACTGCAGCAGAATAACAGATCAAGGTGAGCAGAGCACAGCCAAAGCTGCTTTTGGTTCCTCTGTTTGTTGTGCTACTGAGTATCAGGGGAAGAATCTGCCTTCTGCTGTTAGCATTGCTGACTCTAAACACAGCAGGTGATTATTTTAAAATAAGGTTTGTGGCATTAAAATAGGATGGGAGTTGTGAATCTGGTTGATGTCTGATGCAGCAGAAGGTGTGTTTGAGGCATCCAGAAGGTCTGTCAGAACATTCTAAAGTTGGATCTAAACCTTTATTTGTCTTAATATGAAAATGTGCTACAATAATCTTGCAAAGTGGAAGTGGATGTCCCACTAATTACAGAAACTGATAGCACAGCCAAATCTGTTCTATCCAGTGATGATACAATTCTCTAACTCTCAGTTACTGCTCTTGATCTAAGCAGACACAATCTGCAATTTCCATAGTTGTGGAAAGTTGCTGGTAGCAAGGTCGTCAGTGGAGTCTGGCACTCCTGGGATGCAAGAAACAAACACTTCCCCAGCTCCGAGTCTGTCATCCAGGTTTCTGTCACAAACAAATGGGATTTGATTAATCTGTTATCTAACTAACAGTTGGCAAAAATATAAAGAAAAAGAGAGAAAATTAAAATCCAGGTCTTTTAGAGAGTTTCTAGGCAACCAGGAACTTAGTCAAAGTAAAGAATAAGACATTGAAGAGATGTATTTTAACTCTTTTTTCTGAGAAGGCTCCGTCTGAGGCTGAAGGCTTGAGGAACAATAGACTTAATAATAGAAAAATACCTGGCATTGTCTTCTTATCTGGGAAAATGATGGTCTGTGACTGGCAGCACTGCTCTTTTAGATGTCCATGCTGCAGATCCTTTCTGGTGCAGTAATGGAATTGTAAGTCCCAGACTGCCATTATTCCAAAGCGTTTCTCAAATGCAACAATCAATATTTCCCCAGGACTCTGCGCCCCTCAGCCTCAAACATTTCCGTATTTCCTACAAGTAGCTGAACTATGTCTTCAGGAATTTTGTTTCCTCCCCCCCAAATGAGAGCTATTGGTTGAGTAATGGTGTACAAACGTTGGGAATCACTTACACAGACGGCTGAGTTTGCTCTGGGGAGGTTTCCTTTAAACGGGAGGCTGAATAATTGCATTTCTGGTTGCTGCCAGACAAGAACACCCAGAAAAATTGTCCTGAAAGGTGCCCGTTTCTATAACTCAGGCTGAAACGGGGTTGATGAGTGCAACACTTGGCTGATTTGTTTGAGAAAAAAACTTCAAAGAATTTATTTTTCCTACAGAAATCATGGTTTGCTAATGGGACTTATATTCAGACACCAATTAAAGGAGCACACTCAGTCCAAGGTGGAAGCTGACCCAGACTCAGAAAGAAGTTTACCTTCACCTTAAACTAAAAGAGAAAATGTCAGGCTTTAGCAGCTTTTTCTTTGCTTGCTCTGGGGTCAGGAATAAAAACCAAACCCACTTAATTCTGAAGTATAAAAAAAAACGGGACAGGATCAGTCATTTCTAGCAAACCCAGATGATTTACATATTTTTTAGAAGTTGGTTAAATGCATTTATGTGCAAAATCATCCCTTATGTGTTTATCCATTGCACTTAAGGCATATTTCTTACTTGAAATCACTTTGACCTTCGGCCTTGCAGTTCCCTTTTAACAGTGCCTTTCTGTTGTACTTTGCATGCAAAGGAACCTGCCCAGAATGGGATTTTGTCCTTCCCAACATTCATCATTTCACAGAAAAAAATATTTAAATGTGAATTCAATATAGAGTAGATCTTTATCCCAGAAATATTAGGGATTATCAACATTGTTTTAAAATAAAACTGGAATCTGTGGCTCCCAGATCACAGATTTCAGTGTGAATTTTAACACTGATTAATGGCAGCAGGATTGAAGCCTTGAGCTTTCCTAAAATCCCACATTGGATGAATTGATTTTATACTCAGAGCAAATTAACTACTGTGGAGAGAGTACGGAATAGGAAAAAAGAGATTCTTCTGTTGTATTACTTTATTTCCCATGCCCATAGCGAGTGTTTTATGTCTCTGTGGCAGAGATAGGATCTTGTGCAATTATTACCATCCCCAAATTAATTGTCATAGAGAATTAAATGGTTTTGTTTTGTCAGGCTGCTCTGAAAACCACAGGGTGAATTTTATGGAGAAAGACGAAATTTTAAAAGACTTCTTGAAACACATCAGCCAAAACACAAAGCACTGAGGATTTTATTGAGTTTGATCAGGGGAAGTTTTTGACTCTGAAACACTGGGAGAGAAATGTGTGGGGAGGAGGTGTGGTGAGCAATGTCCACGTGGGCTTCGTCTGACTGAACCAGGCCAGGGGATTTCGGCTTGCACTGGGATCAGACACCCTGAAAAGCCATTCTGGAGTGACCAAAGCTGTTTAACAGCAGAAACATTTATTTCCTTGTAGAACTGAGGTGTTTGATTCAATCATAGAATCAGAGAACGGATTGAGTTGGAAAGGACCCTAAAGATTATCCAGTGCCACCCCCTGCCATGGCCAGGGACACCTTCCACTGTCCCAGGGTGCTCCAGCCCGGCCTTGGGCACTGCCAGGGATCCAGGGGCAGCCACAGCTTTTCTGGGCACCCTGCGGCCTCCTCTGGACTCGCTGCAGCAGCTCCATGTCCTTGTGCTGCTGGCCCCAGAGCTGGATGCAGCTCTCCCTGTGGGATCTCACGGGAGCAGAGAGGCAGAATTATCTCCCTTGACCTGCTGCCCACGCTGCTCTGGATGCAGCCCAGGATACACACAATAATGCACAAACGTTTTATTTTGGGAGAAAAAAGCGCTTTCATTCTGAAGTGGAAATGTCCCGTTCTGAATATGGCGGAGTAGGCCCATTTTGGTAATGTCAGCATTCTTCCTCAGTGTTCTTCCAAAAATGAAATTCCAGACAAATCTCCTCAATTTCATCAAGTGTTTCATTTTTAACTGGACTGTGTTTTCCAAAGGATATCACATTTTTTCCTCTTTCAGTCTAATTCTGGGCATCTGAAGTAGGTTTTGGAATGGCTCAATGTGAACCATTATCCCTTTTTTCCCTCTGCTCAGTTAAACATCCTCTACCATTTAATTTTGAGAGTGAAAAAGAAAGAAAGAAACTAAAGGAAAATATGCTATTGGTGGGACAAAAATAATGGCATTTTAAATGTTTCCATGAAAGCAATGTGACATGACAAATTTTAAGAAGCTCTGTGAATACTATTAATATTTATGATGCACTCAAGAAAACATCTATTGTGTGCCACATCCATCAAAGATAAGAATTGTATTCACTGTGTTGGATGACAAACACTGAATGACAATAGCTGGAGATTATACGAGGTTTTCATCCTCATGTTTTACGCCTGCTTGAGTAAAGCACCATGTTATTCCACTGTGAACCAATAATTTGCTTTCATCAAATTAGATACACTTGCTGATACTCGTTACCATCATATCCAAAATATTAATGAACACGCAGGGAAGGCTGATGCCAAGTGCTCCAGATCCTTTAGGATCGAGTCCTCCAGGCAGCGTTTCCCACTAATCCACCTCTTGGAAGTCACTCTGAAGCTCCCCAAATTACAGTGATTTGACCACATATTATCAGTTGTTTGCAGTTGGGATGAATGCAAGTGATTGCCCCGTGGAACGAAGGCCCTTCCAGCATGGCAAGCTGGCTTTTTCTATCCCATGTTTGTCCTTGGAGCATTCCCAGCACGGGGATGGGGCAGGACTGTCCGTGCCATGGGAACGCCTGCGCTGGTCTCACACCAGCACCTGCCTGTAGATGATGGGCCCCGGGGTGTCCCAAGTCTGGCCTTGCTTCTCCTCTTTGTCATCGCTGTGAAATGCAGTTTTGGAGCTGATTTATGGTCACCCAGGCAAGCAACGCTGGGGAGAGACAAAGGGGACTTCTCTTCCCCCTCCTGCTGCCAGCACCACATCTCTGTGTGGCCATCCCTGGCAGGATGCAGGGTCCCGTCCCCCTGCTCCCACCCGCTGCTGCGGCTGCTCCCGGGGTTAATCCCTTTGGCCCAGGGGCTCGCTGTCCTGCCCTGCCTTCCTCCCGAAAGTGCAGTGCTCTGGAGTCTGGAGGTAGCTCTTTCTGAAGATCAGGCTGATGATGCCTCAACTCTGCACCACAGAGGCCTGGTTTTGGAAAGAAGCTGTGATTAGGAATTGATTGATGGATATCTGGAGCAGCTTTGGTCAGGGGTTTCTAAATAAAGCTGTGTTTGGAAGAGGTGACGTGCTGACCATCTATCAAGGGTAGGAGGACATCCAAGCATTCCTGCAGCCAGAATGAGCTCAGGTCTCTTTGATCCATGTGGACAGTTACTATTCTTAGAAAATCCTCTCCAAGGGTGCACAGGCACTAAATTCTTGTTAGAAGTAAGTGTTTCCAATAATAAATGTGCAGAGGGAAGTGCTAAGAGGTGTCTTCTGCTGAGCTGGGGATACCTCTGCTCCATTAGGTTTGCTTCCTTTTGTGACAAATTTTCTGATGGGAGCTCAGTGCAAGCTGAGGGACGCATCCCTGGAGAGGGGACCAGGAGTGGTGGGAGCTCCTGCAGGAATGAGGGCAGGAATGAGGGCACAGTGACCCTCCTGACAGGCTGGTGGCCAGAGGGATGAGCTGAGCCTGCCTGAAGGGGCTGTGAGCAGTGCACAGCATGACCAGGACCCAGACTGAGGAACGAGTGTGCTGGAGGGAACTGCAGAGCTTTTACTTTGTCTGCCCAAGAACCTCTTCATGTTCCTTAACAATTACCCAATAATTTGGCTCATCTGTAAGTTTTTCCAGCGTGCTCACTCTGGTTTTATTGCCAATTAGCTTAGCATTCCAGTCTTGGTCCACAGCTGATTGGCCAGTAATTCGAACCAAAGCCCTCATCAAAGGGCATCATTTGTAAAACAGAGAAGAAATCTCTGAGATACTGAAATTACTGTTAATTAAATCAGCACATGAATATAATGGACACACATGAACAAAATCATGTTTGTTTTTGAGCCGTTCTGCTAGCTGGAGAGGAAGCATTATTAGGAGTATCTGGTAGTCAGCCTGCATTTATTAGATGTACAGCAAGATGAGTCCTTTCTACATAAATTCACCTTGTATTGTGTGTCTATATAGATATACACTATATTTCTTGTGTACATGCTGCAGTGAGAGCTTTCCTTTTTAAACAGTCATTTGTGTTGTGCACAACTCATGTTCAAAGCTGCCACTGACCTCAGTGTAGTTATTCTGATTTACATGGCCCCCACATCAGTTAGGCTTAGGAGTTATTTTTCATGACATTTCTATTTTTTTTAATGAAATTAAAAGAGCAGCATAAAGACGGAGCAGAGCAGTGATCCGAGAGCTTTAGGAGTTGTAGTGGAGCCTATAAGTAGTTACTGTGTGTGAAGAAACTTCTTGCAAAGGTGCCTCAGCTTTACTGAAGGTGCTAAGCTGCAGCTTTATTAATATCTCAGGATACTCCAACGCGGGGCTTTGGGACAGCGTTGGAATATTCTGCACTGCCCAGTTCTGAAGTTTGTGAATTCGCAGTTTCCCAGCTCTGCCCCCTGTGGGGCTGGGAGACCAAGCTGCATTTTGTGCTGGTTGGCACTTTTTTGTGAGCTCTCTCAAGATCCATCAGAGGCAAAGAGAGCACTCACTCATGGCGGGTGGGAGAGAGGCAGCAGCACTGCTGAGGGCAGGGAGAGCAGGCATTGCAAATTCCAGGGGTTCCAGAGGGAATAAATGCAGTCACTGCTGTGGCTGCAGGGGAAGAAACAAATCCAGGGAGTTTCAAGGGGTGAAATGTTGGCATCACACAGATGTGGCAACAAGGACAGGGAGAAGCTAACAGAGTTTTGCATCATCTCTGGGACCTTGGAATTCTGGGCAGGTAAATGCATTGGAATGGCAACAACTCTCATTATTCCAGGTGTTTTCCACAGCTTCTGGGAATATCAGTGCCCAAAACCTCAGTGCCATGAGAGCAGTGCTGGTGAGGCTGCTGTGCTGGTGCTTGGGAGAGCCCAAACCTGCTCTTCTCAATTCTTGCTCTCCTCAATTCCTTCTCTCCTCAATTCCTGCCCTCCTCAGTTCCTTGCCCTGACTTCCACACTGCTCACAGCCAGTGTTTGCTGTTCCTGCTTGTGCTGTGTCCCTGTAAGGTTGTTGTAAAGAGCGTAAGGAAAAAGGCAGAAAACATAATCCCAAAATCAAACTTCATTCATCCCCATTCCTTCACAAATCCTTCCTCCTCCTCTTGTTTCCTTGTGGTCAGGAGCAAGATAATTCCTGCAGTGTTGGCTTGGCCCTGAAAAAGAGAAGCCACGAGCACTAAGTTTGGTAGAAAGAAAATGTGGGGCCGGTTGGACTCTGCAGCATCCCGGAGTGCCAGGCATGGGTTAACAACCTTGATGCACTTCATAGTGCTGGAGATTTAAGTGGCAAACAGAGCATTTGATCTCTGTCTCTCATTAGTGTGCCATTTATTCCTGAGTGTATGGATGTCAAAATGCATTTGATCTGCTGCAGAGTTAAAGCCCCTCATTGTTGCAGGCTCCATTTTGAAGCTCACCTAATGAAGAGCAAATTTCAAAGGGAAAAACATGCTATTAAATTCCATGTCAGAATAGGGAGCTGTAATGGTTTTTAGTCTCTTGCCTCTAGATTGCCAGCTCCAATCCAGCTCTGCCCACAGAAATCAGAAGAAATGTTTACTCTGTAACGTTCTGTGGTTTCTAGGGCCCAGCAATTTCTGTTGAAAGCAGCCCTCCAGCGCTGTGAAGTGATGCCCCGTGGCAGCCAAGTCCTGCCAGTCATCTTTTCCCAGTGTTCCCCCAGCTCAGCTAGTGCTTATTTTCCCCCTTTTCCTTGTGGGCTTTTAAAGTAAAGATGATGGACTTCCCACTGCATCTCTAGTTCAAAATTAAGTATTAGCTACTGCTTTTAAGTTGCATAAGTTTTCTTAATTATGTAACTTATACAGCAAAATGAGCATCAAACTGTTTGGGTTCTCTTTTTGTAAAGCACTTTAGCACCGGTGCTAGTTCCATGATGATCTGCTTAAGCAAAAAGGAACAACAGTCCCAGTGGTCTCCATAGCTTCTATTCCATAATGTGAATTTCAGTCCACAAGTAAGGGCACTTTGTTTTGTGGAAAAATGTTCAGGCTAAGAATTATTCACAGAAAATAACTCTGATAAATGAGTACATTTTCAAGTTTTCCATGGTCATGATCAATTCACAAAGAGGAAAAGGAATGCAAAATTAATCAAATAAATTATTCATTATATTCACTCAACTATAGCTAACAGTGAATTGTCTAGACAGTAATTACTAATTTTTAACCTATACATGTTCACATAACACCATTGTGTGAACAGGTTCAGTATACAGTGGCTTGAGATAATAGTAATGGATGTAAGTCAACTAGCAGGTGATTTTAATTGGGAAATTATATTGGATTTTTCTATTGAACTTCCATAAAACATTGCATAAATATTGAATCTCCTCAATGTTTTTTTCTGCAGTTGAAAATACAGGCACACAGAGTTCTGTGCTAGTTTGATCAGTGCATAGGCAAACATATTTTTTTATTATTATTATTATTTTAATTCTGCTGTAAAACTGTCAAGAAAACCATGAAGTTCAGAATACATCAAGAATCTATAAGGAGCCTGATGCAGGACTATTTTCTATTTCAGTGAGGATTTTCCACGAGCAGGTTTGGATCCTTGAGGGCTGTGCCTGTGCTCCCCGGGGTGCAGGGAGCAGACCTGAGTCCTCCCACTTTACTGCTGTGGCAAAAAATCAACAACTGGGGGGAGTCCCTGCATTTCCCCGGCAGTGCAGGACCTCTGCAGGGAGGGATCTCCCCCTGCCCGGGGAATGTGGCAGCTGGGATCTGCTGGGTGCAGCTGCCGGTCACTTCTGTGGGTGTGACAATGAAGAAAACGGGGATTTATATTCCCTTGGCTTCTATCTTTTTCCCCCAGAAATCTCTATTACTATTACAGTTAATTAGCAAAGAGTTAGACTGAAAATGAAGTAGAAAAGTCATAATTTCGGATGGATTTGTTATTGAAGCTCGTGCCCTGCAGACTAATTGCAAGTTGGGAATTCTGTGGTTCTCAGCTGCTCTAAGTTGATCAGAAACTGTCATTTATAAAGCTCTTCCACCTCGCTTCGGATAACTTGCCTGAAGAGGAAGATAGCAGGAAACCCACACAAACAATTGGAAATGGTGCAAAAACTAGGACACTGGGAAAGAATATTTGCATAAAGTGTTGGTTTTGTGTGTGTCAGCTGCATCCTTTGGGACCTGGCTTCTAGAGAGGTGCATTAAAAACTATCCACGTACAGCTCCCATTAACTCTAATACAGGTTCTGATTCTGACTTCCTGTGTGCTTAATGTTATCTTAATGCAATTTGATTTGATATTTAACTGCAGTAATTTAATTAATGGTTCTGTAAATAAAAAGGCTAAGTTGTGGCCTCCTACACGCACAGATATGCACAGCAAGCAGCTCTAGGCTCCCGTGAGACTTGAATTTATGTGTCTTAGAGCAGAGTTTAACCCTAAGGACGTATGATAAAATGCCCAAATCCCACAATAACACTGTAATGATGTTTGCATTGGAAATGGTGCAGTATTAGTTCAGGCTTATGGGACAAGAGTGGCATTTAAAACCCTAACCCACGGATTTCTCCCTAACGCTTGACATGGGATAGGTCACCTCACACACAGGAGTTGCATGGAATTGCTTCCTTGTGTAATTGGATTACATTTAAAATAGTTTACATAGACCCAGTTCTTAACGAAACTAATTGGATAATTTGCTATTAATATTGTCACAGGATCCTGTTGGCCCGGTGGGTTATTTGCCAGTCAGAGCTCATAGGTGTTTCTAAGCCTGCTGTCGATGTGCCTTTGACCTTCTCTAACCCATGCTGCTTGTGTCTGCTGCACACTTAAAATGTCTATTAAATATTGATTGTTCTCCCTTATAAACCATTTATAAATAGAAGCATGTAGTATAAATGTAACCTAAAATCATTAAGGCTACACGGTGTGCAAGTTAATAGTAGCAATGTTGAAAAGTTAGGGAGTGCATGAATTAAGGGAACCGGGTTCATAAACTGTTTTCTTAGCACAGGATGGTGGGGATCCCATTGAAGTCAGGGATTTCTCACAGCATCCACGGAAGGTTTTCCTCTTTTAAAAAATTTATTTACAAACAAGAGGTGACATAAAGCTCAATTCTTTTTCCAGAGTAGAGCTGTGCAAAGTACAGCTTCAAATACTTATGCAAAGGAGGAGGAACATCCTGTATTCACATATGGAAAAGAGGTCCAGGTTCCCCAGTGAAATGCAAAGGTGTTCTGCTGATGTTAATGGAATTCTACTGCATTCCCTATACCATAAATCACAGCCAGCTGTTTCTAAATCAACCCCCAAACTGAACTGAATTCTGTATAAGCAGCGTCCCATTTCAGCACAATTCCTGGCTGTTAAGCTTGGAGGTAAATCACATTTATGTCCCTTCAAATCCTTCCCTGGTATAAGGAGATCTGAGTGAGACCCTTTGCCTGAGCTTGCCTTGCCCTGGGTTTGCATTGCCATGGGATTTAGTGTTATTGCAAATACCCCTGAGGTGTACTGTGCCAGTGGGTTTTATTTTGGACACAGCACTTGACCCCTAAGGAGAGACCAGATTCTGTTGTCATTAACAGGGCATTTAGATAGGCAAGAGCCAGCTCTGGCTCGAAGTCTGATGTGCTCTGAAACCCTACAAAGCAGTGTGGGAATGACAAGTCCAACCTCCCAGGCAGTAACAGGAATCATCAGGCCTTTCGTATGCTGAGGGAAAAATCAGATAGATGGGAACAACAAGAAACCAGCAACGGCTCCAAGTGCTGTCTTTGAAAACACCTCTTGCCATTTCCAGCTGCCTCCCTTCTTTGTCACATCTCCCCTCTGAGATAAGCAGCAGAATCAGTCAGACACAGACTTTGCAGTTCTCACTCAGCACTCAGTGTCTGTACCTGACCCTCTGCTCTTAAAAGCAGAACAATTAAGTGAATCCCAAAGAGGATTACAATTGAGAATTAGAGGGTATAAATGTGATTTAGCACGGAGTGCTGAGCATGACAAATCATTTCTGTGCCTAGACCTTACTTGTTCTGGAATGAGTTTCATTTGGAAGCACGGAATGGATTCAGCCGTGGTCGGGTGCCAAGTGTCAGGTGCAGCCTCTGCAGCTCGGCTCTGCCAAGGCTGCACAGGCTGCAGAACCTCTCCTGAAGCACAAAGTGCCACCATTTTTGTCGGCTTCTTATTCCTGGGAGGGAATACAGGGACACAAATGTGCTAACCAAGCTCCCAGGTCATTTCCTTCTCTTTGAAAGAGCTTGACTGAAAGAGCTGGACTGTAGCACAAGGACACAGCAAGGTGGACTCAGGGTTCCGTGTTTATGTGGCTGCAGGAGACAGGAGATCTTGGTGCAGAAACTTTCCAAAACACATGGTCTAAGCGTACAATCAGAGGCAAGAATTTCTTGAATGTTTTCCCGCTGTGAATTACTCAGTGAGAAGTTTGTCTGAGGCTTTCACTCCTACAGAAGCTGTCGAGTGTTTCATTGATAAATGAAGATATTTCCCCCATCCAGAAGGAATATTAATAGCATGCACGTGTGTTTGCGTGTGTCTGTGTGTTGGGTTGCCTTGGAAACAAGGAGAGAAGGCGCCATGAACCAGGACATGCTTTCCATTTACAGAACACTTGTGCTATTGTAAAACCACACACAAAAATAATCAAATTCATTCACCCACTCCGTGAGGATCTTGCTGCGGGGAGCAGCCTGAGAACGCAGATCCCGTGTAAAGGTGACTGAAAGCCACTTGACTCTGGTTTTGAGCATATTGTTGAGCAAATGAGTTGACATTGGTGAAGCTGCTAATAAGGTGGAAAGAAAGGAATGTATGCAAGTTATACAGAACCTTGGCAAAGCTCCAGGTGTACGTTAAAGTCACTAAGACACGAAACAGGCCCTGAGTGTTCACACTGCAAAACAAAGCGGACAGTTTTACCTTATGTGCAAGAACAGCTGTTTCAGCATATTGCCCTCAAAGACAGGATGTTGAAACAGCTGTCCAAGTGTTTTGGAGGTTAATCTACTCAATTAATCATTGTGTATTTTTATTCAATGTATAATCATGTTTATACTGTTCCTCGTGGGCACGTGAACAAAATATTGAATGTAAAGTTTTAGTCATCAGTGAAACGCCTGTCAGAACACTTTGTGTGAAAAACTCTGTCTTCAGAGTGACACTGGCTCTTGGAGAGATCAATGGGGGCTTCCCTTGCAGCAGCTGGAAGTCACACATTGCCCCCCTTCCCGTGGTGCTGCAGAGGTGGGGACAAGATGTAAAATTAACACCGGTGCCGTTGCTGTAATACTCAAACAATCTTCAGTGAGCCTGCCCTGGAGAGAGGTGTGTTCCCAGGAGTGTCGTGCTCTGAAAACCATGCACACACAACAAGGCTACAGCTCCCACCTCAGCTGAATTCATTTTGCAGCATTTTATGAATGGAATCCCGGGGCCTCGCACGTTTTCTGCATATTCACTGCCACGGAATTGTAGACAGCCACTGTCAGAAAAATCCTCTGGCAATCCATTTGACCAGAAATAAGTAAGATCTAAGCATCGTTTCCAACCTTTCTAAATATCACTGCGCATGTAAAAATAGCAAGATCTTTATATATCATATCCCAGTCCACCTTTCATGTCAATGTTTTATCAGTCAAATGCAGGGTTTCTGGCTTTGTTTACCCCAAGAGACCAGGCAGAATAAGTGGGAAGAGCTATCACAGAAGTTGGTGAAATACAGACTAGAGCAGCTACGCACAGCTATACTTAATAGAGATGGAAGTGTTTTCCTCTGCCCTGATTTTCCCAGATTATAAGTTTACTCCCATCTGGACTGAATTGCAGTGCATGCTGGAGTGAGGCTTTTTAGACTGAAACTCTGGTTTTGAGATTCTCCTCCAAGAAAGGAGGAAAACCAAACCAAACCAAACCAGAAATGCTGCTGCAGAGGAGGAGCTGCTGCCAGCCCTGGCTGCCTCCTGAGACGCTCCTGCTCAGCTTTCCAGGCTGGGTCTGTCTCAGGCTGTTGTTTCTCAGCCTCACCAGTGACACAGCCCAACATTACCTGGCCAGGAACCATCATCTTCTCTTCCACTCCTGTCACAACTTGTCTTTAGGAAGAAGTACAGATGCAGTTTTATTCCAGCTTGTTGTCCATAATAGCTGTTGTCAGATTGCTTTGGATCTGTGTACCAGAATTAATTGCAACACTGCCAGGAGAAAAATCCCAAACTAAATCAACAACAACTTGCACAACTGCCTTCATTAACAAAGAGGAGGAAAAACAGCACTGAAGTGCCACATTTGAGAGAGTGTAACTGGTGGGCAGGTAGCTGAATGTCAGTGTCATTTACCAAAAATAATTAAAAACAAATAGAAAGGTGTGTTTGATGTAGTTGCTGTGACTTCAGAAGCTGGGCCCTGGTTGATCACTTGGTATCATATTGGCCAGGAAAACAAACTTGCAATGACACAAGGGAACAAAAAGGGAAATGTTTGTTTACCTTGCTTTGCTTTTTGTTAGAGGGGCCTTCTGGCAGCAGTTTTTGGGCTTTTGGAAAATTCTTGCATTGTAACAAAGGAACAAAGAGATACAGAAAGATGATTTTGGTTTCGAGGTCCGGTTTATCCACTGTCAGATCATTCCTGTTGCCTGGGAGAATTGAAAACGCAGCAGTTTAATGAGATACTTTAATCACCATGTTTAACTTGATTTAGGTAAGCACCTCCCTTTCTGGAGGAACACTGAGAACAAACTGTGAGAATTACTGCCCCACATCTGTGCCGAGTGCATTTCCGTGCCGAGGGGGTAAATATCGCCAGGAGGGGAGGACGTGGCTAAATATTTCAAGGTGGGGGAAAAGAAGGAAAGAAGCCAAGGTGATAAGAAGTGGAAGGTGAGGAGAGCTTGCTCCTCTGTGCGTGGTAATTGTTCAGGGGTGCTCTCAACTGAGAGCACTTTGCAGCTGGAATTTTGTGTCATGTTTAGGGAGGGCTTAAGTGCAGCGCTTTTCCCACCTCTGTCAGTGCTTTGCTGAAATGATGTGTCAAGGTGCCAGAGAACCGTGTGTTTTCTTTAGCTGTGCTTTCTGCAAAAAGCATCTTCTCCTGCGTTTCTCTGTCCATTTAGCAGGAGCAAGGACTGCAGTGAGGGCACCCCAGCAGCTGCAGCACAGGAAAGGACCCGGCCTCAGACCTGGCCTTCCTCCCACCTTACAGCAGTAGACAGTTTGAAATTGGTCGTGCAAAAGAAGAAATAAATGTATTATCATTTGAAAACCTGACAGATTTTAGAGGGAAAGTAAAGAATGAATGGTTAACACAGCCAATTTCAAGCGAGATAAATTTCCTTAAAGGAGAATAGCAAATATTCCTTCTGTTTGAACAGTCCAGCAGGGCTGACCTGATTTTCTCTGCAGCTCAGGGTGTGCATTTTTGTGTCCCACATTAGGTAAATGGCAGAAAATGGGAGAGGCTTTCCTTCACTGAGATAGTTCTGGTGGATGAGTCCTTCAGCACAAATTGGGTAATTCTCCTTCTCCTCTCTTGCTGTACCTAGTTTGTCTTCCTGGAAAATCGGTGCTTTTCCCATTTCTCACAATGGAACCAGTTCTAAAGAAACAGATTGTGAGGTTTGCATTTAAATCACGTCTTAATGACTGCTAAAGACTAATTATGAAGACAATACCTTGGAAGCAAAGACAGAAGTCTTTTTTCACTTTCCTTCCGTCCTTCAGTGTCTGTTGCTAGAAAACCAAGTCAGCCACTCTTTCACATAGTTTGCAAACAGTTTCAAATGAAAAAATTTCAAACTGCCTTGGAATCCCAGCCTGGTCTGAGTTCGGTGCTGATGGGTAAGAACAGAGGACCAGTGTTAAAATCCTTTATCAAGGAAATGTGCTGTGATTTTGATATTTACTTGCCTTCATAGAATAATAAGTAGAAGACCTTTGTCTGTTTACAGAATACTTCTATTGAACACCAGTAATCCCATCTCTTTATATTCCTGAGAAGCATTAATGCCATCCCCCCTGCCCCATTTCAAAGCACCTGTGGGACGACACTGGAAGCCCCCTCCACGTGGAGCATTTTGCAGTAGTTTCATATGAAGAGATATTCTGTGATTTCCCCCTTGAACTCGCAGCTGCCACTGGCATTATAAACTCACATGCCATTATCATTTTCGGCTTACAAAGGGTGGAATGTGAGACTGTATTTCCTCCTTCCCTTTCACCTGTTGCTGCGTTTGGAGCCCCCTGTATTTCCTTGCAGCCACTGAGACTTGTTTTGCTGCACAGCTGAATTGCAGTGAAACAGCCAATAAAATCAGCGTTTGAGGAGCTGCACGCTCAGCATTTCCTTGTTATGCAAAAGGCCACTTAGTAGGAAAGATGTGGAAATTGGAATTAAATTGGAATTAAAATTGATCAGAACCAGGAGCCTGAAGACAGTAAGGTTGAGTGTAAGCACAGAAAAGGCGTGGACTGGGATGGGGGAAGATGGAATCGTTTTCCTGGTCTGTCACTGGTGGGATTTCTTCTGCCTCAGGTATTTCAGATGTGTAATGAAAATAACTGTCCTGGTCTTCGGCAGAGCTGAGAACTGCTTTGGAAGCACTCTGGAAAGACTGGATACTAGAAGCACTTGTTTAAAGAAATCATTCTATATCTAATTCTTAGAACAGATGAAAGAGAGATGGGAAAAGATGAAAAAGAAATAGATTGATGCTGATTTCACAGCACTTTTACATTTGTGTGAATACTTGGTCTTTATTATAGTTACTACCTCCAGTCAGCCTTTGGGGCTTTTTTATTACCTTCTCACAGATTCTTAACACATTCTTTCATTTGAGGGACTGTGTTTCCTAAAAGCTGATGGACTCTGGAAAAATATTGATGTTCTGACAGCAGTAGCTCAGCTTTTGAAGCACAGATGATATTGTCCTAGTCTGCAGGAAATAAATACACTGCACAAGAGTTCACTGAGAAATTCAATCATGGGAACAAAAAAGGGATTTTGTTCTGAACTTGAATAAAAAAGAGGTTGTTCTTTGTAAAAGTTGAGCAGGAAAAGAAATAATCAGACATGGGGGCATGGCAGAACAAGGTGGAGCGTCACACAAGGTGAGCAGACGGACAAATTAAAGTGAAGAACAAAACTCAAGCAAAGAAGAGGCAGAGGAAGGAAGTAAAAATCCTCCAGTAGTTCTTAGATCAGTCAGAAAACTCTCAAAAACTCTCCTCAAATAAATCAATGTTCTGATTTGAAAAAAAATCCCATTTTTTAATTTCAGGGTTTTTTTCCAAAGAAAATATTCTCAAAGTTGTCTTCTTTACACTTTCTGATTTTTGTCAAGAAGCTAATTCGTTTTGTCCCGGCCAAGAGTGTTCCCAGGCAGTGCCAAACACAGACAGGTGAGATTTTCTCTAGTGCTTGTTTAAGTAGAAGCCCAATGTTGAAGACTTGAAAGGCAGCACTTGGTTGGAGTGGAGAGCAGTGCAGGGATGAGCAACGTGCCCTGGATGGAGGCTCCCAAAATCAGTGAACAAAGCAGCGGGGAGCTCTGAGCGGGTAAAGACAGAAAAGGCTGATGCTGGACTGGCTACAGATGTGTTCTTTTTATTTTCCCTGCGTCCCATACAGCAGGAGGAAGCTTTACTAAGTGGAGCAGGCAAAAGGTGCATCATCTGTGAGTCTGTGTCACTGCGTGGATCGTGCAGGGGTGAAAAAATTGTTGGGAGCACTTTTAACTCCCAGGAGAAAAGGAACCAACAGTTGTGTGTAGGTACTGAGTGTTTATAGTTCTGAAAGCAGCGGGGGATAGAGATTCTCTCCCCTAATTCTTGACATCAAGTATAAAGAGGCATCTGAGCCCTTTAATAGGCAGTGGAGAGAGATAAATCTTCCCGAGTGTCTCTGGTGCTGTCCTAAGCCATGGAGTGGCAGGGAATGAATCACTCAGCGCAGGCACTTCGGGGCAGAGGAGCCTGTGTGAGGAGAGGAGAGCACCCGGCGGAACCAGGCTGAGGCACAGCCTGTGCAGAGCCAGTCCTGAGGGGAGCGTGCACTGCACATCTCAGAGCAGCCCAATGCGAGCCCGTGAAATTCCTTAAATAGGGGAAATGAGTAAGGACAGCAGCCTGCTCCTGACAGATAAGACAGCCCGTCTTCAAGAATAAAAACCAGTCATTCTTTGGGTAAGGCACAGGTCTGTCCTGCCAGATCCATGTTCTTCAGAAAATGAAATCCTCCTTTTGCAGGACAATGAATGTGAGCATCTCACAGAGCTCTATTCCACTTTAAACTCCATAGTGCACTTCTCAAATGTAGTTAATATGCATCCTGCTCTGGCCAGGACTTACGCCAGTGTTTGAGCTGTGCTGAGGGGGAAGACATAACATCCATAAATTCTTCTGACCCCCCTGTCTAGTGAATGCTGGGCACCTGTCTCCTATCAGGAAATCTCAGGGGATTTTGCACAGTGTTTTGGTTGCTTTCCCGTGGATCTTGTTGTGCTCACAAACAGCTCACAGCCACTGTGAGTGGCTGAACGGAGCGAGCCACCGTGTCCAGAGCAGGGGGAGAACCCACCCTCCCTCCGTGCTGATGCTCCTGCAGCATGTTGGGATGTGGTGTAGACATGCTGTAATTAATTTGTGCATCCTTCTATAGCATTAAACAGCTGTTATTACAGAAGGACATGGATTTCTGCCCAGGTAGCGCTCGTGGAAGGAGATGAGCGCACAGATTGCGGCGCCAAACTCACGTGATCCACAACCTTATGTTCCAGTGTCTGTAGTTTTGCACTTGTGAAGCTGAAGCCTTTTCAAGCCACTGAGTTGCCAGCTCTCCCATTGCACTGGTGGCATAGAATTCCCTCTAGAAAACCCTCCCTCCAAGCCAGCCTGAAAGAAATTGGCAAGGCTGGGAAAAGAGTTCGAGAAGCGTCTGAAGGAAACTTCCAAACGGCCATCCCCGATGTTGTTAAATATTATTGAGCCCGTGGGACAAACATACAGAGCCAGAAAATTGTATCTTTGACTGCTGATGGTACTCAGGTGGATCTGATAATTGTGTCCCATGGCAAGGCATGGCCTCCTTAGACTTCTCTTTGGAGAAAACAATGCCTTTGAGGAATGTTCAGATTAATTATTTCATGGCCATTTGAAAACAACCATTAGTGTATTGGTTTGGATACTCACTGCTCTTGAATAGAGAACTCTGCCCGTTTTGTATCCACTTGCAGAGGGATACTGTTTGATTTCAGCTGGAGGGGAGCCACAATTTTATTGTCAGAACATGATTGTGTTTTTGTGGAACGAAAAGAGAAAAACCAATATCTTTAAATGAACTGCGAAACTCTAAATATGCTTTAAAATGGTTCCCAGTCATCCGCTGTTGAGAAGGACTGGCTTGAGCGTGTCAGGAGAACGTTCAGATCCTGCACAGATTTCTCAATACAGCATAATTCCAGTGCGAATGACTGGCAGAGTTTACCAGACCTTTAGGCTGACTTTAGGCCCTGTGTTTCTTGGCTAAAAGGTCCTGAAACACGAGTCAGGAGCTCTTGGTGTCTGTCCTCTGTGCAGACAACTGAAATCAGGTACACAATAGTTGCTGCCCAGCTCCTCGAACCTCAGGGGTGCACTTGAGAGCGATGGTGTCACACAGCAGGTTTGGACATGATGTGCTGAAGAGAAGTAACAGGAGCCCAGGCTCAGGAAAGGGCGTTTGCTCGTGCAGAAAGCACAGTGGAGACTGCCTGACAGGTTGCAATTACTTCTGCCAAGTGCACCAGGCTGCGTTCTGAACCTTTGCTTAATGGGGGCAGATCTGCTCTGAGTTATGAAAAAAACCCCCAAAACTGCCTCGGGTCACAGAAATGACAGTCTCTGTGCGTCTAATCAGGGTTCACCTTCAGCAGCAGGTTTTGCTTATTCATTCTACACAGACCTCAAAATGAGCTGCATTTCCTTCGTAAAAAACCATGAAATGGAGTAATTCTCAGCTTTAGTTTCCGTGAGCTCCAAGACAGAATTACCAGTCCCGCTGGCTGCGTGTGCCAGGTACACTCTGCTGAGATCAGAGCTTCCTTCAGTGTCTCTATGGCAGAAAGACAAGTTCTGAAATGAGACTCTACTTTGGAGTCTCTGGATCGTGCTTTTTTGTGCTAAAGCAAATTGTTTTTGCAGCACTGATGCACATCTAGAATAATATTCAATTAGGCTAATGGCTGCTGCTTACATTGTTCAGCGAGAAGCAGTGATTAGGAACCTCTGTGTATGGTTCAGCCTGCACCAATTCCTGCTGCAGAGCACCTGCACCTGCTTGTCCTTCCTTGGGGACCCCCAGCTGAAATAAAATAAAAGCCTTTGTGCAGGTAAACAAAGGAGAAGAGGCTGACCTTTAACTTGGACACGAGAGGCTGCAGTGTTTGTGAGTGTCCATCTGTCAGAGCCGATCCCTCCTAGCAGCGATCCGCTGGCTGAGAGGCTGGGCTGAGGAAACGTCGGAGACAGGGGATGCTGCAGGGGAGTGGCAGTGACCTTCCAGCAGCACACGTGCTGGGCAGCGCAGGGGCACTCGTGCTTGCCCCTGAGAAGCTGGGAAATAGGTGATTCCACAAGTGGCTCCACTGAAATGATGTGTGCAGGGTAAGGAAGTAGCTGTAGTTCAGCCCTTTATGAGGAGGGAGGAAGGAAAGGAAATGAGGAAGGAAAAAAGGTCAGAGAATGTCGTCTCTTTGCAAGATTCTTTATGTTTTCTCGTGTTTCATAAACACATCATCCCAGCTGTTTGTTCTCGCCTTTGGGTGACAGAATGGTGTCTCTTACCTGATATAATGGTGCAAAATAGAGATAGTTTCTCACACCCAGGCTTCATAAATATGGATTGGAAACCCCAAATGGTATTCAGCCACGAGGGGGGAAAA
Organism: Gymnorhina tibicen; assembly: GCA_013399875.1. Lineage (NCBI taxonomy): Eukaryota > Metazoa > Chordata > Aves > Passeriformes > Artamidae > Gymnorhina > Gymnorhina tibicen. The sequence continues at coordinate 1,590,314 of VXAZ01001058.1, read as the reverse complement.
GTACAGAATTGCTGCGGGTTAGAATAATTTCAGCAAAGCATCTAATTTATATATTAAGCTTGCTTAATGGATTTATATTGCCTTGCTCTTTGATCTGAAGCAAAAGGTGGTGAATAATTTATCAAATAAAGAACCCTCCCCTAGCCCAGCCCACACGTCACAATCTGCCCTGTCACTTACATTTTTTAAGAGATGCCGTTTCCAGGCAGAAGAACTGGTTCCTAAAAGACTCCTTCTAATATTACAAATGTATTTTCATGAGCTACACTCAGGGGAAAGAAATAATAATGAAGGAATGCAATTCTACAGACAAATGTTCCAGCTCTCTGCCTTCCTCACTAAAGACAGTCATTTCAGCTAAATGCCAAAAGGCATTTAACTGTAGCATTTGTCAGTGGAATAGGGTTGGCTTTAGGTTTCCCTCCTGATTTACAATTGAGTGTTTATTGGGTTTAGTGTACTGTAGCATGTTTTGTTAACCTCTAGAAAAACACAGGCAGCTCGTGCATTAATCACAGGGATGATACCTGTCACGGGAACCTGGGCTGGCGTGGGATGCAGCGCCTGCCAGACTCTGTGGGAAGGATGCTGGCTGCTCCCACAGGGGCAGCAATCAGGCCCTGGGCTCTGGGTAACCTGGGCCCAGCTCCTGGCTCCTGAGGTGCTTTTCTGAGGTGTATAATCTATGTCTCCGTGTCTTTATTTTTCAACAAAAGAGGGTGAAAAAGCTGCATGGTGTCAGCTTGAGGGAGCTGGGTGAGCTGCCATAGAGTCACCTGCCTAAGGAGCATTTAGGTCACTGGGGTGTTGTTTAAAGCATAATTATTGGGAACTTTGTGCCTGGAGTTCCTGGGTTGATTTGTGCCTACCCACTGGAGTCCCTTCTCAGTAATCCCAGCTCCAGGCCACGTCCACAGGTACCAGCAGTGTTTGCAGTCAGAGCCCTCTCGTGACTCCTGACACTTCTCCCGTTCACTTCTCCTCCCCATTTGTCCAAACCCACCAGTTGTCAAACATTTACTACGGCTGTGTGCAGTGTTTATTCATATTTAAATAAAGCCATTATCCTGGCCTTGAGTTTCAGTAGTTTTCGGCTCTTCCTCTTGAGTATCTCTCTCAGTAGTGCCATCTAATCAACTTTAGGTTTTAATTAAACAGCTGTCATTTGCTTCCTAGTTCTGTTGCGACCTGATGTTGTATTAAATTTTAATTTAGCCTGGGCTGCATAAGAAGTAGATTCCTTCAGACAACAAAGAAATGCTATTAGCAGGTTACAGTTGTAATTAAGAAGAGCTCAGCTGAAGTGCTAATGCATTCAGGTACAGAGAGAGCTGGAGATAAACACACACATTATTATTATTCAGGGATGTAGCCTGTGATATGAATGTGTAGCTCCCACCCAGGCTGCTGAGCTGAAGGTGTTGGCCAAGATCTGACAGCTGAAACCCTCAACAAAAGAAATGGGGAAGGATTCCCAGTTTTTCCCCGGGACCTGGCAGTGCCCACAGTTAGAGGATTGTGCTGCTGGTCCCTGGGTGTTGTTGCAGGTGTTTCACTGTGCCACGGGGGAGGAGCTACCCAAGTAAATCAACACAATGACCCCTCTCTACATTTCAGGGGCTGTTTGGAATCACCAGCACAGGTGTCTAAAGTTTAGTAGCTCTTTTTCTGCAGTAAACCCTACCATGGAAATGTAAACCAAGCTTTACAGAATTTAGATGAAATGTTATGACTTGCTGAAGAAGCACTAAAAGGTCTGTTTATAAATCTACTGGACAGTCAATTAGTTCATATTTCTTCCTCAGAGGAAATGTATTTTTGCAGTCTATAAATAGTCAGCTCTTAAAAAGGCCTTTACACAGCCTATTATATTTGTGTAACGCTCACTCCAGGCATCAGGCATCTGAAATATTGATTTCTCTGGTGGAATTGCTCACCAGTGAAGTGCAGGGTTTGTGAGGCTGCACCAGCTAATTAGCACGGTGGGTACCTGTGCGTGCTGGGAAGCAGAGAAGGTTCAGGACAGTTCTGGTGCTTGTGCTTGTCTCGTGCTCATCTTCACCGGGAGTTCATGCAAATGCCTTTGTAAACTTTGCATTGTCCTTCAGTGCATCAAAGTCTGACTGCAGCTTTGGCAGCTAAACGGCACTTAAACGAGGCTGGAGGTTGGGTTGTGCTTTGCCACACACGGTGGTCAACACTCAGGTGAGAGAACAAACAGCACAAAAAACAAACGAGGAACAGATCAGGCCTGTTGAGGAGCTGGTTCCAAGTCCACCCAAGTCCAAAGAGTCCTTTAATCCCTGACTCGGCAGTGCTTTGGATCAGGCTGTGATTGCACACAAGCACTGCCTGCCTGACCTGGAGGAGTTCACAGCTGTGCTAACAGAGAGTTTGCAAGTGGAATTTGTTGTGTACTCACTGTTTGTGACCTTGGCCAAAGCAGATTTTCCCCAGATGCACTGAAGGAGAGCATCTGTTGTTGGAGAAGGTTGGAGAACTGCTCCTCGCGAGCCTTTTGACACAGGACCACCAGGTCTTCATCAAACATCTGATTTTTGGTGGCTTAGGATATATGGGATATATGGGATATTTACAGTGGTGAAATCTAACTACCTCTTCTCTGACTTGTGGATGAATTACCTTCAGTTTCTCTTTGTCTGTCTTATAAAACCTCTTTCCACCTGAGGTGCACCCAAGTGCTTCTTTCAGAGCATTTTCTTCTCAGCCTTGTTCAAATCTCAGTCTTTGTAAAGGATTTTCAGTTGTTTTTTCACACTTCCACTTCTGTCACATACTTCTCTCTTTGCCAGTGTCCCTCTCTCATTGCTGGCAGCTGGTAATAAATGAGCCCATTCAGCAGAAACAAAAACTAGACAGTCATTTACTGTGTAAAACATCTGGTTTGTGCCTCGCAGAGAACAGAACAAAGCCTTATTTCCTGAGGTGTTGTTCGGAAAAGCATCTCTGCTCAGGATGACTCTTAAATCACACTGAAGTCTGAGTGTGAAGTTGAGCACGTCCTCTTAGTGCTGTTCTGATCAGAAATGGACTCGAGTGTGTGCTCGATGCTTTTCTGGGCCGTGGCTGCCCATAAACATCTCGGAGGCTCTCGGAGGTAGCTGCACTGCTGTTATTAGTGCTGCAGCTCATTTAATTCAGGGCGCTTTTTGCAGAAGGTTCTGAATATTGATTAATAATACATCTTAGTTGCGAGTATTTATTGGTCTTCTCCAGCTGTCCTTAGCTTGTGGTCAATGCCCATTATTCTCTATCAATCTAGCCAGCAGCCAGAGCAAATGATAGTGAATATATCTCCCTATGCAAGCTGCCATCAAATTTTTCACTAAAATCCATTCCTTCTTCCACCAATTCTAATAATGGAGTTTAAAGTTAGATTAGTTTGAAGCAACTTTTTTATCTCCCCCCACCCCCACCTCCCCCAACTGGAAAGCAATTAGTTTTATGGAAGTTGAAAAATGAAAAGGGGATTGATTCAGAGCAGTATTTCCTCTCGCAGGCTTTTCGAGACGGCCGGAATGAATCCCTGTGAAATCCCAGATCATTCCTTGCCCCGCTTGTGGGGCTGGCAGGCAGCACTGCTTCTGCAAAGGCTGTTCCCCTCCAGTCTGTACCTGCTTATGCCAGGCAGGGGCCTCTGTAGCAACTCATTTGGAGTAATTAATCAAACTGCAGCCATATGAGACACAGAGGAAGGCTGTGTTAATGGAGTCATTAGAGTGCCAGCACTGTGAATTCATCAGGGTTACAGATAAATGTGGTTAAGCGTCTCTAGGTGGGATTTTGATGGGGAAAGACTAAAAAAATTGTATATGGATGCATAGTTTTTCTCATAATGTATTTATGGAAATAAATGGTCAACTGACAGCGCTGTTAGCTGGAGCAGCAAGAAAGAAATGCTGGTGTTGTGACGGTGGAAAATCACCTCCCAAATCACTGGCATGATTTGGGGCAAAGGAGTGGGAGGAGTTGCTGGAGATGCCCTGGAGATCCTACTGAGCCGTGCTGTGCTCTGCAGGCAGCCCTTAGTGCCTCATTGCCTTACAGATTGCATTGCCCTCAGCCAAACCTGTAAATGGGCTCAAAAAGAGTAAATCCCCGTTTGTCAAAACCAGGACTTGGTGGCCCAGATGCAACTTTTGGCTTAGAAAGTTGCTCGAACGTTGCAGGGAGTTCAAAGGGCGCGTGCGAGGGAGGCTCCCGTCCCCGTGCCTGCCACTGCCACGATCCCCGGGGCATTCTCGTGGTGCTGTGCTCCTCTAACACCCATCCCGTGTTTGTGTGTGCACGCAGGACACGGAGATCCTCAACACAGCCATCCTCACGGGCAGAATGGTGTCTGTGCCGGTCAAGGTGGTCGCTGTGCAGGAGGACGGATCCGTGGTGGACGTCTCGGACTCCGCCGAGTGCAGATCTGCTGACGAAGACGTCGTAAAGGTGAGGCACCCCCAGGAGCTGGAGGATGGGGTTTATACCCTTTTCCCCTCCAGCACCCCCGTACTGGGGTTTTCCATCAGCCAGCTGTTTCCCAGTACCCCCGTACTGGGGTTTTCCATCAGCCAGCTGTTTCCCAGCACCCCGTACTGGGGTTTTCCATCAGCCAGCTGTTTCCCAGCACCCCGTACTGGGGTTTTCCATCAGCCAGCTGTTTCCCAGTACCCCCGTACTGGGGTTTTCCATCAGCCAGCTGTTTCCCAGTACCCCCGTACTGGGGTTTTCCATCAGCCAGCTGTTTCCCAGTACCCCCGTACTGGGGTTTTCCATCAGCCAGCTGTTTCCCAGTACCCCCGTACTGGGGTTTTCCGGCTGTTTCCCAGCGCCCGGTGCTGCCGGGGTGGAGGCTGGCACTCATGGCATGGTGGGGAGGGAGGAGGTCCCAGAGGTCCTGCAGGGTCAGCACGGCCCCGTGGCTGACCCAGAGCTGTTTGTGCTGCCCTGTCCCACCCGCAGGAAGGGCCAGGGGCACGGGGAGAGCTGCCCAGGTGTTTCTGGGCTGGCCAGCGCTGATGAGAAGGGCCACGTTGCTGATGTACCTCAGGCAGGGGGAGCAGCTCCTTCCACAGGGGTCTGTGCTCTTGTGTGGCTGTTGTGCGTCCATCGTTTCACAGCAATAATGCAGAATAATTGAACAGAGGGCAGGAAGGTTTCCTCTGTGCTCTGGCTGCATCGCCAGTCAAGAGTTTCTTATAATTAAAGATACTGAACTGTACCAACATCTGGAGGAGTGTGACAGGAATAGAAAATAACAACCATATTGCTTGGGAGAGCTTTTAAACAGTGCTGTGCTTTGTTTTAATGGTGTTTTTTTTTTAAATATTATGTTCAACTGGTTCTGTCTCCCTGACACTGTGATGAAAATTGTGTTAATGTGACTTTATCAAGGCTCTGCCTGCCTGACTTCTGACACCATTGCATGGCTTTCAGCTTTTAGCTCATTATTATTATTTTTAGGCATAAAAGATGTGCTTTTGAATATCTTTAACAGATTAATTTGTTTTATTACATGGTCTGGGGGTGTTCTTGTTTTAAATGAACTTAAAAATTGACTACAGAGAGCTCTGTATGGGTTGGAGTTTTTTGGTATTATTTGTGGGTTCCATATTTTCCCTTATGTATCAGATAGGGAAAGAAAAAAATGCCATTTTCTTTTTCTGGAAGCCAAATTTCTTTGAAGGTCCTTCCCAGAGGAAGATGGATGAATATCTTTGTTTATGACTACATTAATTGTCAAAGGAAAAGGCTGCCTTGATAAATGTTGCTATTCTTTTTTTTTTTTTTCTGTGTAGCATACAGCTGTTATCTGGTTAGGGACTATTATTTATCAGCTGATAAATAGGAGCAATGAATTGTTCATATCATAAACCCAAGCACCAAGTTGTAGATCATCAACTTATTGCTGAGCCTGTCTTCTTTTTGTGCTTCAGAAAACCAGATCCAGATCTAAAGGATGGTGTGTGGGGACTTTTATTTCTATTAATTGAGTTTCTAGGACTTGCTGTAGTTTGAGAACACTGGACTGAACCAGATGGGATTTGCACTGTCATTTTTTTACATTTGTTTTTTGGTAGTGACTTGATACAAGTCAGGTCTTCATTTGCCTGCTTTATGAAATTATTTGGGTCTCAAATCACTGACAGAGGCAATGCCCCTGGGACCCTCTCCCAGACCTGGTACCTGTCTCTCTCATGTTTTGCCATAATGAACAAACCCAAGAGGTCTGAATGTGGTCTTTGTTGAGCTGATATTGCCTCATCCTGGTGATATAAACCAGGAGTAATGTTATTTTTGTGAAAATTGCAGCACACTTGCATGATTTCAGTTACAAATTACTGAGAGGGGCTCTCAGACTGAATGCTGTTCAGGCATAATTTTTTAACTGCAAATATATGTATTGGTTGCAAGATTGAATCCATAACAATTAATTAGCTGAGTTAAAATTTAGTACAGGGTTTATGTGCCTATATTTTTTCAGAAAAATGCATATTCCCTTTACAAGCCCCTTTGGTAAAGTCAATATTGACTTTGCTTCTGAATTTGTGTTGCCTTTTCCATATAGGTTGTACTGCTAAACCCTCTAATGAGAGCTGTCAGGCATTTTGGATCTAATTGCCTTATCTTAAGCTTCTTTTCACTGTTAATTCTGCCTTTATTGTTTCTTTGTAATTGGAGACATATTCATATTCTTTTGGGCAGAATAGAGTGTTGCATCCTTAACCTTTTATTTCTGTTTAATAGCTAATGATTTAATAGACAATTAATGAGACAATTCTTTGATCACTGCTCTAACATCATTATTTTCAATTAAGACACAATGAACTGAAGCTAGATTAAATAAAAACAGGCTTCCACCCAGGCTCTTATGTATTTATACAAATGTGTTTCCCTGGGCAGCTGCCTCGGTACCACCTGACACTGCTCAGAGATGGGCAGAGGGATAAGAGATGAACAAGTGATTTATTTGTATGCCAGAGATGTGAATCTTCCCTGCTCTCAGCCATCTATCCCCCAGCCTAACAGTTTAATAGCTTCCCAGCGAGAGAATATTTCAGTCCCTTTTTCCAGAGCCTCCCTAATTAGTGCTAAATATAATAAAACACACCCAGGTTTTTTTTGACCTTGAATTTTTTGACCTTACCACGATATGATCCTCAAAGGAATCTGACAGCTGAACTTGCTTTAGTTCATCCCAATCCCTGGTTCCTACAACTGGACCTAAGTCCTAATACTGACCAACCCTTCCACTGGAGCTGGCTGCCCTCTAAAATATTTTGATGGAAACGTTCCTGTAAGTCAATGAAAGTCTTATGCTATTTCCATTATTTAAAAGGAACATTTAATGCTGTTGGCATTTGAGGGAAAAGATTGGCTTTATGATTAAGGCACTGAAATGCTTCTCAGCATTAATTTCCATATCTCTTGCTGATTTCCTGTGTGACTGTGGGTAAATCACTCATTCCCCTTGGAATCTCGCTTCCTTATCTGCTAGCAAGGCAGAGAAATACATCCTTCTCCCCTCCTCCACCTGCATTATATGGTTTCTAAATCTTCTACGGACTCTGAGTGGACAAAATCCTCATCTTCACTAGCACCCCATCAACTTCAGTGGTCTTCTGCCACGGACTCACTCTCTTTGAGGACTTCTCTCCCTGTGTCCTGCTTGTCCTGCAAACCCTGAATAAATACCTCGGGTTGTGAAGCTGAAAAGAAAGAAAGGGTGGAAACTTGGCAGAAGCTGATTACAGAAGGAAATGTACCCTGTGGGGCTCTGGCACGGTCAGCCCGTAGTTAGAAGCTCCAGGCAAGGTTCATGCCCTCCTTTGTCAAAGTGCCTTTAGGAGCCTGAGCCGCAGTAATTCCCCAGGAAGGAAAATGTGAAAACTCTGTAGTTTCGTGGTAGTTGTAAACATCGCCATCAGCATCAGGCGGAGAAATTCTAATGAGGACAGCTTCTCAGTGCAAATGTTTATCTCCGTGGTGTTCAAAGGAAAGCGAGACAGCTGCCCAATTAACTCATGCTCAGATTAGTCATATTTCCATGTCCTTCGCAAGTTACGCAGAGAGTGACTGATTGTTCCCATTAATCTCTGCAGTCACTCGATGCCTTACACCATTGACTAATTTAGCCTAATTTTTTTGGTGTTTTGTGGGAGAAAAGGCCTGCAGTAGAGCAGCGGGGAGTCAGGGGCCTCCCCCTGCCCATTGCTGCCCACACACGGATGCAGTAGGAACAGGCTCCCCGTGCCCAGCAGAGGCACACGCTGAGAACAATGGTGTTCAGTGGTACCCCGTGAGCTCCATCTGTGCCAGAATGTGCCTTCCTTGCTATCTTGCTAGAGGAAAGCTCTTCAATGAATTATTTTTCACCTTTTCATAATTTCCTGTCTAATTGTAATGAAAGTAAAATTCAAACCATTCCTGCCCTCTACTTTTTGAACACAAACCTTATCTTGAACTCTCCATAATTAACGGTAAAACAATAGAAGACCTAATTTTCCTGGCAGCAGCCAGCCAGGCTTTATCTAATGGGCAGAAAAAAGCAGTGTAACAAAGGCATGAAAGGTAATAGCTGAAATAGATTGGATCTGAGGAGAGTTCTTCCCTCTTCCAGACAAAGCAGATGAGTGACTGAGGACCTTATCCAACAGCCCTGGGCACAGAGATCTCCAGCCTCAGCACAATAACTGCTACAAGGATCCACGGGGAAAAAACAAACAGGGAAAGGAGCGATACTGAGCTTCTCCAATTCAGATGACACTGAATTTTTGGGAACAATTCCTTGCTGCAGACTCGCAGCACATTCTTAGGACAATTTACAGAAAGAAGCGCCTGCCTGGAGTTGTTAAATACAACTGTTTATGCAGCAGCTCTGAAAACAAAGCCAGAGCTTGTAATTTGCAAGTTCTGCAGCTGCTTTGCCATTTAAGTATGTGATCAAGGGTGTAATGGACTTGTACATAAAGTAGAGCTAATCGTGTTCCTCCATCTATCATATTTTTGAGTACCTATCACTACATTACCTACGAGCTTTATTTTGTGGTCACTCGTGCAGAAATTACCTTCCTCCAGGAGGCCAAACTCTTTCTGGAAGCAGTGAAAATCCTCTCTGCTTGTTTACATGATGGATTTCCTTTGGTGCCACTTGGCTTGTTGCACAATTAATTTTGAACTAGATCTTATTTTCTAAGTGATCTTTTTCTTCAGTGAAATGGTTCAGGATTGGCAGCCCTGGAGATGGTGACAGCCCCGGAGCAGGGGCCAGGTTGGGGCTGTGCGACTAAAAAGCTTTTCAAGTGCGAGTGTTTAATTTGGTGAGTGCTTCTCCCTGTCCATCCCGTCCTTTGAATCTCACCTGGGTAGTGCCAGTGGGTCAGTGCCACCAGCTCCATGAAATGCGCTGTGAGCAGCCCAGGGCACTGCCAGCTCCGTGCCCATCTGTCCCCGGGAGCTGGCAGGGAACGGGCTCTGCAGTGCGGGGCTCAGCCCCCGAAATAATGACTCCCCTGGTGCCTGGCAGGGGCAGGAGGTTTACGGCAGGGAAGCATTCCTCAGCTGAGCAGGAGGATTACTTGGGGGGAGAGGAGCCTTTTTGGGACTGAGAAGTTCTGGTTCACCTCTGTGCTTTCCTCCAGACCTGCTCTGAGCTGCTGTCTGTGTCTCAGTAGTGCCATGGCGATGACGGGGACCCTCCTGGCCCAGGGGGATTTATTGGCAAGAAACAGTTCTCTTGTCTTAACATCTTGTCTTCTGTATCTGTAGACAGATATGCCTAAGTTAGGGCAGTAATGAATTATCATCGAGCTGTTTGCAGTTCATCAAGCTCATAAATCAGAGCTTCTTACGATTTCTGGTTATTTTGGACAAAAAACCCATTCTCTTTGTCCCCATACAAGGTTCATCTTTGTGAGTCATTAGAGATGGGCAGGAGGGTCCATCAGATCTCTCTGCAATGTGTCTGCTGTTGAATTAAGGATTTTGCTCTTTGTTGAAATATCAGAGGTTCTGACATCCAGGTCACCAGATTCTGCTAATTAGTTTTCTAGCTTGACAAAGTGTGATCAGAACAGAGGGCCACAGCCACTTACTGCATATTAAAGATTTAGCTTAACAGCCACTCTTGTTACACAGCAACAGGTGGAAATCTATATTGTTCCAGGGTTGTGCCAAGTTAAAACTTTGTGTTTAGAGTTATATTTGCACACAAACCAGCTCCATGTATAGCAATAATGATGCCAGTGAGGCAGTCTCACAAAATCACATATTGAGGAATTAATATTCTGTATACAGCACACGTTGTACACAGTTTATAGCAAAATATATGTGTGTGCCTTCCTGAAGCTATTTTTGAACACATACAGTCTTCAAAGCCAGCTTGAGAAAACAGTGTTTTGTCTGGGAGAAGGAGACGTTCGGAACAGACCACACCGACATGTGCAATTACACAGATTTCGGCAGAGATGCTTATGGTGTCTTCCAAGGCACCAGCTGCTACTTCAGAGGAAGAAAACAATTCTATGGCTTAGCATTTGGCTGCTCTGAGAGCAGAACTGCAAAGGGCATGCATCCCAGTCCTGGGAAGCAATCATTACCCAAACCATGGATTGCTTAGGATAAGCTCTGAATATTTTATACTAAGAAATGCACAGAGTAAATAAACAACTCAGTCCAGGTTCAACAAACGCAGCAGTAAGTAGCTGTTGTTGGGAGAAAATGACAAACTTTTGCAGGCTTTTTCTCCAGATTCTGTAGGACATAAACTCTGCTTTGTACACTTTATCATAGCCGGCCATTTAAATATTTGAATTGCAGCTATGTGAACCTCATGATTCTGAGGCTTTTATACCTCTTGAACTATTCTTCTGGCTGGGCAAATTAATTCGGATTCCCGTTGTCATCAAAACCCCTGGGGCCAAGCCGTGCTCTCGGCTGAGGTTGTGCGGGTGTTTGACAGGCGCTGGAGCCACAGAGGCGTCACAGAGGGCAGGACCTGCTCCGTGTGAAAGGTAAAGCAGCCTTCAGCTGTCAGCTCCAGGATGAGAGGAGAGTCTTCATCTGCTGCCCTCTCCCTGCTGTGGGAGCTGGGAGAACGGGACTGGGTGGCGCACGGCGCTGCCTGGGTGGCAGGATCCCGTCCTGACCCAGAGCAGGGGCTTGGGCAGCACCCACGGGTGTTAAAATGCACCCACGGCGCTGAGGCCACCCACGGGCGGCTTCGTGTGCAGAGAACTTTGCGCTGAGGCAGCTCAGCAGCGATTTGCACTGGCAGCAGCCTAACCTTTGTGTTCCCCCGCTCCGTGGGTCACACTTGGGTTTTGAAGGCAGCTTGGGTGTTTATTTTTGTGGTTTAACTCACCCACAGCTGTGTTTTAGTAGCGTGTTCTGAGACACACGGTCTTGAGATACGGAGTTGGAGTGGAGATGGAGATGAGGGGGCTGACACAGCACCATCATTCTGAAGTACAGTTAATTTATTCAACAGAAGCAGCACCTCCTGTTGACAGGAACCAGCTCCCTTTCTCCTCTGTGGGCAAAGGCAGGCTTTTTCTTGCTAGGTTTTTAATTATTTATATTTTTGCATTCTCGTTATATGGAACTGGAATTCAGAGTGAAAACTAGTTTGGTGTTCTTCGTAGGATCAGGAACAGGAGCAGAAATAACACGTAGCTCGGCGGATCTGTGCCTTTGTGCATCAGGACTGGGGCGTGTGTGGGATTCTGAGGGGAATGGGGAAAACCCAGCCCTAAAGAATAGTAGTTAATGCTGGGTTACTGAATCAGACAACTCATTAAATGAGGAGGAAAGAACAAAGTGAAGTTTTAAATGGATTTCTTTGTCCATTTGCCTGAAGTATGGAAGAGTCGCACTGGGGTGTGGTTTTTCTCTTCTTCCAGTTAATGACACCCTCCAGTGAGAGGCTCCCTCAGCTGCAGTGGGAGCAGTGGCTTCAATGGTTAACTAAATGTCAGGCTCTAGCATTTTGGTTTGTGTTGTCAATTATTAAAGTCTGACTTATACTCATGGCACTGTACCAAGATTTACTCCCACATCTAAGACTTCTTGAATTGCTAGAGTTGTTTTTGTGAGTTGAGCCAGGCTATTGGAGAATGGTCCAGGTATATCTTTAAAAATATCAAAAGTGTTAAGCAGGGATTAAACTTTAAAGTTTGCATCTGTTCAACAAGAAGTTGAGGGGCAGGTTTGGAACTTTGTGATGCTTGGCTGGGGAATTAAGCAGCTTTCCACCGAATTCACTGTGAAAATGAATCACTTTTTGTTAATATTAAGTTGTTGAATTTTACTCCTTTGATGAATTTCTCCTGAGGGAAAGCACTGGAAGTGCTCCACGATTCTAGGACAAATAGGCATCTTGCTTGTGTTCTGTTCAAGCAGTCAGCTCCCAGCCTGGGCTCTGGCAGTGCCATCTCCCGGAGCCCAGGCCCTGGAAAACAAACAGCAGCCTCAGTCACCTTGGTGTTCCAGACAGCTGACCAGCACTTTTCTTTTACATTTGGTACAGCTCCGTTCACAACTGAATGGCAAAAACTTTATTTCATTTAAAAATGTGGTAGTTTAGATTCAAAAGCAAATATATGGAACAAAACCAGAGCCTGTCAGCAAAAGGGGAGGAGCTAAAATGTTGGTACACCCATAGGTGTACCATGGTACGGATATGGAGCCTGCTGGGCTGCAGGATGAAACCTCCCTCAAACGTCAGCCTGGCCCAAAATCCATTGTGAGCCAGAGGGGAATGATGAGCAGAGACCTGAACCGGTGCAAGTGTCAGGAAGAGGCTGTAAAATGAGCATTTCCCTTCCCGGCAGAGGTTTGGGCGCTGATTCGCACGGGTTGTTCGCGGAGCGCCCGCTGTGTTCTCAGCCCTGAGAGCCACGGCGTGACCACAGAGCCCAGCCTGAGCTCTCCCAGCTGCACGGGAGCTCTGCGGGGCTGCCTGCAACGCGGGCACGAGGGAGGGAATCCTCCACCGAGCTCCTTGTACAAACACCCAGGGCAGCTCAGCAGCGCGGGCGGAGCAGCGGCACCCAGGGCGCGCAGATGGAGATGGAGATGGAGATGGAGATGGAGATGGAGATGGAGATGGAGATGGAGATGGAGATGGCCCAGCAGGACTGCCAGCGAGGGGAGCCCTTTGTTTGAGAGGCATTGCCACAAAAGAGAAGCTCCTAGCAGGAAATGCTAGCTCCTATTTATATAGTTTATTTATTTGTTCCTTCCCAATTGCTGCTTCTGAGATTACTGTTAGGATTTAGTTGGCAGTCCCTCTCTGGTGGCTCTCAGGTTTTCTTCTGAAAACGTACGAGGAAATCCTTCAGACACACAGTTCTTCCTTAGATCTCTTACAATCAGCATTACGCACTGCAGAGCCAGATTAATGCATGCCCTTTCTTATTGTTTTCCTTCTTAATTCATTTCTTTCCATAAAGGCTCAGCAAGCACCAATTTTCCAAGCGAGTTTTTAATCGCCTGAGCTCGGCGTGATTACTGTCATGCAATCTAGTTGCCATTTGATGCAATCAGTATTCCAGAATACAAGAATCTTTTTTTTCCCCAAAAAACTGAATGTTACACGGCCAGCTGATAACACTTGGCTGCAAAGAAACATGAAATACTTGCAGTGCTGTGCGAGAATATAACCTGTGATTGCGAGCTCTTCCCCAGCCAAGTGCATGGAGGTGATGTGAAACACTTTTGTAAGATGGGGCACAAAGAAATTTATTATTCCAAGGCTAAGAGCACAGGCTGGGGAGGCAGAGAGGGAAGGAAGGGGAAGATGGGAACGTGGCGCGCTGAAGTATTTCTTACTGCTGGAATGTTTGCTTTGAAAGGGCCTTTCAAGAGTACATGTTGCCAGGGGAGATTTTCTCTCCACATCTTTTATTGCCACCCCACAAATAAAAGATTTCAATACACCCATACTGGAAATCTGCAGACCTAAATAGTTCCTGCCACACGGAAGCTGGAGACTTTTAGATTTCCCCAACCTGCAGTGAGTTTAGCATGAGAGATTATCAGAGTGAAATGAAAAAATCCTTCCTTGGAGTAAATGCTTCATTGCTGTGTTTTTAAGCACTTTTTGTGCACTATAAATGCCACGGAGTTGGAGTCAGAATTAGTAAGTGAAGATCAGGATCTGAGTACAAAAAGCAAGGGCAAAGTGACACTGAGGCAAAGAAAGGGTGGAAGGGGAACAGCAGCTGCAAATACGGGGCTGTATCCTTAGAGCAGAGTTGTGTCTGCTCCTTACAGCCCACCCTGCAGCACCCCCAGAGTCACCCGGCTCCCGCAGAGCACCAGCCATGGCTTTTGTCTCTTTCTGAAAGGTAACACTGGGAGAAACCCGCAGGGGTCCGGCTGGATGCCGACTGCACCTGACCGTGGTGAGGCGGGGAGGCTGCAGCCGGCGCTGCTGCGGTGGGGAGCTGAGACCTGAGACAGCGGGAGGCTTCTCCTTTGTGCTGGTACTGAACAAAGCAAAAGCCCACATGTGTGGCTGTTCCCCAGCTCTGGCTGTGGGTACCACGCCACTGGAATTGTTGAAGCCCCAGCTGGGTTGTGTTTTGCAGTGCTGTTGGTGAGTTTGAAGTCGTGCAGACAGCCATTTGCTAAGACCTTCTGTTCCTCACTAACTTGACAGTGTGGCTTGTTTAATCGCCTTATGTTATTATTGATATTTTCGTCTTGTGTACCCAACTCTGCTCAGGAAAATATATTATTGCCAGCTTTGATCCCTTAATTCTTGTAAGATGATGTCTCCAGCTTTGGCCCATTTGAGGAATGCACAGATGGTTTTGTACAGGGGTGCGGCTCCTTGGAGAAGGCTGCTGACCTTGTGTGAGTCAGGGCTCCAGTTCAGTGAGACTGAAGAGATTCTGGACAGGGCTGCTGCTGCCTGTCTTTCAAATAATTATTTTTCTGTCTGTCACTGGGAGTTCAGGACAGCTGCAGCAAGCTCAGGGGAAAGCCTGAGGTACCTGAAAATGAAGGTGATTCTAAATAAAGAAGGCTGGGATGAGACAGACAAGAAGAGAAGTAAGGAAAAGCAACATAAAGTATCATGAAAAGCTGGAACTCTGCTGGAGCAGCTCATCCCTTCCCAGCTCCCTAGCTCACAATGTTGGTGCAGCCTTTCCTAAGCCCTTGGCTGTAGCTGCAGGCACCGTGCACGTGCTGCTGTCCAAGGAGAGGAGATGCCCGTGAGTACAGTCTGTCACAACTGAGGTGGCTGTTTGACCTCATAAGAAATGGATCCTTTGCACCAAATCCTTTCCATGGCTTCTCAAGGCTCTCGGAAGCTCCTTTCAGGTACTGCCAAGTGTGTGAGGTGCACCCTGAAAGTGCCACTGTGTTTTGCAGCCAGCAGCTCCTCAGCAGCACGGGAGCACAGAATGAGTTTTGGTTATTCTGGTCTGAGTAAAATACTTTCTGCATAATCCCCTCGAACCCGAGCGTGTAGCCAGAGGTGAAGTGCACCATGGATGGGCATTGGAAGGCAGAACCCATCTGCATGGGAATGGCCCCAAATGCTGAATCAGTACGAGCAGATGCCCTGCACTGAACACGAGCTCACTGAGCACTGGTGACCTTCACCAGCTGCAGGGGCTGCACTGTTGGGCAACAGTGAAGGCAGCAAAGTGGTGAAAAACAAACATCTCGCTGCCACAAAGAAGGGTCCTCTCTCAAGCGAAATCAATAGGGCTGCATCTCTGACCTGCATAAAACATGAGCCTTTGATAGAGTTATTTCTGAGAGCACGAGCTGAGAGCTTTGGTCACCACAAACTGACTTCTGAGCCGCCTGCTGCAGGGGGTGTCGTGCCATAAAGATGAGACTATTGGCAGGCAGAGAGAATTTCCTTAAAACTCATGAGCTCTCCCTTCCTTGAAGTCCTGGGAAGAATATGAAATTATCTCAGAATAAGGTGAATGGACAGAAAAAAAAGTATGGGTTTTGGCAGCGAGTGTGGGTAAATTCCCAAACAAAATTTCACCAAACCCTCCTTTGCCACAGTAGTGGGAGATCGAGGCAAGAAACTATTTGAAGATTTCAGGAAGAAATAGGAAGTGAAGCTGCAGAGGAGGAGATGACAGCTGTCCTACCACAGCCTCCAAAGTGCACCTGCAGCACAAGGACTGGGAAAAAACTCCATGTGATGTCAGCTAGGAAGCCACTATTAAGAAAAACTTAAAGGAAGAGAGGGAGCATGACGTGCTGAAAGGAAAAAAAGGCAGAATCTATTCAGCCTTCAGTGCTGATTGCACAGGGTATGAAAGCACAGTGCAGCACCTGCTACCCTGCAGCAGGGATGCCCGAGATGAAAATGTTGCCCAGGACTTGTGTTCTGCTGGGGCAGAAATGTGACAGTCCCAGCACTGGATTGCACCGTCCCTGTTTGGTTTGTGTGGATGGGGGAGGAAGTGTCTCCAGAGAACAAGAGTACAAAAGGAAAACTGTGCATTAATTAAGAAATTGAATCCGTTCCTCACATTAACTCGCTCTTTTGTAGCTCTAGCAAGTCGGAGATGAAAGTAGGAGAGGGACCTAGGATTTCATGTGAAAGTAATTTCTGTATGTGTGCATGGAATATTCACATCTGGATTGCACCTCTGTGGTTGCTCTCTGATCTTGTCCCTCTGAGCAAACCCTTGTGGGCCTGGCAATGTGACTAAAATTTGTATAAAATCTCTGCTACTTTAACCAGTTTGGGTGGCACCCAGAGCAAAGAATTCACCCAGGGCTAATGGACCCAGCCTGCAGCACATGGAAACTTGTAACCCATGTTTACCCAAACCCAGGCTGGCCAGTGTCCAGCTCATTTGGGTGGCTTTGCTGGTGCTCTCAGCCTGCTCTGGGTTCTGCTTGCCTGGCTGCTTTGTTTTCATGTTGCTTTCCCTGCCTCTTCTCCTAGGCATTTTTAACAGAGGCTTTTCCTATCTGTTTTTCTAGGGATTTTTAATGACATCGTTTCCTTTCCAGACACAATCTGGAAGCATTTTCTGTTTGTGTGGCACCTGTAAGTTTTCTGGTTAGGAAAGAGAACTCATAATTTCTAGTAAAAGAGCCAGATTCCTTGGCTTTCGCTGATTCCAGGGACATATTTTTATGTTGTACATAGCTTTTACATCAACTTCTCTTGTGATGAAGTGAAGGTAGAAACCTTTTCCCACTGTTCCTGTATTTTTCTGTTCTTTCACTGTGGCGTGTTTTTCTGTATCTGCACAGCCCTAAGGGAAGATGTTGAAAAACAAACGAAAAGAGAAAAACCCTAAAGTACCACAGGAAACTTAGGGCAGCACTCTGCAGTTTGTCACTTACCTTCCATGCATGAGTGGGAATGGTTGTTTTTGTCCGGATTCGAGGGGGAAACTGAAGAACTTTACAGGTCTGGCTTGGCATTTAGACAGGGTTCATACAGGTCCAGGGCTGGGGCTGGGATGGCAGAAAGACTGACACACAGGGAGGCCAACTCGTTTGTAGCTGGATTTGAACAGGCTGTTATTTGATGAGAGGGAAGCCCAGCCCACCCGTGTCACACAGGCTTTGGATCAAAAATGATCCAGTGAAGAGCCCAGTAGAGGAGTCAGGTAGCTCTACACTGATTTTTCTGATAATTCAATCTCTGCCTTTAAGGGAGAGTCAATAGCGAAGTATTGATTTCAATAAGTCATGGTTTCCCAAGAGCTCTGTGAAAAAAGGCAAATTTTGTGTCATCCAAAATGTGGCATTTTGACATTTGTTCTCACTGTGATTAGGTTTTTTAAAAGTTCTCCTCCAAAGAGAAAACCCTGTGGTCTGTTATGTTTTCTGCAGACCCTCAGGGCCCTGAGGTCTGCAGCCCCCGGCAGAATCATTTTGCTGTGATTTTGGGAGTTTTGGCCCTGCCACCCCCATGCTGCCAGTGAGGGCCACCTGCCCAGTGGCCACACAGGTCCCCCTGAGCACCCTCGATGTGTCCTCAGGGCTCCTGTTCTGCTTCAGGGGTTTGATAGGCTGCGTTCCCTTCTTGGGAGAAAGAAGGATTGTGCCAGTCAATTCTCATGTAAAATCCACTGGGATGAGTGGCAGAGAACCTCCAGAGGAGCACGGGCACCGCTCAGTGACTCGGGGCAGGCGTGCGGGGCTGGGTGGAGGGGCTTGGACAGCAGCGTGCAGGGAAGGCTGCCACCCTCGGCACGGCCTTTCCCCAACGCTGCCCCTCGCCCACGGTGCAAGACACCTAAAGGTGACAGCTCCAGCCTGAGGAAATGAAGGTGGGAGGTGCGAGGAGGTGCCAGTGCCCCCTCACTCTGCAGGCCTTCGGGATGGGCGTCACCGGCGCACGGCGGTGCCAGAACATCCCCATCTCCAGTGCAGCTCGCTCACTGCTGGCAGGGCAGCAGCCAAACATTTGTATTGCAGTTGCAGCAGGCATTTGTAATTACATCTGTATAATTACATTTATAATTGCAGATATATGTAATTATAAATAATTGTTTGTAATTATTAAGACATTCTGCTCCGCAGAGGCCGGGATGTGCTTCTTTGACCCTTGTTGGAGTTTGGATTTACTGACACAATGAAAGTGAGAGAACAGAGAGAGCAGAGCAGAGGTCACCCCGAGCTTTGTCCCCAAATGGGGCTGTTCCTGCAGGATTTGTTCTGTTCCACTCTCTGCCCTTCCTGCCTCAGAGGGATAATTCGCTCCTCTCCTGCTCCAGGTGCAGAGCACAAAGGCAGCTGCTGGTGTGAGCAGATCAGATTTTCCATATTTTTGATACGTGGGGACTTCTTCTTTCCCATTTACTCATCCAGAGGAGCTCCCTGTGTTTCCCTGAGTGAGCACCCAGGAATGTTCTCTGTGGTGCTGTCCTTGGAGCACAGCTCGGGGCTGGCACTGAGGATGTGGCCTGGCACAGGCCAGTGGGAAACTCCCAGAGCCCTTTTCTGACCAGGGAGCCTCTCCCAGTGCTGATCTTCTGTGCCATCATGCATTAGATGAACAAATCAGTCCAGTATAGTCCAGTCCCATAAGACCAGAGAAGGAAAGTAATTTTTTTAGGTAAAGACTCTTGACATTCTCTCCAAATAATTCTCTTGAAGCACTTGGCTGAATGAATTGCAGTTTAAGGGCTGCTTTTGTTGGCTGTGTTGGCTCTCTGAATGTCCCTTCTTTCCTTTTTTACTAATTAATGAATTATTTGTTGCTCAGAGACTAAAAACTAACTGGGAAGACTTAGGAATGTCGATGCAGTGCTGTCTAGGCATAGGACCAGAGTCTTCTTTACAAAACAAAAGTGTGCTGCTGCGTATTTAAGAGCTTTTTGGGGATTTTTTCTGGTTTTCTGTTGATCCTTTGGGATAAGGATGGTGTATCCTTGTGTTATTGGGACAAGATTAAAGGCTGGATTAGTGTGGCAAATATTCATGACTTAAGACATTCCTCTTAATGCTGTTAAGCTCCCAAGCTTTACAGCTTGTCTGTCTGCTCTTGGGGGCTTTGCGGTGGTGTTGCTGCCATCATTCCCACGGCCCCCTGGGGAAGGGATGCGCTGTCCCAGGGTGGCAGGAACAGCGCCTGGGGCTCCTTTTCCTTGAGGATTAATCCAGGAGCAGCACAGGGGCTCGGTGGGCACTGGCCCTGCTGCAGCAGCCTCCTCTTTGCTCCACGTGCAGCCGGGGAAGGCTGAGTGGCCGCTGTCCTGCACCCTGGGTGTCCCTGAGCTGTCTGCACTCAGTGGTGTCACACCTATGGAATATCTGCATTCCACACCTATGGAACATCCGCATTCCACACCTATGGAACATCCGCATTCCACACCTATGGAACATCCGCATTCCCAGGAAGGCTGAGAAGCCGGCGGGCACGGCTTGGCCTCAGCAGTTACAGCGGAGCTGCTGGGTTTGCTCAAGCACACAGTCTGTAGAAACCTCTGCTTCCCCCCGTTAAAATTTCATTGGAAAAACTGAAGGATACGCAGTACATGAAATTGAACGAATATGCATGTAATTGTTTCTTTTTCTTTAACTTCATGGAGCCTTAGATCTTAAATTTCAGTCACAGAGATTAGAGCCGTGAATCATGAACACTAAGTTTACTTAGTGCTCAGAAAATTACTTTTAAAGCCCATTATTTTACAAAGAACGTTACATCTGATGCTGCCTGGGTATTTTCCCCTCTTACTTTTCTCACACATGTGCAAATTATTCTGTCAGTTTATAGCCCCATTTGTGTGAGCAATTCAACTGGGGGAAAACAGAGAGGGGGGAAAACCCACCTTAGCTTATAGCCCAAACATATGTGTTATTTTCACCTAATTAGCAGCTTTTACAGAGCAGGTTCAGTGTTTGCAATTAGATGGGTGCAAGAAAGAGCTGGTACCATCTGCTGGGGTTTCACCAGACAAACAGCTCTTAAGCCCTTCTGGGATAGCAGCTGATGAATATGAAGAACGTGGATGTTTACATAAACTAACAAGTGCTGGTAATGCCTAATCTGCAGAAGTGGAAGGATCAAATATTTAAGCAGATCCACCTCAGACGAGCGTGTGCTTGGAATTTGTGCTGGGGAGAGATCCCTTATCTCAGTGCAGAGAATGAAGATGTCTACCTGGAGATAAGCAGGCCTGGCTGGGTGGGATGCTGGCCCAGGACAGGCACTGCATCATGGTGACAAGGCGAGCAGGAGCCAGGCTGACTTGCATACGAGATTGCTCTAAAGAAACAGAAACTCGTGGAGCAAGAATGGGACTGACACGATTTTGATCGCAAGTGGGTAAGGAAGAAAGGAGATCCTGCTCTAAGCTCTGCTCCATGTGTTCTCATTATCATCAAAAGCAGTGACTGAATGGGAAAAAAAAGCATTCCTGAAGCTTTCCCCAAACACAAACTGTGCCGAGATTGAAATGAGCTTGAAGCACACGAAATAAGTTTCACGTGCACCTGCTCTGCTGCATCCTGGCAGTGCAACTGCTGCTCTATCAAGGGATAATTGCAGTTTGTCCAAACAACTTGAAGTATGACATACCAGAGAACTTGAGCCTAAAACCACGCTGCCTACAAGTCTTTGTTCCAAGCTTGTGTCGCAGTTGGCTGTCACTGTGTTACAACAGACAGTGAAGTCCTCACAGCCTTGAAAGCTCCTGGTCTGGGGCCACTAGAGCAGTAGAAAGTCTCTCATTTACTTCAACGAGGGTTGGATCAAATTTCCAAAGGCTCTATCCCCTCCCAGTTCCATCCCGTTTCTCTTTCACACATCAGAGCCGATTCCCATCTTTTCCCAACCCACTGCAGAAATGCCTGAGCTCAGACCCACAGCGACTCAGCCACCGCTGTTATTTAGTTACTGGCATCGAGCAGCATTCCCTCTCCTGCAGGGGAGGTGACGTTCCTGGGGGACAAGCACACCCACCTTCGCTGGCCCTCCCCTCTCAACCTGTGCCCCCACCTCTCCTGTCCAGCAGGAATGCCCCTGCATGATGCCAGGAAGGGAATGGGAGCAGCTGCTCTGCACCTGGGACTGGAGTCCTGGCACACCTCATGTGTCGTTTAATAATTTTGCACAGATCAACAGTTTTTGAGTAGTGCACACTTCATTCCGTTCAGCAGGTTTTTAAACTCTCATCGTGCGTTCATGGATCACTGCACCTTTTTTAAGCCTCAGCAATTGTCTGCATTGTTAAACCAAAATGTTAATGTCTGCCATGCTGTCCTTCCCTCTAGTTCAGTGCATTTCAATGGGGGTTAAATGCTAAAACCACTCTAAAACTTCAAACACCCATTCACATCATCACCAGCTATACCTGGGCTCATCTCCCTCCTCCCTCAGTTTCCTGCTTCTCTGCCTCAGCAATGTGAAACAGTGACCCACAGAGAAAAGGAGCAGAGGCTTCTTCACTAAAGCAGCGAGGTGTCCGTGACCCTGTGCTGCCCATTGCTGCTGAGCTGCTGCTCACACGGGCCCACGGAGTCCACAAGCAGCCCTGTGAAACTGCTCCTCCCCCTCCACAAACCCATTGCTCAGACCACCGTGGCTTTCTGGTCTCTTGAACACATAGCACTTCAGTAAATTAGCTGGTTTTCCAGATCTGTGCTTTCCTGGATGAAGGATTTTCCTTTCAATCTTGCTGCTAACTCCTCGTCGTTACAGTCAGGCCTGAGTGTAAATCACAGACTGCATTTTGTACCCCTGCCAGAAGTGCTCTTCAGGACAGGCCCTGTCTGGCCAGCACAGTTGGGGTGTTGTTACTGCCTGTGTCTGTCCTGTTCTTGCAGCTCACTGTGGCCATGGGGATTATTTTGGGGGCTTTAAACTGGGTCCGTGTCGGGCTGTGTGCTCCCTCTAACTCCTGTCAGGGCAAGCGGTTGCCAGGCTGTGCTTCTGTCTCTAACGAGAGACACTCAGAGTCCAGATATGAGTTTTGGATCTCCTGCTTTAGTCCTTCACAACAATAAAACTGGGAAGAAAAATTATTATTACAAAATGATCATTTCAAAATGGCCTGGACTTCCCAATGGATTTGATTGTGTGGTTCTGGAAATGCCTGCTCACCAGAGAAACTCTGGCCTCTGCTGCTGGATGATCCTCCACTTGATGCGTTTGGATTGACTTCAGCAGTTCTAAGATCAAGCCTTTGGGTAACTAAAAAAAGAGCAGATGTATCAGAAAATAACCACCCCAAAGCCAGCCCTGCTCCTGCTGAGGGATGATGTGCCCAGCCTGTTGGTACAGGTACCACAGCGCTGACGGGGCTGAACAAACTGCCCTGCCTCCATCCAAATCTCTTGTCTCAGTGTGAAGTATGTGATTGAATTCTTGGTAGAGGTTGCAATTAAAGACCACTTAGGATGAAGAGCGTTGGAACTGCTTTGGGTTCACCTTGACATATCTCATTTTCTACCTTTTCTCCAGTGAAAGCCGGTGGTAGGGAGGGGGAGATCATTCTAATCCTCTTTGTGAGGGTAGCTACTGGACTGCACTGAGTCAGGCAGTTTGGAGCCCGTTTCTGTGTAACGTTATTATTCAATGATAAGATGAAAAACAAACACAGATCGAACACATGGGATGGGGAATGCTCGACTTAAACTCTTGCTATTGTTTCTAAGTAGGAAACAAACCTTAGAATATATCTCAGGGGATTCCTAAAGCCAACACTTCCATCTGAAACTGCAGCAGCTATTCCAGAGAACAGTACTCGGAGAACTGATTTGCCAATAAAAACAAATTAACGGGAAAAGAACGTTTCAAAAATGACACTTCCAAGACTGTTCTGCACATGTGGAAGATTAACAGGGAATAAAACCTCTTGTTTTATTAGTTTAAATTCCAGCATGATGTCATTTGCCATCCTTTACTCTGTATATTCTTAATCTGCCATTTGCCTCAAATTGCTTGCAGACAATATCTGCAGACCCAGTGCACGAGAGGAGCCGGTGCAGGGGGAGGCAGAACTGTGGTGGGAATTATCTGCATGGAAAAACCTGTGCTTGTGGAAGAGGCTGAAATAGATCCCTGGCAGGGCTTTGGTCCTCGCTGTGCGTGAGGGGCACGGGGCACGGGCAGAGGTGCCAGGGCGAGGGCGCTGCCTCCTCAGTGCCCCTCTCCTGGCTGGGTCCTGGTGGGCTCTGGGAGCCCCACACGCTCTGTGCCACCCGGGCAGGTGGGACGGGAGTCTCGGGGATCCAGAGATCCCCAAGGAGTTGCTGTTGGCACCTCACCCAGCACAGGGTGGGACGGTGCACTGGCACTGCCACACGCCCGTACCAGGCCAGCGTGTTTGTCATCTGTGGGCAGAACTGTAACTCAAACGTGGCCAATCGGTTTTAACTTTAAAAAGGTAACAAAATCTAATGAAAAAGTTTGATTTTATCACTAGACACGGGAATATGGGTGAATCCTGTGCCCCGGGATAATTATCGTGTCATGAGATAACACAAGCTGCAGCCAAAACAAGAAGCCTGACATTTACTAGACTGACTGCTGTCAGGCATAATTCTGAATTTAAATAAACGCAGCATTTCTTACGAGGCTCATCCTTCTGCCCCTTGCTGGTTGAGGAGAGACTGCAGCAACGTCCTCAGGTGCAGAAGGGGCAGTGGGGAAGGCATGGGGGTAACCAGCTGTTTGGTAGAGGGAGAAATAAAAGGATGGGAAGAATAATCCTTCTTTTAGTCTTCAACTACTACTCAAACACTAAGACAGATTCCTCAGGCTGAGGAAGTGATTTCAGACTGTGCTTCTAAAGCAAACGTAGCAAAAATAAAAATAAAATAGAAAATTATCCAAACCAGAAAAAAATCAAACATGATCCAGCCACGCTGCAGCCACATGAAAAGATGCAAAAGGCAGAAGGTAAACACACAGTGAAAGGGTTTGAAGGAGCAAGCAAGAAGCTCAGCAAGTCCTTCCTGATGTGGTAACAGCAAGGTCAGGAACAATGCCACAGAAAGGTGGAAAAGACAGCATTCAGAAAATACCACAAAATTACAACTGTGAGATTATGATGAGAATGAGCCATTCACTCTCGGCAGCGTTCTCTGTAATCTTGTTACAATTGTTCTCTTTATAGCCTCAGCCACCATAATGAGCCTTTGTGTCCCCACACCTGGGCTGCAGAGCATCGCTGTGCTCTGCTCCTCTGCCCTGCCCTGTACATCCACAGCCTCCAGGCCGGTCCTTCCTGCCCCTTTTCCACAGAGCCCTGGTGGCTGGGCAGGTGTGCAGGGGATGGAGGTGGCTGCAGCCAGACCCGCTCTGGGCTCATTTCTGGGCACCAGCAATGGCTCTGGCAGGCAGGCAAGGAATGAGGCGAGTCAGGGTTGCAGCACTGAAGTCGGCACGCCCATCCCGCTAAACTCAGGTGTTTTTAAAGACAAGGAGATCTCGACTCCAAGCAAAAAAATCCTCTTGTAAATCCAGTGTTTCTGAAGTGCTGGTGAAGGCTCTTTTGGCAGCAAACATAACAAGGACCTCTTTTCAAGGGTGAATTTGAGCTTCAGATTTAAATCACTCAGGGACCTGACTGGATAACCAAATGGCTGAGTCTTGCAGCTGAAAAGACTCTGTGTTAGACCAAATTCTGTTACACAGGTTGTGTACCTCAGTTTTCTTTAAATGAGTTGTAAAATACCACCCTCCCTTTGGGGTTTGTGTGTCAAAAATGCACAGGTGAAAAGTGCCACAGGACAGCTTTGCACTGTGCTTGGTCTCACACTTACATCCGCTTAGTCACTGTTGCTTTGCTCTGAATGAACCAGAATTCCTTCCTTTGGGTAGGAGTTTTTCCTTTATAATTCATTATCCACGTCCATACACAGCTGTCGGTAAATATCAGAGAGAAGGGTTTGTCTGAAGGTGAAAAGAGACGAACCTGGAGAGGAGGTGTGGGCTGGGAACGCCCCGAAGCGCTGCTGGCAGGAGCTGGATGTCCCTGTGGCCGGCTCTCTGCTGAAGCATCTTGCTCTCTCCTCCCACACAGAAGTGTGGAGAAAAATGATTGTGCCAAGCAGGGTTTCAGCGTGACCAAAAACCTCCTGAACTGTAAACAGCCACAAGGGCTGTGACTGTCTTCTGTCTCGTGAGGTCTCCTTACAGGATGAGCTGCAAGCCGAGGGTGAGGAATGAGCTTGGGAACTGACCCTGCATGCAAAGATGAGCCACAAGCTGCATTAGCTGTTTTCCTGTCAGTTCACCTTCCCTCTGTTTTACCTGCTCACCCAAAGGGTGCAGAAACCTTTGTGACCTGAACATCAGATGGTTTCCCAGTCACTCCTCCTGAACTGCTATCTACTTCTGTTCTGGATTAGCCTAAAATGAGGAGGCTGTGACAGACTCTACAGGGCAAATTGTGCTTTTTTACAATTACTTGTAGGGATTGGAGCCAACCACCTGCTTCAAAGCCCAGAGAGGTTAATTGCAGCTCTCTTTCTCTTGACCTGCATATGGGAGCACATCGTGGCTGGCCTGCTCCCCTGCAAACTGTCTCAAACAGCACTTTCTGGTGCTGTCAGGCAGCTGACAATGGATGGTGACAGACTGCTTTAAACAGCCGGGCTCCGTGCATTTTAGATGAGAGGGTGGCATTCTAAGCTTTTGCTGATTCTTCTCACTGTGTAGTGTTTGCAGGAGAGATTTAAGAGCCTTTTCCCTCTTTGTTCCCTCAGAAGCAGCAGCTCAAAAGAATTCTGTGTTAAGTCACCTGCTAAGGCAGCTCTGCCCACGGCAAACCCGTGCACGTTCTGCTGGGAACGGGCAGGCCCTCCCCACACCCCGGCAGCGCTTGGCCAGGTTCCCTCCCAGCAGCATCACCAGCCACCTCTGGCAGCCACAGTGTGGCTGGAGAAGCATGGAGGGGACTTCAGAGGGGAGAGAGTGCGGGGGACATCGCTGTGGGCCGCTGGCCAGAGAGGACAGCTGGCACCGAGCCCCCAGGGCTCAACGTGTGTTCATCCCCTGCTCACCTCCGAGCAGCGTCACGGCGGCGCTGGCACGGACACAGCTCCCGGGACGCCATCAGTTCTTTGCCCTGGGTCTGTAGCGGGTCCCAGGTGGAACAGGAGTGCTGGGCGCTTTCTGTCCACGCTCAGGTTTCTCATTTCCTTCAGATGAGCCAAATCGACTTTCTAACACCAACTGCAGTGAGGCTGGTGCACAAGACATGGCAGCAGTTAAATATGTGTGAGTGAAATAGAGGCTTCCTCATGTGAGCTTTGGTCTATCCTGCTTTATCACGGGACTCAGCTGCATTTCCCTTTGAATTATCCGGTGTGCTTGTACCTAACAGACTAAACCCAAATTCCAGACAGAGAACTGAAACAACAACGGCTCTCTTCAAGTTTGCTTATCCAGGCTGGATTATTTTCTGGAAGATACACTTCAGTGAATCCTGGGCTCTGAACACTACACAAGAACTACAGAGTAGTTATATATCCTGCTTGGTACTTACCTTTTGGTCAGTATATAAATGACTGGGTGTCTCTCTCTAGACATAAAATCTGTGAAATTTGTAAGCCTAGACTGATATTTTTATAGCTACAATTAATGTCCGTCTTTCAGTTCCCTAATTTAGCACCTTTCTTGCCTGCTGACAAGAACATTTGATGCAGCAAGAAGAGAATCTGAAAAATTAGCTGCTGTCTTGTCAGATATTAGTTATTCCCCTGATCTGGCCTTGATGTTTATCCCTCCCTCTTTGAGTTTTCTTAATTATTCCTGTCTTGTATTAAGTCTCACATAACTCCCTAGATGTAAGCTTTATGGTTTAGAATCTCAACTGCTCATTCAATTAATGGGCTTGCTTAATGTGCTTAAACTTTCCAGAGACACTTGTAACACATTACGAGGGAGGGAAAAAAAGATTCCAAGTATGCTCCGTCTCATTTGTGGTACTCCTGAGCCTGAAGTCCATTTTAAGCTCTTTATCAGATTATCTAGATTTATTATTTTTATATTCTTGTGCTCATTAAGCATTTACGTGGAGGAATATTCTCTCCAGAGGAGTGACTCAGTTTCCTTTGCCCCATCCCTCACCAGCTGGCTTAGCCCCTTTGTAAATCAGCAATTGTTGTAGGTTCAGGACACTGAGAAGGGCCTGAGAAGCTGACTTGAAAATGGCAAATATGGAAGGGCAGACCTTTTACTTCGTATCTGAATATTGCCTATTTTTGAGCAAAACAAAGCGTCTGCCAGAGATTTTCTCTAATTTTTCTTGGCTCAGTAACCCCTAATCCCTGCTAATATCTGAAAAGATTTGAGGTAGGTTTGCAGAGGGAAACCAGCCTGTGTTTCAGCATATCCCCCGCTGAAGCCTACGTGAGTTATCTCAGTAATTCCAGGAAACCAGAATTTAAACCCGGGCTTAGCCAGGATCCCTCTGGATCTGGGTGCCAGTGCCTTGTACAGCGTGACATGGAACAGTCCTGACAGGAGAGCAAAGTGCATTTCAGGAACACAACCACACGCCACGAGCTGTGGGTTTAAGAGATTAAAACCACGCTACACGGGCTCCGTGGGAAACGATCACCTCTCTCCCTTCACAGCAGAATGCAAACCTGGGTGTGGATAAATTGTATCTCGATAAAATCCGTGTACACATGCAGCTATACAGGTATCTGATCCATGTTACACATGAATGTTATACATGAATAATGTACACAAATGTTATTTATATATCACTGCGTGTTTGTGGATAGGATCTAAAAGTACACACACACATCTTTACAAATATATTAAAAACCCCTTCCTGACAAAGAAGGAGCCCTGTCTGCCAGGATGCAGATTAAATGAGTTGCTACATCATGGTTTTATAGAAGTAAGATCTGTGCTCAGGCCCTTGACCTCGTGCCAGAAGATCCCTGAACCCAGGAGGGCAGGCGAGTTGTAGTACGCAGCCCACACGCTCGTTTTAGCAGTGGTTCCACAGCGTGCCACAAAGCAACTATGAATACATTTTGTTAAAACAATTACTCAGAAGTTCTAAAAAATAATGCTTCTGCTGCACTTCTGCTCATGAGCCATAAGGGGATCTTTGTGTTTCAGCGTTACAGTACTCAAGGAAAGGGGAAAGGATTCTGGTTTATGGTTCTGAGTCAGTCTTTTTCTTACTAACATATGGCCCCATTTTGTCCTGGTTCTTTAAGCAAGTTGTAAACATAAACGTTGATGCACATGGAGTTTGATTCATGAAGAGTTTAATTTGCCTAGTATAAAAGATTCACACAGGTTATATAACATCACTAAATTATTTTTGTAGTTCGAGTAGTATCCTTTGAGGAAAGCAGAACTCTTTCCCTGGGGTCCATTTATCACTGTTTGCACCTAATTAGAAAACTGGAAATGCAATATGCATGACTTACATTTGCAGTGTTGTCTTAGGACTGATGTATCATCCTTGTTCTTCCTTAGGAACTTTCATTCATTTCCTAATTTTTTATATATATTTTTTTAAGGTTTCTGACAGCTGTGACTCCATCTTCGTTAATGGCAAGGAAATGAAGAGCAAAGTGGATACTATTGTTAACTTCACTTACCAGCATTTCACCACCCAGCTGGAGGTGACGGTCTGGGTCCCCAGGCTCCCGCTGCAGATTGAGATCTCTGACACCGAGCTCAGCCAGATCAAAGGCTGGAGGATTCCTGTCACCTCCAACAAAAGGTACGTTCACAGCAGCGCCTCGCGTGCCCAGGGCCTCTGCTTAGAACACAGCCTCTTTTAGAACCTTTCTCAGAATCTAAACTCTCCTGTTTGCCATCAGCTTTACAGTCTGCCTCAGCCTTCATTAAACATCCCACAATCGCTGCATTTTATCCTGAGCTGTACAGTTTAAAAGTCAGTGGCTTTGCCTGGAGCATTAATCAATTCCACACAATCTCAGGAACTTGTATCACACATTCTGATGTGCAAAGCTGAGGAAAAGGACCTGGACCTCTCCTGTTGGTGTTACACAAGCTCTGTGTGTGTGTGTGAGAGAGACATTCAGCACTGCCAGACCTCAATTCCTGGCTGCTGGGACAAATGGCAGGGCCAGGGAAGGGGTCAGGTCTGTGTCACTGCCACAGCGTTGGAGTAGGTGCCCAGTCAGGGTCTCTTCCAACCCAGAGCTTCTGTGATTCCAGGGATTAGGGTGGTTATTCAGGCAGGGCACACGCACTGAACAGCACACCTGGCTGCAGCATTACTTAGCAGCTCCGAATTAAGTAAGAAACAACTTAGACTCCTACTGAAGGCCATGTTCCACCACGAAAAAGTGGACAGGGAAAAAAGGAGGGGAAGGGAGCGGGGATTTTGAGCTCTGATCCCATAATTCCCTGCTGGAAATGCCCATTCTATAATAACAATCCCTTGCACAATTTGCAAGATTAAAACTTCCAGGAACGCTGCTGTGTTGGTGGATTTCAGGCGGAGTTGAAAAATATTAGCGGGGAAAAGGCGTGCCACCAGCTCAGATTTATAACCCAGGGAAAAAGCCTTGCTGGCAGCAGGAAGTGGAGTGCTGAACACTGTGGCAGTTCCAGCTCAAGCTCTCCAGTGCCCAGGAGAACATCTCCATGAAGAGCCTGAAGAGCCCAGACAGCAGCGGAGGAGAATTACCCAGCACTTTATGAGGGCATAAAACTGAGGGCAATAGGACACAGTTTGCAGGATAGTCAGATAATGAGCTTCAGAGAAGGGGAATGGCTGACCTCTTGATTATTTTTTGGCTATGACAGAAGAGGTGATGAGGATCTGGCACAAGAGAAATCGGTGTGTTTGCTTCAGCGCTGCCGCTTGTGGCAGGAAGAGCTGTGCTAGGTGAGGAAGGAACGGATTTAGGCCGACTGCTTAAATCCTCACTGAACTCCCCTCTTCTGCCTGCCTGTCCCACCCCCGAGGCACAGATCCTGCTCAAAGCAGAGCGGATTTTGCTGAGCAAACGGCTGCAGGATTAGGCCGGTGTTTATTGCGGGAGCAGACTTTGCAGGGAGTGAGACATTCAGCCGAGCTTCGCCGTCGTGGGCATCCTCACGTTAAACCCGTTAGAGGCAGTGCTGGAAAGTTACCCCCGGTGTCTCCTCCCGATTTGTTTGGCCAGCTGAACTAAAGAGAACGGTCTGAGAGTCTGCTCTGCCTGCAAGCTGGCAAGCTTTACAGAGTTTTGGTGCAAAGCATTTCTGCTGCTTGGGGTGCGCTGGGGCTGCTGGCACGCGTCCTGCAGGCGCTTTCCGTGGAGGAGGGAGGGAAAGTATGGACACTGTGCCATCCCCTGGTAGCTCCGTGCCCGTGTGAACAGGAGAGGTTTCAACAGGAAAGAAATGATCTCTTTGTTTTATTGACCATTCATGGGGGTTTTTTAACTTTGCAGAGGTATTCTAAATCAACAGTTCAGAGCTGGCATTAGCTGTGCTCACTCTGACATTTACTTTGCACGTAAGGTTTTTACATTTCCTTTATTTTTAGATTTGGACGGTTTTTACCTGAGATTTAGTGGCTTTTCACTTTGGTTCTTTTTTATTATTATGACTTGTCTCTTTACTTTTTAATCTGCTTATACCTCCATCTCCTATGTGTTTCCCAAAATCCTAAACATGGGGGAGTTTTTATGAGTTTTTAAGTGATAACCTGAAGCACTCAAGACATTTGGACTGCAGTCAGGAGCTTTAGGTTTGAAAGAGAGCGAGCAGAGTGCTTTTATCTTTGCAAAAACCCCAAATCCAAGCATTTCCCAGCAGGTGAAGCCATAGCATTGTGTTATTTCCACTTCACCTTCATGTAAGAGCCAGTATTGGCAATTTGCATGAGGTTTTTGATATCTGCCCTTGAAGGAAACTCAAGGATCCTTTCCAAGGATTCTTTCTGCCAGCCTTAGGCAGCCTGAAACTAAGGTTCAGTCAGACATAGCCCAAAAATCAGCTGAAACTCTGTCACTGTTCTGGTCATGGCAGGATTGCAGTGTGGCTTCTTCATAGCTCACCTCACCACAAACAAAATCATTTTCCACTTTCCTCCTCTTGGAAGTGTCCTCACACCCCTCCTCGTCTTCTCAGCAGGAACTAAACATTGCTAGAAAGTTATTCATCAATATACAGCAGCTAAAATTTTGG
Organism: Gymnorhina tibicen; assembly: GCA_013399875.1. Taxonomy (NCBI): domain Eukaryota; kingdom Metazoa; phylum Chordata; class Aves; order Passeriformes; family Artamidae; genus Gymnorhina; species Gymnorhina tibicen. Next base: position 1,558,726 of record VXAZ01001058.1, on the reverse strand, counting down.
AGCATTTTTATAGGGATTGTTCAGAGACACTTCAGCAACCTCCAAACTTCCTTTCATCTCCTCTGGCTGCCCCAGGGCCTCATTCCCACACCCACAGCGTGGCTGTGCTGGTTCAGTTGTCTGAGGGGCTGAGCCAGATGGCAAAATAGAACTGGGTTTACAATAATCTTTTAAACGTTTTTATTGGTGCTGTTAACAAAAGAAACGTTTGTGAAACCAGTGCATCAGCATGGCTGTTCTTCATCTGAACAGAGCTGTTCTCTGGCAGACCTGAAAAAAGAGTTTATATGCCCCAAATCACATCTGTTCCTTCCCGTGATGGTTGTTGAGCCAATAAAATGTCTTGCTTCTCCCTATAAACCCTGTCATGTTTGTAATTGTAAAACACATGTGATTACAGACATGCTTGCTCACCTTCCTTCTTGAATCATTTCCACGAAGCAATGGAAAAACCAGGGTCTGTACAAAAGCTTTACAAGTGCCCCATGCACAGTTTGAACTGTGCTGGTTTCTAGCTGGTCTGAACTGCTGCAGGAGCAGGAACTTGGTAGAGAACAGAAAGGAAAAGACAGGCTGGGTTTATGCCAGAAACTGGGAAAAAACCCAGTTCATCTCCCCTGTGTAAGAGCAGCAACACAATTTACCAGCTCAGCCCGCAAATAGATGGCAAATCTTTGACATTATCGAGAGGAGAACTCGATCTCTGGTGAGTGCTGCTGCAGATAGGAAGAGCCCCCCTTGGCAGGTGAAATTCAGCTCCACGATCATCTCCTGACTGGTGCAGGGAATGTGGTGCCAGAGCCAGCACGGGCTGCACAAACCCACAGCCTCAGCAAACAATAGGTGTATATTTAAATTAAAGTCAAATATTAGAGTGTAGAAGAGGTCCAGGCAGACTCTGCTAGTCTAACAAGAACATTTATTTCTATTCCTCATGCAGCTGCAAAATAATTACCTTCTTCTTGAGGTTCCTGCACTAGCTCTGTGCACACATATTTACATGGGATGAGTGGCTCCAGCTTGCACTAATAGGAATTGCATGGCCAAAGTCTCACAGAACAAGCTGGAAATTTAATTTCAGTAAATATTTGCAGCTGGGATAGGACATTGTTTTCAGGAGGCTCCCAACACCACCAGCACGAGCTTCACTTCAGGCACAGAGCTTTGACCAGCTCTGCTTTGGTCCTGTCCAACTCTGGAGACGAAAGCAGGAAAGTTGGCCCGAGTTAAAAGCAGGACAAAATAAACTGCTTTAGGGAAACGCTGGCTGAGCGCTGCCCCTCAGGAGTGAAGCTGCACTTTAAGGCAAATTAAGCGACACTGGATCCAAACCATTCCATTTGTGGGTAACAGCATCTGCACAAAGCCTGAACTCGCTGTAAATTTGCTCCTTTAGTTAATTGATTTTAATGTCCTATGGAGATAAGGCCTGGAGATTTTTGTTAATAGGTAGGCTGTATTTTCAAGATCTGTAAAAGTACCAAATTACATTTCTTCTTGAACTGTGAGTGGAGCTATGTGCAGCTTATTTCTGTAGCTTCCACTAAATCAACTTCTAGTGGTTTGCAATTTGTGTCTGAAAGAGATTTTTTCTTCAGTTTGGGGCGTTGCAAATGTTTTTTAAACATACGACTCTTTGCAATGAGTATTTCAAATTCAAACCCAGCAAAACTGATTTCTTTAGGGTGTTTTTTTAACAGAAAACTAGCATCTGGCCCAAGAACTGATGCCTGGTTTGAGAGGGGTGCAAATTAAAAGAGACGCACTTCAACTGCTCCGAGACAGTGTCTGTAACGTGGAGCTGACAGATCACTGATTAGATCAGTGCTCGCAGGCACCCTTGGAACAGGGCTGCTGGTTTAACTCAGCTCCCTGGCACAGCCTTTCTCTCTGTGAAATGTAAATTAAATGTAATTCTGGCAACCTTGGCTCGCTCCAGAAAAGCAAAAAACCTTCCAAGCAAGTTTGCCAAGCAGCAAGAAACAGGGTAGGAAGGATTCGGAGAGATTTTCGGAGATGACCAAGGGGAAAAAAGCACAATATGCAGCAATAGCTTATATTCACCGGGACTTGTCTTAAGCAGAAAATGAGCTCCCTGCTTAATGAAGGATTTTAAACTTACTGAAAACACTGTAATGAGGAGTTTAAAGGGAACTGTGTGGTTCACTGGATCTCAAACATTTTGTTGCATGCATGGAGACAAACCACTGACTTACTGCCTAAATCTTGGTTTTGTGGCTTTGGAGTGGAAAATGATATCCTTTGTTCAAAAAAAGAGAAAGAACTTGAGTTGGTACCTGGTAAAGCAGGCTTGCAGAGCTTGTGCTGGAAATTCAGACACCTCCCTCTCCTGTGCACTGACATAAGAACGTGCCTTGCTCGTTCCGTGGGCTGGAGATGCTTTGCTGATGCTCCACATTTGTTCGCCACAGAAAACATTTCCTGAGGAGAAGTATATAAACATCTCTAAATGGTTTTGTGCTGAAATTGAGCCTTTGCATTTGTTTGCTAAAGATACCCCAAAGAAAGGGCTGGACTTGGATCATCTTTTTGTTGTGGTAAATGCTGGCTGCCCATGCAGTCTTAGTCCTGGAGATAAGGGCAGGAGTGCTCCCTCTGTTCCCCTGTGCAACAATCCTTCCCTCTGGTCATTCTTCCCACAGCTCACATTTATGAGCTGGGGCTGAAAAATAATTCCCTCCAGTTGTTTGGAACGGATTTGCTCTTGGACAATGCAGTGGTGTAAAGTTTTAAACAGTGAAAGCAGAAATAAACAAGCACATAAATAAACACAACAGCAACCCACTGGGCCTGAATAAAACATCACATCACAGAATGAGTTTGAAAGAATGGGTTGAAAGAGACCTTAAAGATGATCATGTTCCAACCCCTGCCCTGGGCAGGGACAACCAGCAGGCTGTGTAACAGGAAGGGAAAGGGAGCTGTGTCAGATGATGCTGCTGTGAATGCTGAGTAAGTGAACATTTCCTGCAAGCCCCAGAACGCTGCTGCTGGGTCTCCTTCCCCTAACAAGACCCGTTCCCATCAGCTCTGTGCTCTTTTGCCCCAAATCCCACAAGTGCTCCTTACCTGAACAGCTTTTGCACATTTCTGTCCAGTTCTGCACAGGCATTAATGTTCCTGGCTGTATTATTAAGAGAGGGTCAAATCCCAAAATCTCAGCTCTGAACTTGGTTTTCCCAAAGTCTGAGCTCGTTCGGAGCTGGGTTCTGGCTTAGCTGAGTTGAAGAGGGTCAGAATGCAGGAGTAAATTGGAAGTGGGAACATTAAGGAGCTCATGAATCCTTTTACAGCACAGATGGATATGGGCCACAAAAGCTCTGTGAATATTCCCCCTTCCAGAACTTTCCTTGGGGCTGTTTTGCCAACTGTGAGCCGACTTCAGACTGACACCAGTGTTGGGAAGGAGAGAACAACTGAAGGTTTCCCTGAAATACACAGCTAATCAAAGTCTGTGAGACTGATTTCTTTGGGAAATCTAAATCCTGTTTTAGTAGCCTTGTCTTTTCCCCCAACAATTCCATTGTCATTTCAATGATGTTTCATTCAGCAAGTCATGATGGACACTTGTTTTACACACACAAAACCAAAAGGTACCAAAGACCATTTTCTTGAGGCTGAATATAAATATTCAGCTACCAAGTGATGCATTGAAAATGTATTTCCAGTGGATTAGGTTCTGTAACACCGGGGCTTTCAGTCATTTTGAAGAGCACAAGGGTTTTTCTTAGATATGTTTTCAGCTTACTGGCTGCCAACTTTGTCATAAAACAATTTATAACAGAAGCAATTCTGTTTTATAATAGTTTTTCATAGCTGCTATTTCAAAGGAGAAGATAAAGGAACACAGTACCCACAAAAATACCTCCCACAATACTTTGAAAAATAACAGACTTACCCTGTATTTCCCACCCTTGATACAGAGGTGGCTTCAGGCTCAATAAATACAAGAGGGAGGCAAATTATTTCTGAGCGATGAATCCACAGCATGGGGGCATAATGAGTATAAGTGTGACCACCTACTGCTTAACACCTGACTTGGAAGAGATAAGAGGATCCATGTGCTTGTCCCAGGCAATGAACAAGAGCAAAAAAAAAAATTATAAAATATTAATATTGGTGGTAAACTGGGTCTTCAAGCAGACAAAACTCTGAGGTGTGACAGCACTGCTATCACGTACAAATCACTGTGATGCCTTCTCTGAGCTTTAGGGAAAGCTGTTTTATTTCACAGGTTCTATTTGGAAAGGGGGACAGATAGAGAATGGTGAAGGAAGTGTGTGTAAAGCTGCAGGTGTTTCTGCACGGCGTAGTCTGAGTAACCCGTGCCCTGAGTGGGAGCCTAAGTGCCTAATTTGGTTTTTGGGAAGCCACCTGAGGTCACCGCATGACTGAACACACCAGACATGGCACGAAGTGGGTGAGATTTAAGGTGAGATCACGGTGTGTTCCTCAAGAGCAGAGCAATCAATGAAGCACAGCAGGGATGGGGATGAGGTGGGGTGGCTCTGCCTCGGCACGGAATGCCGGAGGTGTTGGAGGAGATTTGAAGGGATGAGCACAGCGATACAAATGTTACGGGCAAAGGTGGAGGAAAGGATGTAAAACACCTTCTGCCACCCCTGACGGGCTGCTACAGGGCTCTGTTCCACAGCTGCCCTCTCATAAACATTTCCCTCTGCTTTCCTGAGCCCTCTGCACGATTCCACTGCTGCCTGGAGCACAGGCAGTGGCTCCACTAGGATCCCAGCAATGACAGACAGATTTTCAAGTTGCTGGGAGGTCCCACACAAACAAAGGATTTACTGGAAGAAGCGACAGTAGCTTTTAAATTGTACAGCACAGAAAGCTGCACAAGCCTCTCCCCAAGATTTAGTAACCTGCCCATCCCAAACGCTGGTCTCCTGTCTCAGCCAGCAGCAGGTGATAACACTTATCTCGTTGAAAACGTGGTGCAGCTGAAGCCCTGCAGGGCTGTGGGGATCAGGGCAGTGCAGGTAACCCAGCTGGGTGTGTTCACAGGCCCACCCGTGACAGTGAGGATGAAGAAGACGACGAGAAGAAAGGCAAAGGCTGCACCCTGCAGTACCAGCATGCCATGGTGAGGGTCCTCACGCAGTTTGTGGCCGAATCCTCGGAGTTTGGAGGCCAGCTGACCTACATGCTGGGCTCGGAGTGGCAGTTCGACATCACCGACCTCGTGGCCGATTTCATGAAGGTGGAAGAGCCCAAGATTGCCAAGCTGCAAGAGGGCCGAGTCCTGGCTGGTCGTGAGCAAGGCATCACCACGGTGCAGGTACAGCTCGGGGGCCTCTGCAGCCCCCCAGAGAGAGCTCAGGCTCACACACAGGGGCTGATCGTGGCTTGTGGTTGGCTTAGGAAATTCACTGATCTCAGGAAAAAAAAAAAAGAAAAAAGCTGAAAAAATGGGCATGCTAAACATAAAAGGAAGTTTGAACGGGTTTTCATTGTGGCTATTTGTCACTTCCGTAAAATACCCTTAGGTGAAGCTTTGGAAGGGATTTATCCATCTTAGTGTGGCTGGAACACAGTGAGATTTTCCTGGCTGGTGAAAGAGGTGACATGAGGCACACAGCCAGCTCCTTTTAACTTCAGTGGGACCATGAGAGCATAAATGTTGGGAAATTGTACCAAATATCTGCGTGCATCTTTATATGCTTAAACATCTTTGAAAAATTAGTTCCTTTATGTTCCCAAAATTGATCACAAACCACGGACACAAAAATAATCTTCAGACACTTTTCAGAGTGTTCATGTTCCCCACCCAACTCTGTCCAACTTCATGCACCTTCCTTAATCAAACTAAAGGAATGCAAGCATTGGGGCTCTTCTCAGGGGCTGCAAACACCTGTAATGTTCTGGTCACACTCTGGAGTCAGCACGAAAACCCAGGGATTTTAGGGCTCTGCTCTCTTCAACCTAAAATAAATGGGATCGAGAGGTCAAGGGATTTCTGCCCTTAAAATGTCCCTTTCTCTCCAGTGACTCTAAAAGAGCAGGAAGCTCCAGTGCAGGGAACCGTGCTGCAGGTTTCTCAACGTTGGTTTAGACAAATCACACCTCAAGTATTTTGGGCTCGAACCAGCTGTTTCTGTCACCAGTATAAAGGTGACTCTCTCTTTCTGAGCATGCTGGAAACAAGGTCTTAGAGCGACTGGCAGGAGTGTTTTGGCACTGAAAAAATGTGGGCAGGCACCCAGTGGGATTTTCAAAGTTCTTTTGCAAGTCTCACTTTCGTTTCATTCAGGTCTCTGTCCCTAGGAAGGCAACAGGCCAAGTTCCTTTCAGCCAGGCTTTGTACACTTTTTTATCCCCTCATTGAGTTCCAGTGTTAATCAGCGTCCTACACTCTGTCCTGTGCTGCACTGCACTCACAGGGAGTTTTATAGACCCCACAAAAATGACTCTTTTTTAAAAAAAGAAATCCATTTAATTGTTTCTATGATATATACTTTTTTTTTGAGATGAAGCTGCAATTTTGAAGTGATTTGTTGTTTTATTAAATTATTTTTTAGATAATTTAGCAGCAAATGCGTGTAATGTCTTGGGGGAAACATCAGTTCTGGCTTAGCCATGGACGTGACAAACCCGGGATGAATCTGGTGTGCTGCTTAGAGGCTCACCTTGCTTTGCAACAGTTCCTTGCTGTTTCACGCGAGGTGTGTCTGTTCTCCTCCCAGGTTCTGTCCCCTCTCTCGGACTCCATCCTGGCAGAGAAGACAGTGATAGTTCTGGATGACCGGGTGACCATTACAGACCTGGGAGTCCAGCTGGTGTCAGGCTTGTCGGTGTCCTTACAAACCAGCAAAGGAAGTAAGAGAGCCATCGTTTCCACCACCTCTGCCTACGACATCCTGCATACTCCCAAACAGGTATGCTCCAAAATAATAGATCAGACCAACTGATGTGCTCACTCTGCTTTGTCAGAGGGATTTGCTGTAAATTTTAGGCAGCAGATACAATGAATTTCTGGCTGTGAGAAGTAGTCACTTCTCGCAGTAGAGGCTGTTCATCTTCCTCACCCAACCCCACGGTGCCAACGCCCCTTCACAATGACCATGAAACTCTCCAGAGCTGCTTTGGAGACCTGCACAGCACAGGGAAAGGGATGGACAAGTCTGGGAACGCACGGTGCCAAGGAAAGCACGGATGTGCCACAAAAGACACTTTTTCTGTGGGAAAACACAGCCTAGCTGTGCAAGCAGAGCTGGGAGTCCCAAGCCTTAATTGTCTCACAAAGTCAGCTCAGCCAAAACGACCTCTGGCTGCAGGGACAGAAGTTTTCATGACCTGCGTTGCTGAAAACTGATCAGTTTGTGCTTACTTTGAACCATATAATCCAAGGAATTAAGCAGCTTTTAATGAGGCCACAGAACAAATTCCATATGTCTTTTTAAAATAGTTTTATAAAATTGACGTTCTACATCAGTGCAGAAAGTGTAACTATTTTTTGCAGTAGCAATTCCAGAAAGAAGACAAATTGGTTTGGTCAAAACATCCTTAAAAATGGTGTTTTCTAGGAGTGTTTCTGTAGTTCCCAGGAAAGACCACAATCACTTCTGCGTATTTCAAGTCCTGCACATTTGAAAGCATGACAGAAAACATAAAGTATTGCATTGAGATGTGTTCTTGTCCCAGTTTGTTCCATGGGCTGGATGGGCTCACTGGCCCGACACATTCCAGCTCTGCTCATTGTATTACATAAGGCACTGGAACTGCAGCATTAGAGAAATTCCCCATTATAGGTCCTTTATAAACCTAATTGACCGTGATGTTGGAAATATGATTATTTTCATCACGAGGCTCTGGCATTCAAAAGAGGCTTCTCACTTCAGACTGAGGAAAAAGAATCGTCAATTGTTTTTTCCAGCCCTTTTATGAAATTTATATGAGTGTTTCTTTGATAGTTCTGAAGATGAGGTAAATGCCTCAGTGGTCTAGAGAACACAGGCCTGCAAGAAAATGAGAGGCAGAGTAGACATTTACATTTTCTCTAAAAAAACAAACCAAAAAGAAACCCCAAAGTTAAACTCTGTATTTTTTTTCAGACTTTAACAACGGAGTGTCTGATCTGTGCTCTCTCTCTCACACATTGTTTTCCCCTCATCCTCTCCCCACCAGGAGGCCGTGGTGAGTGCTTGGATTTTGTTCAGCGACGGGTCGGTGACGCCGTTAGACATCTACGACTCCAAGGACTTCTCGGTGTCCATCACTTCCCTGGATGAGATGGTGGTGTCGTCACACCAGAACCTGCAGTCCCTCTGGCCCGTCGTGGTGGCGGAAGGGGACGGGCAGGGGCCTCTGATTAAAATTGAGATGGTCATCAGCGAGCCCTGCCAGAAGACCAAGAGGAAGAGCGTCCTGGCTGTTGGGAAAGGAAACGTCAAAGTGAAGTTTGGTCAAAAAGATTTGGACCAAAAAGGGAGCACCAACGACATCGATGATGTGGAGAAAGATTTTAAAAGCCATGCAAGCAATGCTATAGAGAAAGCTGCAGAACAAGAGAGGACAGCACAAGACTGGTCCAAAAACCACGAGGACATGTCCGGTCCTGAGGACAATGCAAACAAAAGCACAACTTTCACATCTCCCGTTGATCAGGAGTCCCTGGAGGATGGCCAGCTCCAGAATAACCCAACTTCCTTCACAGGTTTCCCCACACAAGTAGAAATACCAGGAGAAAACAATCCCAGTGATCTCTCATTGACTTCCAGAGGATTGACAGACCTGGAGATTGGCATGTACGCGCTGCTCTGTGTTTTCTGCTTGGCAATCTTGGTCTTTTTGATTAACTGCGTGGCATTTGCTTGGAAGTACAGGCACAAAAGGTTTGCTGTGAGCGAGCAAGGCAACATCCCCCATTCCCATGACTGGGTCTGGCTTGGAAATGAGGTGGAGCTGCTGGAAAACCCAGTGGACATTTCGCTCCCGTCAGAGGAGTGCACTACCATGATTGACAGAGGGATGCAGTTTGAAGAAAGCAACTTTCTCCTTAATGGGAGCTCTCAGAAGACTCTTCATAATCATATCCTCAGATCTTCTGAGTACCTTTGTGAAAAAGAAGTTAAAAGTGAACCTATAAATCCTTCTGGGCCAAAGCAGAAGCGAGTAAAGTTCACTTCATATACAACAATACTGCCAGAGGATGGAGGCCCCTACACCAACTCAATTCTATTTGACAGTGATGATAATATTAAATGGGTATGCCAAGATATGAATCTTGGCGATTCCAAGGAACTTAGGGACTATATGGAAAGACTGCAAGACAATATGTAAAACTACTTTCTTATGTTTGTAATCACCTTTATGCCTTCTGTTTATGGATGGTGGAGCAGTCAGTCCAGTCAGCAATAGCAACAAGACAGCCCAACCCTGGAGGTACTGAGATGATAACCTGATACCAGAGAGCAGGTACAAGAGGCTGGCTGAGTTAATCCTGTTTCACCACAAACCAGGATGTGCCCCTAAAACAGCTCCCTGTAGGTGCCGGAGGTGTCACACACGATGGCTGTTTTTGTACTGCCTGGTGCGAGCGAAATGCTAATCCAACCGCGCTCAGACTCAGAGGAGACTTCATTTGTTTGTCATCTCTCATGATAAATGGTAAATCAGAAAAGAAAGGGATGTTTGTTTGCATTGATTTTTTCTAGTCGTCGTCCTTTGTAAAGCACAGTGGACATTTCTTGCTTACAGCCTGCAAGGAGGCTCCTGGAAAAAGGGATCGGAATGAATCTCATTTTATTGCCTATGTGCAATGCAGCCAAGTAGTCTTATTATTTTTTACAGCTATAAAAAACCCCATGTGGTTAATTTCCTCTTATATTGTTTGTGAATTTTATTTGACTTAGGGAACATTAAATATTTTCTTTGAAGGGGTTTGGTTTTTTTTTTTTTGTTTTGGTTGTACCAAAGTGTAGTACGGTAATATTTATAATGATTTGAGTTTTCTACTCATCTGCTTCAGCCCCCAGAGATACCTCCTTCATCACTGAGTATCTTCCTCCTTTCCATATGGGTGTATGGGTCGTTAGTATTTGAAACATAGAAAGGAATTAGAACTCTTACTGGGAAAGGGTTGTGTCTTCTTACAGGGAACTGTAAATATAATAATAAACCCTGGAAAATAAAAACCAAGGAGTAGCCCTGGGTTCACTTTTGTCATTGCAAATAAGAAAAAAATGACCTGTAAAAAAACCAGCACATACTTCAAAGGGAAATGCTTTGCTGAAACAGCAGCTTGGTTGACAATCCATGTTATTATCTGAGTGAGAAAGTCAGACGTGGTGTTGAAACGCATGGAATAGGAAGGAAATTTCCTAGGAAATAAGCAAAGCTTGGAGTCACTGTTACTCTGTAATTAATCCACTGGTGGTAGAGTTCAGCAGGCCAGAGAGGTTCATGCTCAACAGCCCCAGACCTTGTCTAAAACATCCCTGGCCACGAAGCTATTAAAGAGAAAACCTTTACACCGTGTTTCATTAAAAAGGAAAGAAAGGACACATTGGGGCTGCAGCCACACAAGTGGCTTCCCCATGTTAGCAAGGAAAACATGCTGGAAGTTCAAAGCTGCCATTTCATATGCATTACATGTATTTTTTTACTGAAGGATGACTGAGATAAGTAGAAAATTAGAGTTAGGAAAAACCTGAATCTACAGAATACTTAAAACCCCCAATAAAGCACATGTTCCTGTGATGGATCCTGTGCAATAACCACAAGAGCCAAATCGCAACTGCCTTACACACTGGAGTTCCCATCTTTTAGGTAGATCAAAGCTGGACTTGAATTTATAGTTCCGTGGTGATATTAGAACAAACCAGAAAACTGTGGGAAATTCTGCATTTGGGTCCTAATACACAACTGGGAACATGTTTAATGTAACTGCTGCAAAATACAGGAATTTTAACATTGAGACTAGAAGTGAGGACACCAGGCTTATATAAGTGATTAGAGACTTACTTTTGCTGGCACTGAACTGCACGGGGAGGGGATGGCATCTGTTATAATCTAATTTTAAGAAGAGAAAATAATAGAGCACAGACTTGCTTCTGTTTCATGAGGGATGCAGCACTTGTGTGTCAAATGAAGTCTTAGGTTGTTTAACAAATGTTCTCTCCCCTTTAAATGATCCAGGAAATAAGGAAAGATGAATTCCTACAATGATCCTTATCACTAACAACATAAAAACCCCTTTTTGGAATTTAGCTTCTCTTCCCAACGTGTTATTCTGTATTTGGCCCAACCATAGAGCAGAACCAAAAAATCCATTTACGATTCTTTGCACAATTAGTATAAACTGACCACAAATAGATTTAGTCTTGAAATCAGAGGAACCAAGGTGCTGCTGGCAGCTGCAGAGGGCAACGAGCCCAACTCTTCCAGAGGGCAAAGCCCTCGGTGTGCCAGGGGAGCCGTGGCCTCACAGCGGAGCACGGCGCTGCTGGAGCCGGTTCCTCGTGGAAACCTTTCCTTCCTCCTGCTGAGGGCTCCATCTCCTCATGGAAACCTTTCCTTCCTCCTGCTGAGGGCTCCATCTCCTCATGGAAACCTTTCCTTCCTCCTGCTGAGGGCTCCATTTCCTCATGGAAACCTTTCCTTCACTCCTGCTGAGGGCTCCATCTCCTCATGGAAACCTTTCCTTCACCCCTGCTGAGGGCTCCATCTCCTCATGGAAACCTTTCCTTCCTCCTGCTGAGGGCTCCATCTCCTCATGGAAACCTTTCCTTCGCTCCTGCTGAGGGCTCCATTTCCTCATGGAAACCTTTCCTTCGCTCCTGCTGAGGGCTCCAGCAGCTGCTGCGGGGTCCCTGCTCGGTGCCACAGCAGCTCAGGGACAGCTCAGGGACTTCCAGGTGTCCTGGGCTGCTCCTCTGCCTCACCCACAGTAACAGAAGTTAGCGACTTCACTCATCTGGAAAATTTCCCTTGGAGGGCTCCAAAGAGGAGGATCCCAAAGTTTGGGTGCTCCCTGCTGTGACACTGGGGTGTCCCTGACCTTGTCCCCAGCGCCCAGCCCCTGGCTGTCCATGGTGGCTGGGCACTCAGGGAGGGAGGCCAGAGCCACGGGCAGTGCGGGCACTGGGGGAGCCACCAGAGGACACCTCCGGCCTTTCCAGAACTTTCCTGGTGCTCCCGGGGCCTGACTGATCCCAAATCCACTCGGGGGTGGAAGGCCACAGGTGCCTGGGGCTGTGTTCCATCACCACCGAGGGGTGAAGTCCCAGCTGGGGACGCTCAGTGTGGCCGGGAAGGTCCCCAGGGAAGGTTTTGGTGGCTCAGTGGCTGAATTTGGGACGGTTTTAGAGCCACGACCTCTGCAGACAGAGGTGTCAGCCTCTGCCCAAGTTAAATGGCAATTAGAGCCCATCAGGAAGGAGCACAGCTGCTACTGGGAACCAGTTACACAGTGGAACTGGGGACAGCTGTGCACAAAATGACCCAATCCCCAGTGGGGGGGAAAATCTGCAGGTTCATAAACTTTTCTTTTTCTTTTCCATCATGTCATTACACGACAGCTCTTACATGGAAAATGGCAATACAACCATGGGAAAAAAGCAATACAAAAAAAGAAAAGAAGTGGGAAGAGAGAACTCTCTATTTTCAGTAAAACTGGGATAACACCAACAAAGTGGGGTTATTCTGGATTTATCCCCGTTTGAGCATTTCTGCTACTTCTCATAAGATGAAAGGAAAATATATTCAACATGAATATATTTGATGCAAAATAGTTCTGAGTTGATCAGTTCCTTTTCAATTAAATATCTCAAATTTTAATTTCAAAATTAAGTACCTTAAATTTAAGCAAATATAACTTTAAATTATTTTAAACACCCCCCCCCCATTTTCCCATTCACCTAAATATTTTTCAGTGACGCTGTTAAATAAAATATTTTATTCATGGAATATCTAGTATTCCACTTTGCTGTTAACTGAACAGCATTTACACATGGATAAAAGAGTCTCTGCTTTTGAGAGAACAAAGCAATGGTAGCCAAGAGATCACAAGGCACAAAATGTATGTATGTAAGTATGTGTGCAGGAAAGCAGAACTGTCCGAAAAATAGGAACTGTACTGTCAGATTAATTAGAATTATGCTTCGGTAGGTGCCTAGGGAAGCAATACCTGTAATTTAATACCAAACAAACATCATCTCTTCCTTTTGGCCTGTGTAGAGAGGATTTGGGAGCCTTGCTGCTCCCAAGGAAAGGCAGTGTGAGGTGTGAACACATCCCACAGGGGGACACCCAGGCCAGTCCTGTGAGCAAAGGGTGGATTAATGGGACATGGGGAGTTGAAACTTTAAAAACGTTAAAGCTGATGCCAGCCCTCGGCTCTGGCCACGGCAGCTGAGGGAGCAGTGGCAGCCGAGCCCTGGCGTGCAGAGGACAGGGAAGCCAGAGCTGCAAGTTCTCGTGTGTGCAGAACCTTTCGTTTCGTTCATCCCACAGTGCCCCGCTCCCGGGGCCAGGCTGTGCCCCCTCCCCACCCGGGCAGAGCTTGGGGACCCTGCCCCGCTCCCGGGGCCAGGCTGTGCCCCCTCCCCACCCGGGCAGAGCTTGGAGACCCTGCCCCGCTCCCGGGGCCAGGCTGTGCCCCCTCCCCACCCAGGCAGAGCTTGGGGACCCTGCCCTGCTCTTGGGGCCAGGCTGTGCCCCCTCCCCACCCAGGCAAAGCTTGGGGACCCTGCCCCTCTCCCCTCCCTGTACAACACTCACATGTTCATGTTTGGAGCTGCTGGTCCTTCACTCATCTTGGGGAATGTACAAGAAGCTCTTACAGCCATACACAGTACAAAGAGTCCATTCTACAATGGAGAAAACCCTTGTGTTGCAAGGTGGAATAAACACCCTATGAATGAAATGCTGATTTTTCATAGCGGATGTGCTCTTTTCTGGAATATAAATCATGTGCACTACATTGAAATACACGATAGTGTATTGTGAAATGCATACATTAATTGCTGAATTATAACACTGGATATGTATATACATCACACCCGAGATATTTATACAATATAATAAGTCTTAGATGTATAACATAATGAATTCTGTACAAAATAAACTGTAAGTTAAGACAATGAAACAGAACTTTTATATCTGTGTAATTTGTATGCTGATTAAGTTATTCAAGCTTCAGTTTTCATCTTTTAATGTGCCCTTTAAAAATACTTATTTTCTATAGGCAGATGTCTGAAATAAAGACTTGAGTCTTCAGCAGAGAAGCAAATGAAAGACTGAAAGAAACAGATTTTGCTGGAGAAATAAACATAATGTTCATGTGGTTGGTTTTTTTTTAAACCTGACTAAACCAGTTTGTGTTACTGCTGGTCAGGGCGAGCTGCTGGCTGGGTTGAGGGTGATGTGCCCCTGCCCAGGAATCAGCAGAGTCACCAGTGCTTGGATTGCTCGTGTGTCTCCTTCCTCAAAGCAAGGCAAATCCCTGGGTTACACAGCCCAAGGGGCCGACCCAGCGCTCCCTACAAAGGCTGCTCCAGCTCTGTCACCCCTTCCCTGCACCGAGAGTGACAGCAGATCCCAAACGAGCGGTGCCTTGCAAAGAACATGTTTAGGTTTAAAGGAAAAGGTAACAAACCAAACGTGTCCCTCGAGCTCACCAGTGGGAACCACCACAGGTCAGATACTGGATTCAGCCTTCTGAATTCTCCAGTTCCCATCAGACTCCAGGAGCCTCAAAAGTCTTAAGTGACCACCGACCTCATCATAAGAGCTGCAGGAAAGTACCTTGCTAATGCTAAAAAAGGAAATTTGAGCCTCAGTTTTTTTGCTCAAGGTGTTGGAAATTCTGGCAGAGCCAGAACCCAGAGCCCCCTGACAGCTCAGTAGCTGGGCCTCCTCCAGGCACTGGGAATCAGCCTCAGGAGGTGCCTCCTTCACCCCTTTGCTGGTTTCAGCTGGCCCACACTCGAGCTGTCCAAACTCACTGCAAAGCCGAGGGCTGCCTTTGTACTAACGGGAGCAACTTAACATCACCTGAATGATTTAATGAGCACTACTGTAATTTCTAATGGATTGAAATGTGTTTTTATATAAAGCCAGTTGGACAAATGGATTGAAAACTGTGATTTAGGAAGTGCCTCGGAGAACCAACTCTTTGGCGTGCTTTAGGCACAGATTCCAGCCGGTCCCCACTTGGTGTTCTGAACAGTGAAATAAGAAATGTTTTTCAGAAATGACACTTTGTGTGTCCTGGCAGTTCTGGTTGGTCCCTGTTTGACCATTACTGGGACATCCATCCCCTCAGCAGCACCCTACTAAAGAGCAGCCAGTGGCTTCACTCACACCCAGTGCTCTGCTCAGGATAACTGAAGGTATCAAAGATCTTTTACAGAAAAACTGTCTTTAGTTGTATTTAGTACCCACACAAACTGAACTGCCCAAAATACCTGACAAGGGCTACATTTTAATCACCAACGTGTGTGCACTGTGTGACTGAAAATAATTACCTGCATTCATCTGGGAAGGAAACAGCCCAACAAATACAACTGGGTTTTGTCTTCCAAAAAAGGGAGCCCTCAGGATCTGGCAGGCAGGAGACCTGCAGAGTGGTATTTGTCACAAATTAAATAGGCCAAATCCTGAAGGCTGCCTCAGCTGAAACTCCCGCTGGTCTTGTTAGGGACTGGACTGAGACAGGACCAGAGACAGACAATTACAGTCGGGTCTGGCGCCTGGGAGCCTGGAGAAGTCCTCGTGCTACACAGCCCCAGCCCCTGCTGCTTCCCACCAGCAGCACCTCCAGCTGTGCCAGAGACCAGGGGTGCTGCTCAGAGCCCGTGGGACTGGGGACTCGCTGCACTGGGCAGGGGTTGGGAGGCTGAGGAGATGCTGGGCAGTGAAAATGGAGCCAGCGTGCAAAATCAGCAATTCTGCGCCCTCCCCGTGCTGTCCTTGCAGCAGAACTTTGTATTCCTTCTATTTTCTGTTCCACCGATCCATTTGGCCAGTTTCTGCAAAAGTTTGGTTACTGAGGGAATAAAATTGAGCTGTCTTATTGAGAGAGGCAGCTGGCTTAAGAAATTAAAGCAGAGTGGATGATGTTTTGAGACCTGTTCGGAAACTCTCAGAGGGTATCAGAGTGTTACTTGCTTCCAAAAACATATGTTATGCCAAAATCAGCATCAGGATTTCTAAACCAGGGCAGATGAAGGCTTGCAGCATTCCTTCTGATAATCTGGGTTAGTCTATTTAAAAAACAATGGGATCTGATGATACAAAAACCAAATAAGGAGCTTAGGATTTAGTGGAAATGAAGAATGGATATTTTTAATCCTCCAATTTAAACCTGTGGTAGGCAGAGTAGAATTCACTCTTTATACCATGGAGTTATCTGTAGGAATGTTTTTTTTTTAATCAGTGGGATTTTGAAATGAAAAATCCTCGGCCATTTCAACAAAGGCTGATGCCAGTGAGTGCCCCATGTGATGGTGCCACAGAAAACAAAACACAGGGCACACACACAGTCCCATGCTGTGGCTCCTTGTTTCTTGGTCTCTGCCTAAACTGATGTTATTTCCGTGTCCTGAAGGTCCCCGTGTGTGACACAAAAATGGCAGAAAAGTCAGGCTTCAGAGAAAAACACCCAACCTAAGAATTGCTCTGCTGGCTCGTGGCAGTGGCCACCAAGCACTGACATCCTGCTGGAGCCCAAACCACGGTGAGATCGGTCAGCAAACGCCACAAAAAGCTGCAGCAGGATGTGTGCAGTGACACCTCTGTCACCTGCAGAACCAGTCTGCAGCACAGTCTGCAGCCAGTGCTGATGGATACGGGCTGTGGCTCAGCCCAGCAGATGCAGTGACTGCTCCCTTCACGATGTAAAACTTGGAGGGGGAGACTCTTGTTAGGTACGGGATTACTGGAAATAAATGCATCCAATGAGCTCCTTTGTCTGGCATATCTGCAAATACGGTGTCAGTGCTCCTGGCAGATCTGGTCCGGGCAGGACAGGGTTGTTCAAGCCCTTTTCTGGCTCTGAGCCATCTCTAATGCATGGCTGAAGCTTACAAATGGTTTAAAAGCACCACCACACACAACACATCACCCAGATGCAGACCAGCAAAAGATCTCAGGCTTTTAGGGCTTATGCCAGAAGAACTTGAGCACGCAGCTAAAGCCTTTTAATTTGCTGCCCTACAGAAGCTGCTTTCCTCTAGATACGGCTTCTAAAAGCCAAAGTTTTTCAGGGCATTCCCTGATTTGAAAAGAGTTCATCCTATCTGGCTGCATTTCCTTCCCCTGGCGCCCCCAGCAGAAAGTGCATCAGAAATGGGAAGCTGGCACGGTCCGTGCCACCTGAAGTAATTCCTGATTACTTCCCCAACAGGCAGATGCTGATGCCAACCACCTGCACAGATCTGGGCATCCTCAGGGGCACTCGCTGCCCACGGGTGTGGCTGTGAGGGGCGGCAGGAACCGGGCAGGGGCAGCGCAGGGGGAGAACAAAACGTGCTCAGAGGGGCAGCAGCCTCCCGTGCTGGCGAGGCACAGCAGGAACGACCCACGGACCAGCCAGGCCCTGCCTTTCCGAGTTTGCCACGCACCCAGGAGCCAGGCAGGCATTCCCGAGGCACTGCTGCCACTTGAAACTAAGCTTCATTTAAATAAGGACACTTGACTCCGTATTTCTGAAGGCAAACAAGGATCACAGCCAGGATTTGGCTGCATGTTCAGCTGTCATTTCACTGGGCTGCTGTTTTTTACTGTGCCTTACCTTGTCTTGCTCTTGGTCACTGAACTCAGGACGTAGAGTATTTTAAATGGAAATGTGAGTGATCTGAGGCAGCTCTGTGTGTACCAGCAGCCCAAAAATGGGAGTCTGCTGTTGTAAATGTAATCTGGTTTGTTAGGGAGCTGCCTCCCTTTACTTGCCAGGAGCTGACAGTGTCCCCACCTAGAGACACCCCAGCCCCTGGGCTGCCTTCTGCCTCCACTTTCCACTCTTTCTGAAGGTGAACGTTTCGAAGTGACTTCATCCAAGCCCTTGGAACCGTTCAAACTGGCCCTTAATTTGGGTTCATTCCCTACGAGTAATCCCCTGCTGCTGTTGTTCACAGGCTGATGTTTCAGCAAGGATCCAGGACTCTTCCCTCTCCCAGGACCTGTGTTGGCCTCTAGCAAACAACATCCCTCATAATCAAAAACCCAAGCCAGAGCACGGCTTGTGCTAGGAAGGCTGGTATGACTCACATTTAAATGCCTCGTACTTGCAGGTTCTGTAGCTTTTAGGTGTTTCTGCAGTTAAAGGATTGGCAATTTTAATGGATTTAAAAAAAAAAAAAAAAAAATCTGCCATCGGTTTTGGAAACTCTTTTTGTGAAATGTAATAACATGTAGCACTAGACAAGCAGGTTTTTTTTCCTGCCAAGGAAAAAAAGCACTGAAGGAACAAGGAAACACCGAGGCAACATCAGCGCAGGAGCTGGGAATGGTTGGCATTTTCTGGAAAACAGCATCACACCCTGTAAATGATGCATCATGCAATCATCTGCACGGTGTAAAGAAGGAGAACAGAAGAACAGATTCACTGTGTGGGGGTTTTTGGGATGGGTGAAATGTTTTAGAGGTGGGCCAGACCCTCTCATTACTTAGAACTATGTGCTTTTCACTGAACCTATTTCTGCCTGGTTCAACACCTGGCTTGTCTTCACGGTGAGGGTGGTTTGGCTTTGAAGCGAGGAGAAAAGTGAGCTCACAAACAAGAACTGTGGCAGTTCCTTCCCACACTGCAGTGCCCCAGAGAAGGTCAGTAATGGCCCTGCTGCTGTTGGAGGGGAAGGGGAGCAGCCAGGAGGGAGAATGAGGTGGGGACCAGAGCCTGGCGCCCTGAGCACAGACAACAGCTGGCTCCAGCCCGGTTGAGGATGGGCAGCAGCAAAAAGCTGCTCAGATTTAGAACAGTCTTTGGCATCTGCACACGTTGTGACACCTCCTACAGCACCCAAATCCCTTTAACAAACTCTGTGAGCGGGGAGAAGGTTAAACCTTCCTGAAAGCCCCGGAGCCCACTGGGAACCCACCCCACAGCACCCTGATGATTGGTGGCCTTGTCCTGCCCCTCAGGCGGGACTTGGCCACATTTGTGGGGTTCTGCTCAAGCATCACAGCAAGAAAAGCTGCTCAGAGCACAGTGACAGACACCTGCCACGCACTTTGCCTCCTCTCCTGAGCAGCGCTCGGTTCAGCCACTTTGCTGCTGAGCAACACCAGCTTTGTTCTCTTTCCAGCAAAAAAGGGCACTTGTCCATCCCCCTAAATTAGAAAACACATGCTCTGTCATTTCTGTTGTAGGCATAACTTAGTGAGCCATTAAATATGAACCAGTTCACTGGACAGAGAAACTGAAATGATAAACAAACTCCCATATTAGTAAAAAAATAATAATAATAAAAAAAGCTTTTGGCATCATTTTTTAACACCCATCTCAGTGAATAAATCTGATTAGTTTCAAAGCCATGCATCTGCTTCCTCCACACTTTTTCTCTCCCTACTGGAATGGAGACATCTTTCTAAAGTCTGGAAAAGCTGCTTAGCACTGGGGAGACCACACCTGCAGAGCTGTTCCCAGTCCTGGATGCCCCGCTCTAAAACAAGGTCATCCAGGTCCAGGGAATGGCCACGGAGGTGACTGAGGGACTGCAGCACCTGACACGTGCAGAGAGCTGAGAGCTGCTCTGCTGAGCTCCAGGAGCCTCAGGCTCTCAGGAGAAATCCTAACAGTGTTAGTGAGTATTGCATGGGAAGGAGCAAAGGAAAGGGAGCCAGGTTTGCCTCCGTGTCTTTCAGCAAAAGGACAAAAGGCAAAGGGCACTAATTGAAACTCAGAAAAAAATGAGGCAGTAAACACCTGACCCTCGGGGACACCGCAGACGAGGCAGAGCTGTGCTTTGTTGTGTCCCTAATGAACCAAACACTGCAGAGAGCAAAGAACTGGGAGTGACCCGAGGTGCAGAAGGGAAAACATCATTACCTGAGCCCTGGCCAGCATCAGCTGCCATCCATCTTGGTGCTGGCAATGTTTAACTGCACCAAGTGCTGGCTGCAGGGAGTGTTTGTGCCCTGCATTCCGGGCAGGGAGCACAACACAAACACCATTTGTTCCCTGCATCACCACCTCGTAGTAACAGGCACCGCACAGGCACGGCCGGGCCAGGAGAGCTCCTGGGGGCTGAGGAGCAGCGCTGGGCTCAGCTCAGCAGGGCCAGGCTCGGCTGCAGGCACGGGGCCTTGCTGGGGGCTGCAGAGCGATGCTGGCGAGGTCAGGGCCCTGCGAGCGTGCAGGGCGTGCACAGTGCTGCCAGCTGAGTCTAAATGCCTTTAAAAATGTGCCTTTGAACGGTGCCTGGGTCACAGGCAGTGCACCAGAGGGTGGCCAGAGGAAGGCAGTGAGGACTGCTCAGCGCTCCCAAAGCCCAGCAAGGTGTGAGAGCGGCGCTGGGCCAGCATCTACCCCGACAGCTGTGTCTGAGGAGAGCTCCAGTGACAGCTTTGGAAAGCCAGAGGAGCTGGAATCCTGACGGCCTGAATGTGACAGCTCTAAACAAAGCTGGCAGGACCTGTCTGTGCTCCCACAGGTGCTCGGGGTGGAGGTGCAGCGGGTGACATCCCACAGCACCCGTCCCTGGAGCTGCCATGTGCCACTGACTGAGCATCCCCGGGGTGGTTCCTGCTTTTCTGCACCCCGTTCTGAGGTGTCACCACGTCCCCTGCACTCTGCAAAAGCTCGGCAGCATTTTCACCATCTTCTTTTTGCACTTTTTTTGTTGAGCCAAACCCCCTTTCCCTTTTCTTCTTCAGTTACTGTAAAAGGCACTGCAACTTTACTAATTTATGTGCAGAAACCATTGAAGATTCCATCTACCGTGATCAAATCCCCTTAAGTAAAATATAAACCGCTGCTCCTCTGAATGTAAAGCCTAAATCAATAATGGACATGAAATCATCAAGTTTAATCTCAAACACAGTGAACCCAAGTAATCACTCTTCTTGATACAAAACTAATTCTGTTTGACAATAAAATACTACTAGTCTGTGCCATAAACCAATGGAACAAATAACTTTCTTAACCCTGACAGTTGCTGTCCAAAATCATTACATCTCGTCCCCTCAGCAATCAAGCATGTCACTGTAGGACTGCTTCAGCTCAGCTCCTCTCTGTAAACTGTTCATGTGCACCAGAACTCCAAAAGAATTTCTCTTTAAGCAAAGTGTTGTGGTATTTTCTCTTCTTCCAACTGGCCAAAAATGCCCAGCTTGCACCAGGAACACACAAACACCTCTTGGGATGTTCCTTGGCACACGGCTGGGCTGTCCTTAGGGCCAAGTGTCGGCCGTGAGTGAACCCGAGTGCAGCCACCACAAAACTCACGGTCGGCAGCAGCGAGGCTGAGGCTTCTCACAAGCACTGCTGGGATTTGGCCAGGAGCTGCACCTTTCCCTCCTGTGCAGGCAAACCAAGAATGCAGAGGCTGTGCCGAGGGCTTCCCCCACAGAGGCTGCCTTGTAGGTGGGTGCCCAAAATGCTGCAATTCCTGCCCACAGCCAGCCCGGCACACAGGGGTGGCTGAGACACACCCTGAGAGTGCCTGGCCACGCTCCTGTCGCTGAGCCAGGCACCATAAATTGCTGTTAGTGGCAAGCAGCACCCAGAGATCCCAGCCCAGCTCAGCCCCCGCTCCCCCCGGGGCCGCAGCCCCAGAGAGCAGAACCCTGGGCACGGCCAGGGTGACCCCAGCTAAAGCCCAAAGTGCTGCTCCCCAGGGGAACAGGAGGCTTCTCCAGGGAATAACTCCCCTTGCGGGAAAATGGAAAGCAGGGCAGTGGATGGGCACGAGGACTGACCGAGCTGAGAGCCCCAGCCACGTTCCAGGGCTCTGCCAGAACACGAGGCACAGGCAGCAAGAGAAAACATCAGGGGACGTAATTCTGTGAATTTCCTTGCTCAAGAGTCACTGAATGCAGAGCTTGCATGTTATTATTAATTAACTCAGCATCACTAAAGCGTTGCTGCATTGAGGAAGCTTTTCAGAACCAAGAATTTTTGATTTAAAATGCAAATATGCACCAGCATCTCAATTATTTACAACAACAAGAGGCACCCAACAGCTTCTGGCTGTTACCATTTAACCACTGGGTTAGAGATAACCCATAGAGTCAGAAACCAGATCAGGAAAAAGATCTGAAAGAAGATCTGCAGCTCTTCTCCCCACTGCTTTTTGGTTCCTGCTTGCCACTGGTAGAAATTACATAAAAATTATTTTATGAGCCTTCAAGTTCTGACAACATCTTCCGTGCTTGAAATACCACTTTAAAGCGTGAAGCCTCAACACTTTCTAGAGTAGAGCAATGTCTGATCCCTTTTTTCCCCACTGGCAGAACGGATCCCGGTGAGATCAGCACCTGAGAGATCCTCCAGCCTCCCAAACTTTCAAAGCTCTGGATTTTCAAGAGCTCTGCTTACATCCAGACATCACAGGAGCGCAGAGCTAATTCAGGGCTCTGTGATTTACCTGTCTGACACACTCTCTGCTCCTGAAAGCCCCACTCGGGGGGTTATTATTTTTGTCAAAACTCTTCCAGCGCATAACTCCACATAATAACAGCCAGGCCAAAGATCAGAGTCTGATCCATGTCAGAGCCATCTCCATACGAGTCACTGAAAGCCTGATTATCTCACTGCTGAAATTCTGGGGTGTGAACAAGAGCCAATGGCTGTTATCATCTTGTTAATGTCAAGGCTTGATTTTCTTTCCCCTCTCCTTTCAATATTTCTGAAAATTTATACCCTCTCGCAGTCCTTGATAACAGTTTGGCATCTCTGAAGCTGAGAAGTTTTAATATTCTGCGGGTTTTTTCCCCCAGCACTTCTGTAATTTCATGAAAAAAGGTATTTGATATGGTGGTTTTATTGTGAGAGGAGGAGCAGGAACATTTGCTATTGTGTGAGAAAAGACATCTCAAATAAGTGTTATAATTTTATAACTCTTTTTTTCTTTGTAACTATAACAGGAGTGAATAGCTTTGAAACAGAATGGGCTTTGCTTTCCGTGCAGGTAGGATTTTTTAATTCCATTTTTCTCTCGGGCCTTGATATTTAAATTGGGGAAGATCTTAAAAATGGAACAACACTTGCAAATGTATTCAGAGTGACAGTTTAGATGTATAATTATAAAGATTCTGAAAGATAAAGAATTTAGTATTTTAAACAACACACCAGATTTTAAATTACAATTATAGCTTTCTGTGGTTCAAGAATCAACATGCTGTTTCTCTTCTGTTGGAGAAATATTCATCAGCACCACGATGACATTCTGGCAGCAATTATTTAGAGTTTAGTCAGGAATAGATTTCCAGTATTACCTGTGACAAATGCTGCAGAAACCTGCCCAGCACTGAGGTACAAAGTTGGAATCTTCTGCCTGAAAAATACATATTTTGTGTTTTCCCCCCTTCACTGGACTGTTTCTCCCCAGGCTGGGCCCGTCTGCAGTTTGGGTGTGTGGAGCAGCAGAGCCCTGGCACTCCCCCGTGCCCAGGAGAGCATCTGTCCTCCCAGACAGGGTTTGGGGAAGGGATTTCTTTGCTCATGGGCTCACGGAGCCCAAACTGAGCTGGGAATTGTTTTCCAGCCCTCCAACATATCCCAGTTTTACCCTGGGACGGACTCAAAGCTGATGGACACCACAGGCCAGTGTCTGCACCCCTGAGGATGGGAACACTCCTGGAGGTGCTGCAGGGCTGGGTGTGTCCTGGCTCTCCCGAGATCCCAGCTGCTCCATTCCCCATCCCAGACCCTGGTTCCTCTCTGCTGGGCCATCTCTGCTCGGGAAACCTCTCCCACCAAAAGGCCAATGAAAATTGGTGCGTCCCTGTGAGTCCCCTGCGTGCTCCCAGAGGGCTCTGAGGACACTGACCACGGCAAGCACAAATGGTTTCCAGGCTGGTTTCCCACCAGGAAGCTGCAATCAGCACTTCCCTACATCCCAGCACGATCTTTGCCTGCATTCCCTCTCCAAACTGCTCCCTGCCCCCATCTGACCTGTCCCAGCACAGTTACACACCAGCTCTCACCACGCCCAGGCAGGAAACCTGGTAATCCTTTGCTGCCTCTAATTATTGGTGTTGATAAAAGCAATTAGTTCTGGTGGGTGGAAATTACAGGCAGCTCTGTCAACAGAGGGGCTGGGTTACTCTGCACCCTCCATCTCTGTCACATTCAGCTTCTTCTGAGAGCAGGGAGAGCCCCAAGGCTCTGTCCTTGGCCACGAGCATTTGCTCAGGGATCTGTCACCCCAGGGTCTCGGTGCCAAGCAGACCAAGTCAACACAGGAAAAGCCCTCCCCAGCTCCCAGTGCTGTCTCTACACCTGGTTTGTTTAAGCAAAATGTTCCATCTGACACCACAATCACGATGAAATTCCACTGAAAAGCATCAGAAAGGAAATGTTTTAATTATGTTTCCTTTAGCAATGGGGAAAAAAACCCCGTATGTTTTAAAGGCTTTTAGGAATTAAAGTTTTGGTTTGATTTCTGAGTGTCAGCTGGAGGTTTCCTATTTTCCTTCTTCTTCATTTCAATAAAATGCTTGGTGAGGGGGATGTTTTGGAGAGGAATTTCCAGTCCACATGGCTCTTTCCACTCTAGAGTGAAAATCAACATGGGATTGTCCAAATTTCCGGCAGAGCCCGAATTCTGAGTTTCAGTGGATGTTAATGAGCCCTTTTAATTACTGAGCCAAATTCAAAGCCTGATGTAACCTGCTTGACTCCATTCCCTCACCGAGTGAAAGGAACCAGAAGGGAAAACGTCACTTTTCCATCCTAGACTTGATTTTTTTTTTTGCTGTTCTAGGCCGAGTGTGTGACCCACTATGGCTGGAATTAGAAGTGGGTCCTGGCAGAAGAATTCCCAGGACCTCCACTCCAGTTTCAGCCCTGGGAAAGGGGGGCTGGGCAGGTCACCCACCTGTGATTGAGTGATTCCAGCACCTGCTGAAAGCTTTGCTCAAAACAGGATAAATTTTTAATCCCTCCAAATTGCCTCTGCAGCTGCACAAGGTTTCTCTTTCTTTTCTAAAATATTGATAAGGTGGGAGCAAGATTCTGCAGGGAGAAGAGATCAGGATTAAAAATGAACTCTCCGCCTCCTATGCCATTTTTATGTTCATGGGTTATTCTTCACTGATTATCTCAAAAATGTCTGTTGGCTGTTTTTCCTCAGGAGTCTCCTGACTTTCCATGGTGATGGCCTGCACCTTCTTGTGGCTTTTGAAAAGCTGTGGGTGAAAATTTAGGCAAAACATCTCGTGCCACAGATCTCAAAGCTAAAGAGAAGCTCTGCTCTCGGCAGAGACAACATCTGAAAAGCTTTTTGTTTGGACTTTCTGTACAAGTGCTAAAAATTTTTAATGTCCTCTTGGAATTATCAGATCGTCCCCAAAGCTTAACTCTTCTCAGATTCTCAGTTTTCATCCATTCCAATGGTTTTTATATTTCCACGGAACAGAACTGTGATTGCAATTGTACTCCTTGTTTACATTTACAGACGGAGCCACTGAGCAGCACTCTGTGGTGCTGAAACTGGTAAGAATTTCAGTTCTTGTTTAAGAAGTGCAGAGAAGGACCAAGCACAGATCCATCAGAGATTTCTCCATCAGAGCCAGATTTCCGATGGAAATTTCAGTTCCAAGCAACATTTTTGCAGGAAATGCTGTTTTCTCATGGAAAACCACCAACATGATGTACATGTTACTTCTGAAATAGTGTAATTATGCCTTAGAGAACTGGGGTTTATTTGCTTTTTTCCTGCTCTCCTCCACGGCTGGAGCTCTCCTGGCCCAAAGCTTTCCAGGGCCCTGGGCAGACACGATTTGTTACCCAGGCTCTGGCTGGAGCAGGGATCCCCCCAGGGAGGCACAGCCTGGCCCCGAACAAACCCTGCAGGCAGTGGCGAGCTGAGCCAGGGTGGCAACGAAAGACAGAAAGAAACTGATCTATAAAAATAAAATCTAAATAATAGGGATAAAATACCTGATTTCAGCCTCTCACTGAAAATGCCGCGCTCGCAAAGGAAGGTGAATTCCACTTCCTCCCTGCAGCCAGGTAAAGATCCCATTTATAATCCCTCATTAACTCAGGAGTGATTCAGGAGAATTTCTCACCCCTATCCCTGCTCTGCTCCCACCTCACAACTCCTCCTATCTAAGTGGTGAGAAAACAGTTTGAAAATCAGGAAATCCCCGGAGAGGTTCATTAATTGCTGACAGGAAGCTGGAAAAGAGCACAGCAGTGGCCACGGCACGCAGCGAGAGCCAGCGCTGCACCAAGAACCAGCCAGGGCTGATGCTGTAACTCCGAGAGTTACAATTATTAAAAACAGCCACGATGTGATGGACCCAGCACCGTTCCAGGCCTCTTTTGATTAATTCTGGGCATGATGCTGTAATTGCCTGAGCTAATCTAAACATGGGTGGGCAGCCACACCGACAAAACCCGATTATTTTTATTGTTGTTGGGTTGGTTTTCAGCTGGATCTGCACCTTCCCGCTTGACAGGGGAGGGAGGGCGTGGGGTTGCACAACCAGAGGCGGGAAGGCAGAATCCACAGCAGCCTCCCTCACTCGGTTTTAGCTGCCAGGTATCCACACCTGGGAATTTACTGGTTCCCTTCCCCTCCGGGTGCACAGCAGCCCTTTGGCAGCAGGGCTGGAGCAGCGCTGAAGCTGTGCCTGCTCCGCCGGCCTCTCTGCCAGCAGCAGCTCTGGGGGAGCAGGAGCGCTGCCAGAACGGCACCGTGCTGCAGCAAAACACTCACAGCGTTTACTCAAGGCTTGTAAATCACCTTGCAAGGATCATAGCAGGCTTCCCAAATGCTAAACTTCTCGTTAGAGCTGCACTAGCAACTCCATTTCAGACAGAAAATACGAGCAAGAGACTCCTGCTCGGCACGACGCTGGGGAAAAGTGGCAAGGGTACGAGCAGCTGTCACCTACTGAAAGGAACACTTCATTCTACCTTAGCCCAGGTGAGGTTATTTGTCAGCAGGCTCCAGGAGCGGGCTCTGACGTTAAAGCAGCCCCTGGCTGGGAATGGCAGGGGTGCAGAAGTACTTTATCCTCCTACAGCACCTGATGCTTTGGCTTCCCCACTGTTGGAGCCCAAAGCTTTATTTAATCTACTGTGTGGGCCAAAGGAGAACAATTTCTCTCAGCTCTGGGTCTCTGTTACAACACTGCTGCTCAGCCACTTCCCTCAGCTGAGCCCGGGCCAAATGGGTCTGTAATTGGAATCAGAAAAAGGAACATTCAGCTACAGTTAGCACTTTGTTAATTATTAAAGGCTAAAGGCCCCCACAGTTATTAATATTACAGTGTGAATTTCTCTCCCTCATTTGGGGAGGAGAGGGGACTCTGCAGTGCTGTTTAAGAACTGACAGAGGTAGTAACACGATTTGGTTCCTTCTCCACTGTTGACAGCGTCACCAAAGTAACTGTGTCACACAGAACCAAGAGAGGATGTGCTGCTCCCCACTGCCGAGCCTCCTCAAAGGGTTCTCTGCAGCACCTACGGGAACAAAAGCACAGCTCCGTGTCCCTGCAGGGAGCACAGACATCGTGGTGCTCCTCTGGGACAGCCAGAGGTCCTTCTGCATGCCCTGATCCAAAAGCCATTTATGCACACGCTTACTGTGGACACCTCACCGGAATGTGCCGTGGCCTTACTGGGGACCTGGATTTCAGCGTGGAAAACCTCAGCAGCCCCGGTGTGGAACTGCAGGGCTGGTGCCAGGCACTCCAGAGGGACAGAGCCTGCTCACCATGGCCATTATTCACTCCCAATTAGGAAACCAGTGTATTTATGGGCGCTGACTGCAGCCCTGCAGCCACATCCCCGGCCCGGGTTGGTTCCCCCGGGCTCTGAGCGTCACTCCAAGCCCTCTGCTCTGCACACAGGAGCTGCAGCAAGGCTGCCTCGACACGGAGTGGGCAGAGCTGAGAAGTCTGGAATAACTCTGGGAGCTTTTGCACATGGCAGGATGGAGAATTTGGGCTCCCTCCAAGGAGACTGGATGAGGAGTCCCTATAAATAACTCGCCCTGTCTGTGCAGAGCAGCCCCGTGCTTGGCACATTTGCCACCGCACACCAGGCGAGCCCCGGAGGAATAAACTGTGGGTATTTTTCAGTCCTGGAAGACAGAAGAGGGAAGGTGTTCCCTGTCCAATCTGACAAGCCCCCTTTGCCTCCCAGCTCCCTGCCTGTGGATGTTCTGGGAGCACCCCTCGCTCCAGATGCCCTTTCCCAGACCCCCCATTTCCCTTCAAAGGGCAGGAGCTCCCTGAAACAGCAGCCCCACGCCGGCCCCGCTTGCTGCCCTGGCCAGCCTGCAGAGACACCGGGGCACGGTGCCACCTCGCCTGGCACCACAGGCTGATGGTGGCTGCTCGGGGGTGTCCTTCTGCAGCACGTGCTCTGCTGGGCAGCACCGCCCCTCTCATGGCACCATGAAGCAGCACCTCAAAGCACTTTTTTTTTTGGCAAGAAGACCCACTCAGAGCAGATCAAAATGTAGATCACCCAGCCCATACAAAATTCAACCCTTCTGAAATGTATTTTTGTCTCATACTGAGCGTCAAATATGATTTTTTTTTCTCTGGGACAGCAGTTAAAAGCCTTTTTAAAGTTCTTAGTATTATTATCTTTTAAAAATATCAAAATGTTTCTTCCTTTTCCACAATGCAATTCCATTTATTTTTTTGAGATGTTGAATCGCTAGGATAAAAAAACCCTATAAAATTAAGAATTATATTGAAATTGTGTACCCATATAAATTAATAAAGCGATTCAACACGATAAGGCACAACAAGCTATATCGCAATTATACAGTCAAACTGATTAATTTACATTTTTCTCCATTAAAAATTCATGGAGAAGAGACATGTGCCGTGAAACGTTTCCATTTCGGCAAAACTGTTTTCAATGGAAAACTTCCATCCAAACAGTTCTGGAGTGCTAAATGGCTTTTTTTTTTTTTAATTTTTTCCTTTTTTTCCCTTTTTTTTTCCCCAAGTTTCCTCGCAACAACAGTGCCATCAGCTGGCTGCTGAGCTCCGGCGGGCCCGGAGCCTGCACAGCACCGGGGTTCGGGCAGCTTCCCTCGGGGAAAAGGGCTCGGGGCGTGCCCTGCCCCTCTGGCACCCCAAACCCTGCGAGCCAGGAGCCCGGAGTGGCTGCGTCCCCTCAGCAGAGCACGGCAAAGACTTTCCTGAGCTCCGCTTCGCAGAGGAAAAACGATCGGGGGGTTTCAGCTCAATCTCTGCCGATCGGCTGGAGACCAAAGATGGGATTTCTGGCGG
Source organism: Gymnorhina tibicen (assembly GCA_013399875.1). Classification (NCBI taxonomy): domain Eukaryota; kingdom Metazoa; phylum Chordata; class Aves; order Passeriformes; family Artamidae; genus Gymnorhina; species Gymnorhina tibicen. The sequence continues at coordinate 1,529,317 of VXAZ01001058.1, read as the reverse complement.
AATCAGCGGGGTTGGGGAAGACCTTTGGGGTCACTGAGGCCAACGCCAACCCAGCACTGCCACGTCCACCCCCAAGCCCTGTCCCACATCCACAGGGACGGCAGCAGCACAAAGGGGTGCCCTCTCCGAGGAGCGGGTGAGGCCCAGACAAAGCGTGTACAACACCAGACAAGTGATCCCATCCCTCTCAAGGCCTCCCAGCTCCCTCTGGCAGTCCGTGGCTCGAGGACTCCTTCAGCTGGAAAATGCCACCAGACCGTTTTCCCTAAAAGCCACCTGCACCCCGCCAGCCTCCCAGGAATTCTCGTGGCACCGTTGGTACTTTTGGCTTTGACAACATCCTGTGGTACCAAGATCTGCACTTTAATCACAATTTGTGAAAAATGTTAATTCCTCTTTTTAATTCTGAGCCAACAGCTTGGCAGTGTCACTGGGAACCTGTGCCTTGTGTCACAAAGAGAAATAAAGAATAAATATTCTCTCTCTCTGCATCTCCTTCACAATTTTACACATCTCACCTATCCCACCTCCAGTTCTGCCCTAAAGTCTCCCTCTCTCTAAGCCACATTTTGCCTCTGAGCATCTTCTCTGCCTTGCAAATTCTTGTCCCTATCCAGGTGTGGTGGCAGATGCTGACCACAGCCCTGCAGCCAGGGATGGACAAGCACCAGCACTTTCCCTCTGGTGCCTCTACTTATTCCTACAATTCCCTTCGCCTGTGCCACTGCAGCTGGCACTGAGATGTGTTTTCAGAGAGCCACCTTCACCACCACATCCATGCTGTGGTTTTGTCCTCTTCTCTGCCAGTGGTGTCAGGAAAAGGGGATTCTATTAATTATTTGCTAATACTGTTATTTGCAGATTTCCTTGCTTCTGCTTTGATGTTGTATCACCTGTTTTCCTTTTTGCTCCTTTACATTCTTCCTTGTTTATAATACCTTTCATTCATTCCATGGCAAAGGAGACACACACAAATCTAAATCAGAATTCTGATGCAGATACCCACGGATGTCAGGAACCTACAACAAGGAGCAGGTTTCTCCTTTTCTTGGCCCCTGTGTCGTGTGTCCTGTCCCTTCCCTTATTTCGGTATCAGTGTCAAACTCCAGACACTAATCTGCATTTTGTCTCCCTCCCAGAGCTTCCCATGTATGCCAGAGCCATTTCTGTGCAGCAGCTCCACAGCCAGACCCACAGCAGCTGACTCTGGAGCAACTCTTTGAAGTTACACCCCCAGGAGTGGCCTCCTCTCCCCCACTCCCTCCATCATTATTAAAATGACCTTGCAGGGTGGGCTGACTGATCTTCCATCCCTCTGCACGTCACGGAGCACAGCAGCTGGCTACACAAACATGAAGCCCCTTTTCCTGCCTTCCCTCTGTCCTACTCCTGCCCTAGAACCCCCCAGCTCTGCCCCGTCCAGCACAGTTTACACACCTGTACAATACAGCCTGCCAGGCTCATCTGTGGCACTCATCCTAAGATTTTGTGAGTTGACTCCACAACATCACCGCTAATACATAATTCATGATTAATAGCAGCCACCTGAGAGCCAGACTCTATTATGAAAGGCAGAGCAAACATTATGAGAACCAATCCTTGCCCTGCGGAGCCTGGCAGTGCAGGCAGGCAAACACCGGGAAGGCAGAGAATGGGAACTCCAAGTGGGGAAGGATGGTCCGAGCATTTACAGCAGCTCAGCGCCACGGCCCAGCCTCTCCCACCACTGCTGCAGCTCTCACTGCGGCCCAGGGCCTGCTTTGTTTTCACAAAAAGCCACCTCACGTTTTGCCACAGTTTCTGCAATCAGCAGGGCCGAGCTGGAAAGAGGCAGCACCGAACGCCTGCGTGGGAGCTAATGGGGCCACGCACTCGATGGGAAGCGTTTGGCTCTTAAAAAATCAAACCTTCAGTCCCTGAGCCTTATCACACACTTCCCATGACACACAGGGTGGTTCTGATGTCTCTGCAGAAACTTTGTGGTGTCTCTCCGGTGCCATTTGCTCGGAACACAAACATAAAAGAGAGGTGAGATTTCCCACCGCAGATTTGTTTGAGCCTTCACCAGTTCAGTGTTCTCCCCCAATTAATGAGATTCCGCTGGCAGGTGCAGACAGCTCTTCAGATTCAGCACATGAGGAAAGGGGGACATTTTTGCTGACAGCCTGGATTCTACCCCGTCTCTCCCAAAGTGGAGGCATTAATATTAGATATAAACGGATAGCTCTAACGCTCTGCCTGTCACGGGAGCCACCTCCAGCGGCATCTTTAGGACACCCGTTAGCACCAGCTTCCTCTGCAGCTTTCCATGCCACCCTGGACACGGAGGCTTGGAAACCTCCCACAGTGAGGAAGAGCCTCTAAAAGCCGCCTTTGGGACATCAGTTGGGATTTGTAATCTCCATAAATCTGGGAAAGGCCTTTGCATTCGGTGCTAGGAGAGCATATTCCCCTCACAGAAAATAAATCATGCAGGAAGAGGCAGATCCAAAGGAATCGATGGTTATGAGTGGATGAAGCTAAATCACGCCTCAGAGTTCTCCAGTAACAGCACCTTCACCTGCCATCCCCTTGGCTCATGCACCAGCCTGTTTGGGTCCCAGCTCGTCCAAACCCTGCCTCTTCCCCTCTCTCTGCTCCCCTCGCCCTAATGAAGGCGCCAGCTCTCGTTCCGCGCTCACTCCTTTGTCCCACAGCATCACTCGGCTCTGCCCACAGTGGCAGTGCTCCTTGGCTACTCCAAACCAGGCCAGGTCCTGTGTGGGGCAGCTCCAGGTGACGCCGACCTCACCAGGGCACGCTCAGGGTGCCCAAGCAGCGGTGCCCGGGTTCTCCCTCCCTGCCCGTGCCAGGGACAGGGAATTGTGTCCCCGGCTGCAGGCTGGCAAACAACAGCTCCCACCCTGAACGTGCTCGGCGCTCACAGCCGGGGCCAGGTGTCTCGAGAGGGCTCTTCATCTTTGCAGGCACTAAAATAAGGGAGCAGCTTCTCATAAAAGAACGCCAGATATTGAGCTCCTTTGAAGGTGAGTTCCAATTAGAGATCATGAGCGACACGCAAAAAAGCTGCCCCAAAATCTTCAGGAAAAGGGCTGGTCTCAGCTACAGCTGTAACTGTAAAGAATGGACCAAAACCCAGCCACTTCTCCAGGATCACAGAGGTCTAAATCAGGAAGTGGATTCAGTATGTCAAAGACAGAAAGATTTTGCAGGAAATAAATTAAACCAAATCAAATCATTATTTTTCAATAAGAAGAAAAAAATAGGTTTTTCTATTAGGTGAGCCAGACAGAAAGAACTGCCTGTATAAATATATAAAAAGCAGATAGAGTGTAACTTTTAGGGATCCAAGGACCATTTGTCCCCACAAAGTTTAACAGGCACCTTCAACTAGTAAAAGTTTCTAAATTTGATCCACACAAAATGTGTATTTAATTGGAAGCACTCTTCTGCCAGCTCTGTCATAGGAAGCTCAACACAGATTTTCAAGCCATTACAGAGAGAATAAATGGTGATGCTTAGGTGCTGCCTTTGAATCTAGGCCCTTCAATTTGGTTTTATTTCCCTCTTTAAAATTAATGATATATTCTGCATGTCTGTGGAATAATGGGAACAGAAGTTAAGCAAAGAATATAGCCATTTCTAACTATTTTCTTGCTCTAGAGATTCAAACCATCCATCTTCCCATAACTGCCATCATGGTAAACAGTTATTTAAAAATACTGTGTTGCCTTTCAGTGCTATCAGCTCTCATGACTGTATTTATTTCAGGTGCTTAGGGATGCTGAGGGTGTTTTAAGCTCAGGACAACGCTGCTCTGGGCCCAGGAGGGGAAGGCCTGGGAGGTTTTCCAGGCTGGCTGTGCAAAAAAATGACTCCTTGCCATTGCACCCGCCTGGGAAAAGCTCTGGCTGGCTCCAGCAAGGAGGCCAGGAGCGAAAATAATCACGTTGAAAAAATATAATGATCCCATCCACTGCTCTGATCAGCCACAGGCCTGGTGGTGCTCTGTCCCATTAGTGCAGCAGAGGAGGAAACCTGCCCTAAATCAGACCCCAGCAGCAGTGGTTCAGCGGTTCCTTAGGCCTAACAAGGGAGGAAAAACGTTCAGAATGGTGGTAGAATCATACAGTCCTGAAAAATACTGAGAAAAAAAGGGGAAATGCTCTCGTGTTATGATAACAAGAAAAATTAACTCCTCTCTGACAAATTATATGCTAGTGTTCAGCTTGGCACTAACCAAGGCTCTGAAAGCACGTAATATAATTACTCTAACACAATGATTAGCCAGTAATTAGCACTGGCCTATCTTACATTAGAATCCTCGCTTTTTGTAATGCGTTTTTATCTTTACCTACATTCATTTAGTACAAAAGCTGGGACACTCACATCACGGCAAATAATTGGGGCATGGATTTCAGCTTAGTACTTTGCAACGGCGCACTGCGGTCCAATAACCGGAACAGAATTTAATGTATAACATAAGGGCTAATTCACATTATCTATATGCTAATTATTCGTTTGTTTCCTTACCGGTTAATTTAAAACTGCTACACGCTGCCATCCATGGGCAGGCTGAGGCTCCCTCATTCCGTGGAACGATGTTTTAGGTCGTGTGTGCCACAGAGCAATCAATAAATCTGGGGGACTGCTTGTTCCTGCTGCTGAGGAGGGGCAGGCAGGGGGTTCCAGCATGAATCAGCCCCAGCCGGACAGCTCAGGGGAGGTTATTGCACCAGGGCAGCTCCATCTCTGACACTGAAGCACTGCCACGGTCATCAGGGCTGCAAAAATACTGGTGGTGCCCAGGGGTGAGGAGAGGACAACCTCCGCTGTTCGGAAATTTGGAAGGATGCAATGCAGTGGAGGGCAGTGGAGAATGTGTCCCTTGCTCAGCAGCAGCTGCCTTACCAGCAAGAGAAAAACTCACATTCTAGCACGGGAAATCTCTGGCTTGGGCACCCTGTGCTGGTTCCATTAGATCTGCACAGCGACTCAACCACAGCCTCCAATTTCCAAGTCACAGGCATCACTGTGGTCACAGGGTTTGTCCTTCTGGGTGTCCCTGCAGTGAAGTCTTCCCCAGCTGTGTCTCTCAGCGGGTACAAAACATTCTGGCTGCCTGGCACTAAACACCAGGTGGTGGCAAATGCCCCAGGCTGGCACTGCCAGTCCCTCAGGGGCGAGTGTGCTCCACCCCTGCCCTGCCCATTCCTGCCCTCTGACCCTTCACAGCGCCAGCAAACACAACCAAGGAATGAACTTTCCTCTTGCTCAGCACGCGGGAGCGCCAGCGCCTGGAGCTGGGTTTGTGACCCCGCACAGGGCCAGGCATGTGCTGAAAGCTTTCATGCTTTTCTGCTTGTTGAAGAGGGAGAAACCCAAGTTTGAGCGTGGCGCTCCCCAGCCTCCCGCAGCACGAGCGGTTTGGTGCGAGGGCAGCACGCGGGGGCTGAGGTGACCCCGCGCCGCTCCCGGGGCTGCACAGCCCTTCCCCGTGGGTTCCCAGAGCGCTGCACAAACACTTCTGCCAAACCAATCAAGCTCCTGACTCCAGCTCCGTGTCCCTGTGCGGCTGCTCCTCCTTCTCTTCCCCAGCATATGGGTCACAGATGCTCAGCTCCTCGTGGTTCTGTTACCCATGTGACTGACTGCAAGCAAGGAAACTCAGGAAAAATCCTTGGCAGGTCCTATTAATACCCAAGGTGACAAGAATTCGTGACCCAGAAGAGGATCTATCACTTGCTGGCAAAGTCTTTAAAACGACTCATCCTCCTAATGCAGCTCCTCTCTAAGAATAGAGCAGTGCTGAAAACAAGAGCTGTCAATCTGCTTTTCCTGGTGGAAGTCTGAAATCCTGAAGGGTGGGTCCCAAAGCACGGCTCCATTGCAGGGACAGGGAGTGAGCATCCTCAGGAAAGACTCATGGGAAAGGTGCTATTAGTGACAATAACGAGCTCAGCTACTAAAGAGCATTTTTGGCCCACGTGCTGAGAGCCATCAAATCACCTGTACCTGCTCTGAAGTGACTGGAATTCATTTCTGAGGGAGCGTTTTAATATTTGACATTAGGAGTTTCTATTGTGGTGCTGAAGAAAACATTTCCACTGCCGTAAAAAATGACACTTGTGATGAGAGTCTTTAATTTCCATTCTGTCTGTTTGGTGTTTATCTCCACGAACAGCAGGCACATTGTTCATTCACCCAATGTTACGGATTTTTTTCCCTGAAACATTTTTTCTTGAACAATAAAACGTCTGATAAGGGGGAGAAAAAAATGATGGCATGGGTTCACTATAGCGTATTGTTGCCCTTGAAGAACAAGAATAAACCTTCCTCCCATAACTTTGCCATCGAGCAACCCAAATCATTACAAGAAAAAACACGCTGTCCTCGCACAGAAAGAATATGTTAATTATATTACTTCACCTAAGAACGTTGCTGCTTTTATTACTTTGCAAATATCACCAGACTAAATCAAGTTGTTTTCTTTCGTGTGTGGCTGGCTACATTTTTTTTTTTTTTTTTTGGAAATGCACAGGATTTCAACCACCTCAGAAGGACAAAAAATAACGGCGTTCCAGATAATTACAGTGCCTCCAAATGAATGTGAGCTGCTCCTGTCCGAATGGTTTCCAGGATCCTCCTCATCCTTGCAGAAGCCTGAGCCCCTACAGTGCTGCCAGTTAAACATGAGATGAACCCACAGCCTGTGTGATGAACCCTCCCCTGTGCCCACGGCGTGTCCTGATGCCGAGGAACCGAGGCTGGAGCACCCCTGAGCGCCCCTGCTCTGCACCAACCTTCCCCTGGCTGCAGCAGGGCAGCCCCAGCTCACAGTTTGCCTCCTGGACTCCATCTGGATCGAGGCATCTGAACCACGGATCACCTTCTATCAGTGCTCCTGTCCCTGAACTGCCTACTTCCACTCTTCACCGTTTCTGCCTTAATTTTAGCCAACAGAGGGAAACTGGTGCGAAAAAAAAAAATGTTATATATAGACACACACACACACACTTGGCTAGGCAAGCACTAAATAATGCAGTAATACTGTGATTACACGAGTGCTGATTTTGGAGACACTTTCTGTGGCGAAATTGAGATAGCAAAGGTGGAGTTTATTTGTTAGAAGGCAGATAATCTGTCCTTCCAAAATACCAGGTGCCTTTCCAAGTGGCTGCCAGAGAACAAAAGGGAGCTGCATGACCCCAGACTCCTCAGCCCTCTTTAAAGCCTGGGTTTATGCTTTACTGGTCACTGTCAGGAAGATCAGCCTGAAAAGTTCTCACTCTCAAATTTCAGCAGTGGGAAGTGTTCTGCTCACTCTGCAAGGAGGTGGTGAGAAATATCAGCAGCTCCCAAAAAACACATTTGCAAATTATGATCTGGCTCTAGTGCAGCTCCGGCACAGCAACACTTCTTGTTGCAGTCCATTTAGCATGACACTGCAAGCTGGAGGAAAACAGGCCTTGGAAGTTCATTATCATCAGGTTCCAGCTAAAAAATATTTGGAACAGATCCTGAAATAATTACAAGAGCATGTGAATAATATTACAATTAACAGGAGCAGGCTGGTGAAGGGTTTCTCTCCTGCTCACCTCTAGAAGAGGAGAGATGAGCCTCTTCTGAAAAATAACATCAGCCTTCAAAATCTGCCTAATGATATTATGAAAAATTAAATCTGAGATTCTCATTTAGACATTACTAAAGCAAACATATACATCCCTGTCTCTGGTGGAAGTCTCTGTCTCATTCCCAATGGTGACATTTCTCCAGTACTTCCTATTTCATCTATCTTGACATTGCTCATTGCTTTAAAGATGACTGGCATCTAAAATACAGCCCAGTTAATCTCACTAGATTTTACCCTATCCATTCATTGCACAGCATTGTTTAATGAAATCTGAACTTCTTTTTTTTAGCAGGACTGCAAAACCATGACTGATGAAATCTTATTGGAGCCTTAGCACTGCCACACGCGGTGGTGAATGCTGAACAGTGAGTGGGTGAGGAGGAGAATGGGATTTTGCTTTTCAAGGGCCACACTCCCGCTGTATTTCCATGTGAGAATGCAGCCACCCAAATAAACTGCAGGAGAAGCTGGAGCAGCACTGAGGCCCTGTTTTGGCTCACACAAAGCCTCCCAGTGCCCAAAATCGAGGCTGGATGCTGCAAAACTCAGCCCACACGGGGCAGGTCTCACACACGGCCCCTGAGAGCTCAGACTGACAGAGCTGGACCTGCCAGGAGCAGGGAAGGCTCCTCTGGACCACACTGGAGAGTGGCAGCTGGTGCCATCCAGCGGGGTGGCAGCGACTGATACCAGCTAAAGACCTGGCTCCTCACGTTCGTAATTCTCGAAAACATTTACAAAGGCTACCAAACAGTACGGGAGGCCACCGACCAGGGCTCTGGCCCTCGAAATGCTCTCTGCACAAGGCAGCAGTAACAGAGCACAGAGCTGTGATACATTCCCTGCTCAGAAAATACTAACAATTAAAGCTACTCTGTGAAGTTCTACTAATTTAAAAAAAAATTATCAGTTCGCCACGCAATCCATCACTTAAACTCTAAATCCCCTGGCAAGAAATCGATGCAGCATGAGTGCTGACCTTGAACACATCAATCTCTCCTAAGGAACAGGAGAAATTGGGGTAATACTTGCTCAAATAACTCCAGTGCTGTGGTGCACTGTTAAAGGCAGGAGCCCTTGTAGCGAATCCCATAATGAAAGAAGAGGAATCCTTGCTGTGCCTGGGCTTGGCCGTACACAAGGCAAGAGAGAACAGAGAATACTCAGGAGCTGTTCCAGCCTCAGACTGGGAGCTGGGGGTGGTCAGGCACTCGTGCCTTCAGCTCCAGCAGCAGCACGAAGGCTCTGGCTGAACGAGAAGGGTCAGGCTGGGCTGTGTGAGTCTCCTGTGCTGAGCTCCGTGTTGCCGGGGTATTGGATATCCCGTTCCGGGCACAGCCCGAGGGGCAGCAGCCACCTCCACGCACTCGGAATGCTCAACTCACCCACGGCCCAAGCGAGCGCCAAGGAGGCCCTGCAAGGGCAGCCAAGTGCCACGATCCAGCTGGCTGAAATACTTTTATTTTAAATAAATTGCCTGGCTGCCTTCCCCAGAGGCGGGGGAGGGTGGCCCTGGAGGGTGCCGGGTGCGTGTGCCCGGGCTGGGGTGGCTGTTCCAGCAGGCTGCGGTGGCCCTGGCTGCTGGCGGCCCTGCAGCGGTGGCCAAACGGGGACGGGCACGGGTGAAGGATGCCAAACAAGCAGATTTGTACTGCGGAGGTAGAACTTTCAAGGCCAAATCTGCAGGCTTGTAAGTGCAAACGTTACTGGGGAAAAAAAGGAAAATCTATTTTCCAGCAGCGCTGAGAGATGGCAAGGAAAGTCTGCCTGAGGAAAGAGCTGGGAACTGGACTTCTGAGGATCTGCAGCTGCTCAGTCTGGCAGTCCCGAGCACATTCTGGGGCCTCTGTCTCACACTTCTCTCCAAGTGTTCACACCTACTTGACAAGCGCTGCCCTTTGCAGGAAGTTTTGAGTTTCTTAAGTAATGGAGTTTTCATTAGTGGGAAGTAACTTCAACAACTTTATTACCATTTTTTTTCCATCTCTGCCAATTACTGGCTACCTCTAGTATGGATTTCTTGAATATCCTGAAGAGCTGTTAAAGGAATCCTGCCATTTGCTGCTGTTGTTATGATTGTGCATCGGTGATAAACATTCCAGGAGTATTTTATAAATGGTGACAGTGGAAGGTAATTTTCTACACTATGGCTGAGATAAAAGGCAATGATGACTATAATGCATTTCCCTAAGTAAATATAAATCATAGCAGTTGTTTTGGAACTCGGCTTAACTGTTTCCCAGTTTCTGTTTACCAACTCCTGTAGCAAAATTCTGCATTTCTGTTTGGATTAAACCTCTAGAAGAGGCCCCACCAGAGCAAGTTCATTCTCTCACACTTTGTGTGCATCATGGTGGATTTTTGGGCTCCTCAGTATTATATAATTTCTTAGTTTTTAACACAAGGACAAACTTGTCCTAGTGGAGAAAAGAAAACTAAGTTATCCCAGGTAAAATTTGGGACACCTTCCAACATTTAAAAAAAAATTATTTATGAATTTAAATGGAGCCCCTCAACATATGCTATTGCCAAGATGAAGAGCTATGCCAGGGGAGATGTCCTCGGACATTCCCGTTCATTTCTGCCCTCTCTCATGGCACTGGATGGATTCCTTTTCCCCTCAAAGACAGAAATTAATATCACACACATACAATAATGGAAACAAGAACTAGGATATGAACTGGAGACATTTTGGCCTCCAAACAATAACTTCTCAGGACGAACTAAACGCCTTTGACTCAGGCAATAGAACATTTCTATCTACAGAGGATAATCATAGCCTCCAGCACAAACCATAACTGATGTTATGTTTGAGCTGGGAAAGGACACAACACAAAGGTGGACCCGTCCAATTACATTGCTGCAATGCACTGGGTAGGGCTGGCTTGGAAAAAAACACAGGGGCAAACTCTACACGTGATTTGAACTATTTTCTGAAAGTCACAACTCCTGAAGAAGAGGTGGGATCTGTGTTTCGTTAGAGAGGCACTGGCGTACTCTGCTCACTTCCTCCCGTCCCTGTTCGCAGGGACCCACTATTGCAACAAACGCTGCCTGAAACACTATTTCTGGAGCAGACTGAACAGCTAAATGCCACTTTGGGCTGAACTTGAACACAGGTTCAATACAAGCCCTTTTAAAAACATTTTTTTTTAAGTATTATTTTCTTCTCCTAAAGCAGCCCGAAGGGCTGGGGCCCTGTGCCTGCCGCTCTCCTGAGAGCTGGCTCCTTTCCCCACCCAGGGCACCCGGGGATGTGCTGCTCCTGCTGCTGCCCGGAGCCCAGCTCCAGCTCTGCCCTGGGCAGAGGGCACCTTTCCATGCCCTGTTCACCTGGCCAAGGGCAGCTTCGGGGTCAAGGTCTCTACATTCCAGCAGCACCTGCAGGAATCGTGCTCTGGGGTGTTTAGGATTCCTCCCGTCCCTCATCCCTCTGTGGTGCCAGAGGAAGGGCTCCTTTAGCGAGTCCGTGCTCCTTTCACGGGCTGTGGAGGGGCTCGTTCCAGCCTTCACTCCCCTCAGCATTCCAAGTTTTCAGATGTGTTTTCAGAGGATGAACAGACACATTTTTCTCTCCAGAGCGCCAGCAGTGCTTCCCCAGCCAGCACCACCAGCCCCAGCATTTAGGCTGGAAGTTAATTCTGAGTTACAGGGGAATGTGGAAGGGAATCTGCCCCAACTTCAGAACTGCCTCTGACACTGAGGAGTGAATCTTCTCACCATCTTAATAACGAGTAAGCAGTAAATTGGTTTAAACAGAGGCATTTGGCCAGGTAAAACTCTGGTTTCTCCAGCCTCTCTCTCCAGTGTTTGCTCTGGTGCCTGCTGGAGCCCTGCTGATAATCCACGTCTGTCAAACAATTCAGACACGCAGAGTGCAGTCCTGACTTCAACCACCAGTGCAAAACTTCCTGACAATGAACGAAGGAGGGGGGACAGGGTCACTGCTTTGAGTCCTCCATCAGACAGACCCTCAAGTCACCATTCCCAGCTGCTTTCATGCAGCAGCTTTTCCAGGGTTGAGATTTTGGCCCATTTCCCAGATTTTAAGATTCAGATTTTTCTCTCAGGAAGGTCAAAGGAAACATAGATGGTTTCTATCAAGTGTGATATTCAAACCCAGCATTCTAAAGGTTCAAATTCCCTTCAGAAATGAAATTTACCTGGATAACACGTATAAAATATTGTGACATTTGCAAAATTTGGGGCACATTTTCCCCTCAGTTAAGCGTGCCTGAAACACATATGGGCCTATGGCTTATTATGTTTTAAACTCCACCAAAAAATCCCTTTATAAATATCTATGACAAATACAACTGGCCCAGACAGACCTTTGTGGGAAGATCTTAATAAATTGTTACACTTAAAGGTTTAGGTGTCATCATCTCAGTTACCTTTTCATGAACTCATGAGCTCACAGACGCCTCCAGGGAAATAAAAGTCGCTCCTTTCTGTTTGCTGACAGGAGCAGAGAAGGAGGAAAGGAAGAAGATTTTTCAAAATTCTCTCTTTTTCTTTTTTTTCCCAACAAAATGAAAAAATCGATTCTTTCAATTGAAATTCTGATTCTTAAGGACCTCATTTGTGTTCCTCCTCCTCTCTTTGCCCTTCTGAGCCTGCTCAATAAATCTGCAAGCGGTGCTGAAACGCTGTTAAGAACAGGGCATCAGAACGTCCATTGTGAAAGATGAAACAAAAGCAATAAGGTTGAGAAAACGGAGCCAAGAAGCTGCAGGGCAGAGAGCTTGAAGAGCTTTCAAATGTAAGATTATTTCAGCACTGGCACAAATTGGCTGGAGACAATGGGTGGACTCTTCACCTCTGCAGAGCATTAGGAATAAGAAATTAAAACTCGTCTCTCTCGGCTGCCATAAAACCCGAAGATTGCCTAAGAAAGACCTCTCGACATCCATAAAGCTGTGAGGCCCAGCAAATGGCCAGGATGGCTTTTGAACTTCTCCCACGGAGAGAAACGCCGGCACAAGCGTCACTTACACCTGGCTTTAAACACTCCGAGCAACGGGAAGGCGGCACAGATAATTTCTCCTGGTGTGAATCACGACTGAATCATTCTGAATCGAAATCCTGAGAGAAAAAAATAAATTCTGATGTTCTCTGGCCTCCCAGGAGCCCACACAAAGCAGCTGACTTTGTCCTGAGAAGTGTGTGCAAAGCATCTAGGACAGAACATTTTTTGGTCTAAACATCAAGGAAAACAAAGTTTGCCAAGGAGAAACACACCAAGTCCTTTTAACTTATTCCAATTTTGACACGCTATTTTTTGAAACACTTTCCCTCATCCAATTTAGATGGGAAAACCTGAAAAACTGTATATTAGCCAAGTGAGAATGCTCTTTTTTTTTCCCCCACTTAAAAATAACTTTCCAGAGTGAGATGTATTCCATTTTCTGTTAAAACATCTACTATTTGAAAAGGTTAGGCTCAAAACAAAATTCCTCAATATAACTGGAAATGTTAAGCTTTTTTTTTTATTTTAATCAGTATGCTGTGCACTGCCACCAAAAATAAACATTCTTTTTCAGAAACTAAGAAAGCTCCTAGGAAGTAGAAAAGCCACTTTATACACAATTCTGTTTTAAGAGGAACAGAATTAAAATCTTTCTTCCCCGAGAGTCTTCATTTTCTGATGTTGCAAATCTAGCAGTTCTCCAATTTTCATCTTTTTTTTCCAAAAATAAATAGGAGAGGATCAGACCTTGATTTCTATCTTACAAAACAAGCCTTAAAGAATGTAATTCTATTTACAGGGCGGATATCAGAAATATTCCGTTTGCATTTGTAATCCTGTGCCAATGCCACTGCTCTCACAAACGATGGGACGGAACCACCGCGCCCTCAGTGCCCCAAGGAAACTCCTCTGGCCCAGCCTTACTCAGCACTCTGGCACTTCCAACACTTGAAGCAAAGCCGTGACCTCCTAATCCCTCAGAAGTGGTGCCCATCCCCTATGAATCGAATCAAGAACTGTGGTTGGGCTGAGAAACCTTTTGGGCTGAGAAACCTTTGACTGGGCTGAGAAACCTTTGACTGATGCAGGATCAGAAGTTGTGGCAGCAGCTGTTCCAGCCCTGGCCGTGCAGCCTGGCTTGAAACAGACTTTGCTAAGCAGGGATTGCAGAAGAACGAGGTGAAAACACAAAGTTTCGAAGCTGGAGGTTGCAGCAACCTCTGCTTCTTCGGGATGGAGTCACTCCAACACCGCCCAGCTCCCGCGCCACCAGAACTGGGGGGGCTTTGCCATCTCTGCCAGGTGGTGCCCCAGCACATCACCGGGAGAGCTTTGTGTGGTGGAAATGACAGAGCTCCACTGGTGTCCCTGCAATTCATACCCAGAGCTTATTTCATCCCCAGTTTCCTGCACGTGCTCCTCAACACGATGAGCTCTGTTATTTTTCCAGCTCAAAATAAGAACTGTTTGGTTGAATGGCAGAGGCAAGATCCCCACTGGCACACGGGGCTTTCAAAGGGGTTTTGCTGGAGTGAGATGTGGAAGGGCCAGCCCCGCTGCATTTCATTCACTCAGAATGCATTCGTTGATCATAATAGATAATTGTGATGCCAGGATTACATCAGTTGTCGCAATTTGGACGGAGTCCACCTCTGCTTTCATGCACTGAAATGTGTGAAATTCAATTGCTCTGGTGAAGTCTTAATTTTATACCAATTTACTTACAAACATTGAAAGGAAAATAAAATTTAAAATGTGCAAAAGATTAAAGCACTCCTGTGCTAATGAGAGCCATCTGTTTATTTCTTTCCCTTTTAAAGCACTTTCAATAGGTGGAAATGAAAGACTTCAGACACATTTTCATGTCCTGAGCCTCAACAACAAAAAAATAAAATCACAGACTCATCATCTTCAGTCAGAAAACTTGGACTAAGAAAATAAACCTCATCTCAATTCGCCAGCTGCTTCAGGGCCAACTTTAATGGCCCCACTGCTGTGAAGGTGCTTTTGGCCCACGTGCAGAACGCCCTTGGTTTAACGCTCTGAGCGGTGGTGGGGCACCATTCCCTGCTCTTTCACCACCAGTTTACCCCAGTTTGGTTTGCCCAAAGCAATCCACGCGCAGCTTTTATCTCCAAGCACTGTAACACACACAAACACATAAAATCTAACCACACACCATGGCCCAGAGGACAACGCCCACACCAGGCCCTGTTTAAGCGGAACAGGATGAATCCTCTGAACACGAGGAGTGGCAAAAGGATGTGAATTGGCAACTCACCCCCTCAAACAATTTTTACAATGACACCACGCATTAAACATCTGCATATAGACAGATTTATAGCCCTGCTTAGAACTGCATCACAGCAGACAAATACTTAACATTCAGCCAAAGGTGTCTCTAATCAGATCCGTGCCACAAAACGACAAGCCTTAGCAATCAACTGATCAAGCAAAAAAATCACTGATTCTTTGAGGAGGGGTTATTTTGCAGTTAGATCAGTCACCTCTTCCCGGCGTAATTTAATGAGGGGTGCGAACAGGAGGGATGAGCTGGGGACAGGCACCTGGAGAGTGCGGTGTCACGCTCTGGTCTAAGGTCTGGTGGTCAAATGGGAGGTAAATGGTTAAACAGCCAGAAAGGCACCACTCAGGGAAAGATAAGGACAATGATAATTGTGTTCTCATATATAAAGGTCCTTTTCTATCCTTAAGAGCATTTTCTAAAGTTTCAAAAAACACCCAAGATGCAGAGATTAATGAAGATTAGGGATCTCTTAAGAATCCTTATGTTTTGTAACAACTGCTACCTACACTCTGCTGTGTAACTGGAGTTCAGGACTATCGACATAAAGTTCTTAATGCATCATAATCAGAGCAGCGTCTGTGCTAAACGCCCATCTGCTGGTGTTCAGGGAGAATTACCAGGATGTTTCCTGGCCTTTTAGGGCCCATTTCCTACACAAACCCATTTGGACAGTGCCATGATGCTCTCTAGGGACTGACAGCACGACGACATTTTCCAAGGCCTGCATATTAATGCTGGAAGGAGACAGGGATCCAGGACTCTTGGACACTGCCTGTCACATGTTATTCACTTGGCCGCAGCCAATGGCTCTTGCCATGTTTGTTAGTGACTGCAAAAAAGCCCCAAATCCCTCCTATGAGGCTGCAGGGCTGTGCTGAAAGCAAACAGCAAACAGCAAATTTCAGTTTACTTACAAATATTAATCTTTTTCATGAGTTTAATCCTATTGAAAGCTTTGTTGGGACCTGAAGGGCTAAAAGAAAAAAAAGTTCTGGTTTTAGGAACTGTGGTTGGAACAAAAGACCCAAGAAAGCACAGGTGCACACGAGAAGCCAAGAGCCCAGGCAAGGCTGAAATCGCCCTTCCCTGAGCGCTGACCCGACGGTTTGACCGCTGGACTCTGCTGCTGCTTTGCTCAGCACAGGTCTGAGGGAGCCCAGGAGCCGAAGGGAGTATTTTCAAACATGTATTTTGACAAGAGCTAAGCTAGAAAGAGTGGGAAAGACTTGCAGTTTATAGAAGAGGAGCCCCAAACTAAGATTTGACTCCCCTGGCACTGTAGGGTACAACAAAATAAAAATGCTGGGTGGATTTCCAGTGGTGGCTCGCTGCGTGAGGGGGGAGTGACAAGGGAACAAGGACCTGGAGCAGAAGCCAGATGAATGAAATGACTGCATTCTTAAAATACACCATGCATGGAAATCCACCCAAATACTTCGTATTTGCAGTAGCTTTTCACCTCTTATTTTCTTCTCCCTTTTATTCAGCTTGACACAAATGGCTGCCTAATAAATTAACACAACCTTGATTTGACAAGCTTTTCCCCAGTTGCATTACAATGTCAAGTACCAGGGCCACTGCCTTCAGCACAGCCTTGACCATTTGTCATTTTCTCATAATTAATTACAGCTGTCTCAGCCAAGGCTGTACAGAAATGATAAGACTATTATGCAGCTTTCAACATTCATTGTCTGAGGGATTTTCACTCTCTCCATTGTTCTCCAGGGGGCCATTGTCCAATAGTTTGGATATAAAATTAATTTTATCATTAACAGGAACCCAAAGCCCATTTTCTTCCACAACTTAAACTTTTCTTTCCTTCATATTTTGCTAGTGGATGGTTACGAATGCAGCACATGCTGGCCTGGGAACACGCAGTACTCACCCCGTGCTGGGATGGATCACCACGCACTTGAGTCACACTCCAGGGTTTTCAGCTTGCAGGAAATATTGGTGTTTCAAGACTCGCTTCTCATCTGCACCACAAATTCTTTTCTCCTTTAGGGTTCCCAGGTAAGAAACATCTAAAGTAAAAAAAAAAAAAAAGAAGAATCTGTGTTGTAAATTCTGTAATCTAAAGTTTCTTTATGAATTTCACTTCACATGTTGCAGGTGGCCATAACTATGACTTTTTTTATATCATCTCACGAGACAGATGTCCAAACCTCTGCCAGCTGTGGAGTTAAAGAATGGAAAGCAGGACTTTAGCAAGACCCGTCCCTTTCCTTCCCAAAAATCTATCACATGCTTTGGAAAAGTTTTATCTTACTTGTCCATATTATCTTGATATTTGGACAGATTTTTCAGAGTAAGTAATTTTTACCATATCATTATCTCAGATTTCTTAATTATGAGTGAACAGTAACATTTTCCAGCCCCAGCCAAGGCTGAAGCCACCTGAACCAACCCCTCCCCGAGAGACCCTGAGATTTACACAAGGCAGGTGAGAGGTACAAAGTGAAAGAACACCACATATTGGGGAAAACATGCTCAGCTGACTGGGGCAGACCTGAGAAGAGGAACCAAGCGTCTCTGATTTGTTCAGCCACGACCTTTCCCAAAGGAACACCTGCCAGCCAAGTTCCCAGCGCCATCATCACCCCCAGCATCACCAGCAGCACCCTCCCCTTTCCTTTCTCACACCGTGCCAGCTTCAATCACTTTGTGCACGAACTTTGGGCGCACTGCTGCCAGGAGCGACATTCCCTTTCCTTTCATGACACGCGGAGGTGAACTGGGCAGATGTTCTGCTCCCTTTGGCCTCTCTTTGCTGCTGGCAGCTCTGCGTGTCACCCCCGTGCCCCTCCCAGCTCCCCGCGCTGCTCCCGTGCCTTCCCGAATGTTCCGGCTCGTGGGCCGCGGTTATCCATCGGCCACGGGGAGAATGTTTCATCCACCCCTGCAGCAACGCTGACTCCAAACCTGCCAGGGAGGTGCTCCTCCCCCCGGATTTTGCCCTGACCTACATAACTCAGGGCGAGAAGGTTCAAGGTCCAACCTGTTTTTGCTACGGCGCCGCTGGCCCCTGTCTCCGCCTTGCCAGGGCAGATGATAAATCCCTGACACCTTCCCAACAGGGTGTGGGCACATCTGCCTCGTTATTAGGCACCCTGAATACATCAAAATCGGGCTGTTTTCGGGACAATATTTATTTCCAGATGCGTTTCTAAGACCATAAATATACTTGTATGTGTGTTATAAATAGTGCTTTAAAGATAACACACTTTAGACGTCTCTCCCTATTTCTGGAAAGCTTCATTGTGAAAAAAAGTAAAGGGTAAACACGGAGCTGAAACTTAACCAGTAACCTCAGGACAGTATTATAGCAATTCAACAAAACCGTGAAGAGATCAGCATTTCTAATTCCCTGCCTGAACAAGTTGTCTTAATTGCATTATGAGACTTCTGGCCAAGCAACACATGCCATTTTCCAAGAGAACTTCTAAGTGCTGCTGGTTTTGTCCCTAAAGCTTCCAATGAAAGTCTTTCCATTTGTGGATGAAAACACAAGCCAAAACGATGCCAAATACTCAATTTTCAATGAGGAAAATATAGCTTTTAGCTAACAAATTATGTTCTCAACTTTTCACTGGGGAAGTTTGGGCACTAAAAAAAAACAAACCAACAAGCTTCATCTTAAGTTCATTATTTTGATTTGAAAAGCTGATTCTCCTCCAAAAAAATTATTTTCCAGTAAAAGTTAAGGAGGTGAGAGACCTTTCTATTAAGAAAGAAGAGATAAGATAGCTACAGACCCACTAATAAAAGGGACTTGATGTCTTATCTGTGGCAAATTATTTTTCATTATTGCCCAGCTGCTTCCACACTTAGATGTTTTCTGTGCCACGTGAAAGAGAAAGGGGAAACTCCAGAACTGCAATGCCAAAGCTCCTTGACCCGAGCCCTGGGTTGTTCCAGACTCCACACAGGTGGAGCTCCCATTTTTCTGGAGCCGTGCCCCCAGCAGTTTTTATGTTGGATGGGTTATCTTTGGGTAGCAGCACTGCCCTGTACTGTAAAGGCAACAAATTCTGCTACCAGTGAATTTACTGGCAAAGCTTTCCTGGCTTCCGTCGAGAGGAGCCAGCCCTTTCCCACGGAACGATTCTCCTGACAGCAGAGTCGCGTTCCTCCTGCGTGCCTTTGGATATTTGCCTTTTTTCTTAAATCCCCATTCCACCTATTTCCACTAATCTCTCTCTCATGAGCCTCCCTGGGAGACTTCAGGCAGTTTGCATCTACTGAATAAAACCGTCCTCGCTAATGAATCTATTGTTCTGTCAATACCTTGGAAAAGTGACTGAAAGATCAAAGTAAGAAGTGTTTATATTTTTATCTCAGATTGTCTCTCCCGCTGCACATTTTTTGCGTGCAGTATTTACCATGTCAAAGAATCCCTCCACCTTTCAAAGAGGCACAATATCAAGACAGACAGGCATGGTTTACTCCCAGAGACACCTGCTATTATTCAGCATCTCCAAGGACAAGTAATTTCAATTTTAAGGAACAGTTAAGCCTGACACCAAATCAGAGTTGCTAATGGTTACAGAAGCATTTTCACAATGAAGTGCTGTTCTCCTTCAGTTGCCAAATCGTTACTAATTCAACCACTGAAGTAATGCAAGTTTTTATCTTATCCAGCCTGTGAAAATGTCCTGCTAAAAAGAGCTGCTCCTGAAAGAGATGCCAGTCCATCATACACACAAAAATCAAATGGAACCATTTTGACAATAAAAACGTGTCCAGCAGGACATTCGGGGCTTTCTCTGGTTTTTTGGATGTCTCAATAAACAGAATCCCGTGCCAGGAGGATTAACCCCTCCCTGGAAACTCTACAAAGTGCAAATTATGCTGATCTCAGTTTAAGGTCAAGTTCTCGAGGCTTGGAAGGGTCTCTGCAGCTCAGAGGGTGCTGGAGAGTTCTCCTTTCTAAAGAGGGGCTGCAGGTGGTTGCTTTCAACTCCATGCTCAAGGTAAATCCAGTAATTCAGGTGCTCTTCTGCATCTCTAATTCACCTCCCCGTGGTGGGGGTCAGTGGGGCCCTGCACTGGGACAGGACAAAGGATTGTGTGAGACTCCTTTGGTTCCTCACCACCAAAACAGCTTTCTTTGGAATTAACGGAGGTACAGACTCCACAATTAAAATAAAGAAATTTACAAAGCTGATTTAGGTGGCAGCCCCGTTTTTTTTTTTTCCCAAAACTGAGCAACAAATGACATCCAGAGAATTCAACTTGTCAGAAAACAAAAGTGAAAAAGCTCCTCTGGTGCCCCCTCTCCTGTGGTGCTTCAGAGCTCTCTGGGTGTGCTCGTTCCCCAGGATTCCGGAGCTGAGGGCTCTCAGGTTTTCCTGAAGTGCTGCATGAAGCCTCAGCCATTACTCCCAGAAAAATCCCTTTTTTAGCATTCAGAATTCCACTGCCCCTCTGGTGCTCCGATCCCTCAGACACCGGTGTGCTGTTCTGTCTCCCCGTAGCCACTGCTCAGCCAAACTCTGTGTATTCCACTCTTCTCATGTTTCCTTTAATCCGAGTCCCCACAGCTCCCTCTTCCCTCTGAACTCCCTCCACATTCAATCCCTCCTTCTGATCCCAGAAATCTGACAATGTTCGACTTGGATTCTGTTTCCTGCAGTCAGGAACATTCTGTGCCGAGTTATTCTTGTGATTTCAACTATTTCTATGAACATATTTTAAAAGTTTTATCTCCTGTATATATATATTTTTTTCCCTGGTGCCAAACTACAGCTGTGGGTGAGGGGAAAGCAGGGAGACGGAAGTCAAACACCAAGTCTGGAAGGGTTAGAAAAGCAAGGAAGTCTCCGAGGGAATGGGATTGGGATGACATCATTTTGTCAAGGATCTCTCTCTCTCTTCGTATTTCCACAAAACCAAATCTGGCCAGTCAAAATTTTTAATAGGATTTGTTCAGAAAATTACCACGCTGATTCCACACCATAACAGTGACGGGAAATTTCAAGCGTTCCGCCAGATTTCACGTTTAAGTTATTTTTGAAAATGCCAAAACGCTTCTTCCAAAAGTATTCTAGTGAAATTTTAACATTTTGCTCTGAAATTATTTTGGCTCTAGTTTTCATTTACTCCTTTTTTATTGGAAAAAAAAAAAAAAAGGCAAGAAAACGTCAAAGAAGGAAAACTTCTCAAAACAAAAACTCGATGAGGAAAAAAGTTAAAATTTCCCGAATGCAGCTTTAAAGAAAAGTTTAAATCAGTCTGAATTTCATGGTTTCCACAAAGCTAAAAAATTTCCCATTTTCATTCTGCTCCACTTTGCATTTCTATGGACAATGCCATAAACAGCATGTCTGCCTAACCTATAATTTCTGTGCTCCACTGGAATCTGCCAATTTGGTAAATTACAGCAGAGCAAACAAATTGTGTTTGTCACGGCTGTAATGAAACGTGTCCGTGGTACCTGCGTGGTGTGCCTGTTCACTCAGACAGGAGCAGTGCTAACCCAGCTTTAAGATTCCTCAATCTCTAATGACAATCTCCATTCTATTTATTTCTGCTCACTCTGATCCAAGGGGAAATGAGAGCTGGGGGAATCATCCTGCTGTTGTTCCACTGGCACTCCCACTGCCCTGTGCAGTCCATAAAATCACGGATGTACCCAAGCACTTTGACTGCTGATACACAGTGGCAGGAATTTCAGCGGGGCAGAGAAATC
Source organism: Gymnorhina tibicen (assembly GCA_013399875.1). Taxonomy (NCBI): domain Eukaryota; kingdom Metazoa; phylum Chordata; class Aves; order Passeriformes; family Artamidae; genus Gymnorhina; species Gymnorhina tibicen. The sequence continues at coordinate 1,507,716 of VXAZ01001058.1, read as the reverse complement.
CCAAACACCCAGTGACAGGCACAACCCGAGCCAGCACTTCCCTGGAACGATGTTCAGCTCAAAAAACACAGGGAACCAAATGCTCGGGTACAGGGAAAGACAAATGCCACAAAAAAACCCCTCTCAGACATAAAAGAAGAATGTAAACGACCAAAAAGAGAAATTTATTCTCATACTCACTAAACCTGTCTAGGACAGTTGTGGTTTTGAGTCATGGCACAGACATTTTTCCTTCAGAGCCTGAACCTGAAATGTATTTCTTCCTTCCTCCCCACATCCCAGTGAGATCCAGTTTAGAAAGTAACACTCGTGGATGAGCTGAGAGAAAAACTAGAAACCATTTTTCCTCTGCAGGAGCCATTAGACTTCAGGAATTTTCAGTCCTGGGGATGAATAAAAGCACAACCGGATTTTCAAGGGCTCAGTTTCCTCTCGGGCAGCGTCCCCTTGCTCTCCCAGCTGCGTAGCCACAAACCAAAGGGGGCTCTGCTGCAGGTACCAGTGTGGGAGAAGACCCTTTCAAAAAGCTGGCTCTGCTCAGCCTTCAAGGATATCTTGCCTGTTTGTTTCATTTTACACCTCACTCGAAGCCCAGAGGGGACACCAAGCACCAACCACGGCCTTCGGGCAGGATGCAGCAGAGAAACACTGGAACTGATAAATTACTGCGGGTGGATTGGTTGGGAGCATTTGATGTGGAGCCTGTTCTGGCTAAATTCTTAAGGACTGATGCCTTGCACTTGAAACTGGTGTGACTTTGCAGCACAGGAGAAACAAAACCACCGAGCCCCAGCTGGGGCGAGCTTTACGTTTCCAGACAGCTCTTTCCTCCAGGGTACGGATGTAAGTACCTTTTTTTTATGATTTTTTCCTTGTAGACAAGGGTTATTCAGTTAAAGAACTGCACAATGTAAATGAAAGATGAGGGAATTTTGCATGGAAAGGGCAGCCTTGACACCAAACACCAACAACTGGCAGAAACTGCCGTGCCTTCAGGGGAGTTCAGAGCAGTTTGGAATAGCAGCCTGGACTGAACTCTGGGGAAAAGAAGAGTGTTGGGATTGTTTCAGTGACTTGATGGTAAAGTGAGATCCATTTCTCTTCGTACACTGCACAGTCTGGCTTTATATTTTATTTCAGACTTCGTACCTGTCATAGTTCTGGGACAAATAATCTCAGGTTTCCTTGTTTCTAATTGTGAGGTAATTCCCAGGCATAAACTCCAGTGAGAGTGAAGTTCTGCCTGTCAGGTCATGCACACACAAAAATGCATCTATGGAGGCATTGGTGTGAGATGAGCAAACCGGGCTGACCACCACAAATTACCTTGAATTTGTCATCTGACACCACAAAATCTCCATGACCTTTGAAGACGAGCACGACTGGGCGCGAAGTTAACCCAAATACACTAATTTTACAGCAAGAACAAAATTCCAAAAAACAGCAGTTTATTAATATCCAATGAATTGGCTGTTATTTTTGGAAAAGGATACAGAATATTAAAAAAAAATAATCCCAGAAATTTATTTCAGTCATTACCAAGGCACTGCTTCTGACCCAGGAAAACGAACGTCAGATTTTGGAAGCCTCAAATATGTGCTGTCGAGTTTCTTATTTTGGAATTATGCAGAGAAAGTGTCTTCTAAAATAATAATTAAAAAAAGAAGCACAACTGTACAGTTTTACCAAGAATAGATCTCAACGTGCTCTATTCACAGCTCGCCGTAGGATGACAGAAGAGGAAGGAAGGAAGGGAAGTAATTGCTATTTAATTATATCATGAAAACATCAGCTGACACTGCCATAAATGTGCCATCCCACGGACAATTTCCAACCTTTGGAGCTCGTGGAAGCCCAGACCAGGAGCAGAGGGAAAGGCAGAGAGCCCAGTCCAGGCTGCAGCCCCCACTCTCACCCCCCAGAGCCCAGCACCCCAAATCACAGCCGTCCACCATCCCCACCCCTCCCCGCTCCCTGGGCTCACCCAGGCCTTGAGCATGAGCAGGAAATCACCTGCCAAGGGCCTGCCTGACTGCAATTATATCCCTAATTCCTGCAGCTCTCCCCACCTCCACACCTGCCTGCTTATTGCCTTGGCCTTTGATTTTTGGCAGGTGTAATCCCACTTAAGGATTCTCCAGCCAAAGCCAACTGCACGTGTTAAAAATCCAGCAGCAAAGAGCCCGAGAGCTCAGAGGGTGATGCAAAATGCTTCCAGGGGAACTAACAGCCACAGGAGAGTGGCTGGGAGGATACCCAACCAAAACCTGACTTCCAGAGCACAACTCCCCTCTCGGGGAAAGCAGGGGCCTGACAAGTGAATAACGTGGGCGCTGTCCCAGCACTTCTTTCAAACCATTTCGGTCGTCAAAGACCACTGATGGCCTCCTCTGACGTCCTGCAGCATCTTCTGCTCGGCACAGCGCTCCTCTCATCCCTTCTGCATTCACTGCCTACAGAATAAGTTTTTCTTTTTCTTCTTCTTATTTTTTTTAATTTATCCAGAGGCACAGGAGTGTTTTTTACTGTGTCTCTGAGTGCATCTTACTACAGAAGCGCCAGCCGTTCCCACTCAGCTGTGCCAGGACGTGTCTGCTGTAGATTTGGGGCTGCAGGATGCAGATGGAGTTCTGTGTGGAGCTGGGGCCCCGTGTCTGAGCCTCAGCAGTGCCCCGTGTGAGGCACTAAATAAGCAGAGCAGTGAGCTCCAAGCAGCGGGGCTGCAGCACCAACAGCTCTGACTCCGCTGGGTTTCCAGAGGAGCCCCCCGGCATTCCAGAGAGCTCTGACAGGCACACCTTAGCTCCCCTCCTTCCCCACAGCTAAACCCTACCCGAATAAATCAGAAAAGCAGCAAATATTTCCCTGAAGTCACCGGCCTGGGGAGCAATTGCTTCAGCCGTTCCTTTCCCTGCCAGGGGAAAGCATATCCACGGAAAAGCAGAGATCAGGATGTCCTACACACACCCCGGGTGCCCAGACACACCTCGGCCCGCTCCAGCTTTTGTCTGGGGCCTGCTGCAGGCACGTCAGATGGCAGCTCATTCTATTTTTATTCACTGGTGGCAGATGTGCAGTTTTCTCCTCTATTCACTTCATTCAGCTTCAGAGGGTTGTAAAAATCAAATTAAAAAAAAAAGCTAAACTGCTCTACCTTGCTGCAGACTCTTTCCTTGCAAGACCTGGTCCAGATCCTTGGATCCTTCATCCTCTTTTCTGAATGGCAGGGGTAGGAGAAAAATTGTCCTACACCTCCTGCGCTGCTGGGGCGTGTGGGGTGAAACAGCACTGGCCCCTCGTTCTGCTGCTGTGGGGACACGGGGAAGTGAACAAAAGAAAGGAATCCGAGTTCAGCAGTGCCGAGGCTTTCCACGCTCGAGGACGGTGCTAACGCTGCACGTCTGGGTAACAGCTCTGAGATTTGTATCAGGACCTCGTAGGGGAGGGCTTGGGTCTGGAGCTTGGGGCCAGGTGCAACCGCAGAGAGTTCAGGTGAGCCTTCCTCCTGTCCCCGCACCCTCTCACACGGCACGGCCTCCCAGCCTCGGGCTTGGTTCAGTTCGCACCCAGCCCCGGACCAGAACACCCCAGATCAGCAGCTTGCACCTGGAGCCGCGTGGAAAATGCAGCGTAAGCAACAAAAAGCAGCTCAGGGTTTTTTTTTTTACTCCAGCTTAAGCAAATGGTGTGATAAACTCCTTGAGAATTCACACATTTTGGGGTTTGTTTTGGAAGTTTTGCCTTCCTCTCAGAAAAAGCTACCAGTACTGGATAATGACACCACTTTCCCTTTAAAATGAGTCTCCATAATGAAAGATCTTGGATCCTCCAGTCAAAAAAATGATGTTTATAGGGCTCTTTCTATAAGCAGACTTCACCACGTGAGAGGATATGGATGTGGGATTGAACTCCTTTTCATTTTGTGTAATAGTCAATAATGGCTAATCACATATTGCATTTTTACTTGGGGGAAATGATCTCATTATATCAGTTTTTGATCCCCCATGATTCTTGGGCCTCAGTAAATGAGAAGGTTTCCAAGTGAGTAACTGCATTCTTGATGAAACTGATTTCTTTTTATATAATCCCATAAAGGACATCTCTCCTCATCTTCGTGGTGAGCACTGTGTAATACCCAGTGTTTCATCATTAGCCAGCCTAAGTGGACATTCATTGGATTAACATTAGAATGTTTAAATTTCTCCTGCAAAATAATACATTAGAGATTATTGCTGTAGTTTTTGCTCCAAGGCACTACTGCTGGTAATCAAAATCTCATTAAAAGGAATTCATATATTCTGTAGCCCAAAGGATCTGGATTTCATTCCTTCCCCTGTCCCTGTGCCTCCCTTGCACTGATTTATTCAGGTGCTTTACCCAAGGAAAAACTGCCCAATTTGGCTCTTCCAAGAGCCAGTGTCAGAGGTACAAATGGAATTAGACACCAAGTTGTTTACATACACTCAGGAGCTTTGGGGAAAATGTAACTTCTCTCTTTTTGCCAATTTAAATCAAACTTTTGAAGGAATGGGATGTTTTTAAACATCCACTGCTCTGATGTACGGCCAGCTCAGAACATCCTTTGACATGACAATCTATTTGACCTGTCACCAAGCAGAAAAAATAGAGGACAGTCTGCAGTAATCACAGATTAACTGAATTTGCTTTTGCTTGAACTTCGAGATTATAATGAGAATAACTGCACTGTTTAATTTGTAGGAAAACCAGAGAGGTGAATTTTTCTCCCCTCGATCACAGACATCTGAGAGACCCCTTGGCTGAGCAGAGCCTCTTGAGGAGTTTGTGATTTTTCCCATGTTCCAATTGGGACTTAGATCTGCTCCCTTTCTTGGGACTACTGGGGGGAATTCAGGAGTTTTGGGGATTTCCAGGGGTTTTCCAGGGTTTTCTTCAGAAGATTTGGGGGTTTCCAGGTGGTTTTCCAGGGGGCTTTCAGGGGATTTTTGGGTTCTCCAAGAGGTTCTCCATGTCCAGGAAGGCTCCAGGGGGTTCTGGGAGAAATTTGGGGGGGAATCCAGGGGTTTTTGGGATTTCCAGGGGGTTTCCAAGGAATTTGGGGGTTTTTCAAGTGGTTTTCCAGGGGTTTTTATGGGTTTTTGAGGGGATTCTGGGGTTCTCCAAGAGGTTCTCCAGGTGGACTTCACCTTCAATGACCTGTCCAAACCAGGAACTTGTTCTAAGATCTGAGTCTTTCCTGTGTGACCTGTGGTGGCACAAAGACACCAAAGTGTTTGGTTCTTCAGGTGAAATTCCTCTGCCTTTCTCCCCGCCCCAAGGCAGCCCGCACTGCTGGTGTTTCGGGTTAACTGCGGAGCTGCTGGCCCTGGGGACAGGATTCCTTCTGCCAGTCCCAGCACACCAAAGGTGCTAAAAGGTGGCACTGCCTGGCTGTGACCCTGGACAAATGAAGCTCCCGTGCCCCTTCTCGCTGCCAGGGAGGTCACAGATGGAGTCTGAGGGAAGACAAAAATGAAACTTCAGCCCAGAACTCGAGCTGTGTTCCCCACCCTTGTTTTAACCATAACTGTCCTCTTTACTCGGGGTAGTAATTTAATACTCTAATCCACGCTGCTAATTCACAGTGAACTCGTTGAGTCTCTGATCTGAGGGATCTTGAGTCCAGAGAGCGTTGCTCCCTGCAGAATCACAGTGTCCAGCCCAAGTGCAATCATTAAAAACAAACAATCAAATCCAACTGGCCCCTTGCTGATTCAATCCTGAATCCTGTGAAGTGCGTACGGGTATCCAAGCCCAGCAGACACACCATGCTGAGGTTCCCTAGGATCCCCTCCTGGGCCATTTTACAAACTACCTCACCTGCAATTCCCACAGGAGATTTATTGCCTTTATTCCGGGGGCTCCCCGTTTCTCTCCTTGCCAGCTCAGCAGTGGCGAGGTGGTGATGAAATAGGAAGGGTGCAGGTGGGTGAGGCTTTGAACTGCTCGAGTGGCACAAAAACACTGACCTCAATTTTCGGTCCATTTGGAATCCTGAAACATTTCTGAGATGAATGTGATGCTCGGGAGCTGTGGGAGGATTTGAAAAGCGTTGCTGTTTTATGGACCTTCTGGCCCCTTTGAACTCCTGCGCTGCCCACACCAAATGCAGGAGCGCTCTTTGTTTCCTGGTCCCGAGCTGACAATTTCCTTGGCTGGAAAAACCTTCAGAGATTTCCACCCCCATCTTTGAGCTGAGAATGTTCTTTGTACCCGCTAATGTCGGGAACGCAGGTTAATGACCTTCCCGAGTGCTGAGAGCAGTTAATCACTAATTGCTTTTACAAGTTGGTTTTCCAAGGCAGCAGTTCAGACTAAGCTTGTTTGCTGGTGCTCACTCATCCATGGAGCTCGCACCTTGCAACTAAAATCACTTTTTCTTTCCTATAATGAGGTCTTAGGAAGTCCTCTGCGGGTTTCCCAAGCGTTCGGAGGAAATCCCAGAAGGGCACATCAGTGTGTCAATAAACATTTTGTTCACCTCTCATCCAGCACGGGGACTTGCAGCTGGAAAAGGAAATAACCCTTGATTTAGGGAGAGCTGCTCAAAGGCCATCTCCTTCGTGGTCCTTCAGAGCAATGGGTTCGAAGTGTCTTCACCTCATGTAAAATCTCTGATATTCCACTGCCTCTCGCAATTTAAATTCAGCTTTTTTTACAGAGCATTTTGAGGCTGTATAAATTCTGCAGTGGACGATGCCAGAGGTTTATCTGGTTGGCTGCGTCCAGGAATGGATTTCCTACCGAGCTTCCTGTTCCTCAGCAGGACAGGAAGAATGGGCTCAGAGGGGATGGTTTTCCTTAAATTTCAGGAGGAACTGCTGTGTCTGTGCCTGGCAGCACTGTAATTCCTGTGTGGGCACAGGACAGAAGCACGGGTTACAGCTGAAGCAGGTGATCAGTACCACAATTTTAGTGCAATTACTAAAGCTTAAACAAGAGCATCTCAGCATCAATGAGCTCCTTAAGGAAATTTGACATTTCTAGTTAAGATTTTTTTTAAAAGTCCATCTTCATAAACTGTGGATAAGCAGTAGGAAACCTTTCTTTTAATGGCTTCTGTCCTAAAAAAATTGTTTCAGGTGAAATCCTTTTCCTCCCTTCCTTTGCAGTTGACTGGAGGTTTGTTTCTCTGATTTTACTGGGAGCAAACTTTCACACACAGAGAATTTTCTTACATTTCTCTGCCATCACCATGAAATATGGGTGCTGCTGCTTAGCTCTGTTACTGATACCCATGTGCAAAGATCTAAAAGGAAAATATTTTCCATTAAATCCACTGACCCTTCTTCTGGGAAAGAAGTTGAATGTTCTCATTTTGACTTCTATTTATTCTTCTTCTTTTTTTCTTTTTTTCTAATTTTACTCACATCTCAAATTGGCTTTATTTGATCTCGACTACCTTTGTCCTAAAGCTATCACTTTTGTTCTTCTTCTTCTGAAAACCGGGGTTTGTGATTTTGGAAAGAAAGAAATAAGCTTTTTTTTGTCTCTCAAGTTTTATTTCATTGCTCTGTGCTTTGCTTGGAAGATTGTAGCTTGAGGACAGAAAGTTACATTGATGTGGGCAGAGGATGAAGCCAGCTATAGGAATCCACATTTTTATAAGCAAATTTTAATTTTGCTTCAATTTCAGTCACAGACAGAATTCACTTGCCAGAGTTTGTGCTCACGACAATTACTTTGAAATTGAGAATTACTCCACAATCTCGTCTTTTTTTCTCCTTCTGAGTTTCATTTGGAATTGGTGATTATTGAGCCTTAGTCAAGCTGCCTTCCCCCTAAATGCCCACAATTCAGTATTTTATAGCTGGTTTCTTGGTCCAGATGCTATTTAGAGCTATATTTATGCTCACAACTGGAACTGCAAACCCTCCTCTAGCCTCTGGCTAAGGGACAGATGTGCTCAGCCAGATGTTCCGTGGATACAGAGGAAACCATCCCTTAAATAAACACATGACCTGCTTAGCCAGGGATCCTGTTGCCTCGGATGTCAGGAGATGATAACAGTGATAAGAAATCCTCCCTAACACTGAGTCTGTTCTTTCTGCCTGCCAAGGCAGCCTGGAGCACAGCCTCCCAGCCAGGATGCTTACCCTGCCCTGATTCGGGACAGAGCTCCTGCCACCCCCTGCCCTCAGAGGGACCTGTGCTCCTGGTTTGTGTCCCTGTGGGACCCCACAAACACAAACTGCTGTGCCTGCAGCACCTGGGCCTACCTCCCTGCTTGGGACACACTGCTGTCATTCCAGATGTGCAACCAGTCTTTGGACAGACAACATCACCTCCTGATGATTAAAGCTCTCACTGAAGATAGAAACTCAGGAAGCTGGGGGGCACATTCACACATCAGAGATGGAACTTGCCCTGGTGTCCACTCTGGTACCAGGACTGTGACAGCAGATGCTTCTGCTTTCAGCTGTTTGGCACAACGCTTTCCACTCTCCACACCAGAGGAAAAAACAGATTCTAATGAACTGAATGCCAGTGCCTAGACACCCAAATAATTGTGATGACTGGGCTGGGCTGAACCACAGAGACCATGATTTCCTGAGAAAACCATTTCTCTCCCAACCCATGGGTACTCCAGCATTAAGATCCTTGAGCAAAATTTAGCTCTGCCATATTCCAAACTCTCAGTGGAGGCAGAGTGCAGTTACTAATTATTTGTGCTGCGAAGGGAAAGGAGGTGATAAACAAGGAATAAGGGAGACCAAATTACCTTAAAAATACCTTGGGATGCTCACCAGGTCAACAGCAGAACACAGTAAATGTGATTTGTTCCTTTCTCCCAGGAACTAAACCTCACTTTCTATCGCACAGTGTAAAGTCCAGCCTGAACTAAAACTGCAGTGAGACCTAACCTCAGTCCTACAAACCCAGGAAGCAAAAGCTGCAGTGGGAAGGATCCAGTCTGCCCAGTAGGAGACTGTCCCACCCTATCATCTGCTCCTCCCTTCCCTGTTCCCTGTGTCACACAGGTACAGTACGGCCAAAATGCCATTGGATTTATGCCACCCTTATCCTCAGCTGTTTCCTCATGGCTGAGCACAGAGCCAGGGATATGATTAACTGTGAAATCTAATATATGTCAGTTTATCTGCTGGTTGCTGTGTGTAGCATACTGTGAGTAAAAGTGTAAACTTTCTCATTTTTTTCACCCTTCACTCACGTCAGAAATGCCAGATTCCTGAGCTGTACAGTCAGAGGGAAAAGAACTGAAATGTCCTTTCCTGAATCAATCCTGTCTCTGCTGACATGGCAAGATGTCACACAACCTGAAGATGAAAAAATGCTTACTGCACACAACAGCAAATTAGTAGCAGTCCAAACACGGCAGCCAAGCCCTGCAGGTGTTACTGAAACCTGGTGCCCACCAGCTCCATCAGAACCCGACCCATTAATCCATAGGCTGTGCTCTTCCCATGCTGCTGCTCCAGTCCTGCAGCATCCATGAGGGGTTTGCAATACCAGGGCACAGGGAAATTCACCCCTGGGCACCTGCAAACAAAGCCAGCAGAGCCCAGTTTGGCACCTGAGAAGAAAGCTGACGTGGCACCTCGTTACTGGGATTTCTAAACGTGTTTCAAGCCGGCCTAACCTGCCTCCCATCGAAGTGATTTATATCCCATTACAGCCAAAATTCACTCATTCGGTTCGAACAGCTGCAGCTGAAAGCAGAGCACTTCTGAGGGGCCTGTCCAAGGCTAAGAGTCACCACTGACATAACCACGATGAGAGAATTTTCTTTGTTGGGTCACAGCCCGCTGAGGCCTCGCCAGGATCAAAGTCCCACCGACCACAGGGAAAACCACAGACACTTGTGTTCTCCTCAGCTTTCTACCTAAACACCCAGGGACAGGAAAAAAGGAATTATTATTATTATTATTATTATTATTATTATTATTATTATTATTATTATTATTTTCATCCCAGTTTTGCAGATGGCAGCTGAGGGTAGCACCCTGTGTGAAGTCTCCGTTCCTGTGCTTTGGAAACACAACACATTTTCCCTTCCAGGACTGTTCTCTCAAGATATCTGAGACACTTGGGGAAAAAAGGCTGTTGTGGTACAAATATCTCAAAGCTTATTACTGCTTCCAGTAAAGACAGGGAAATCCAGGGAGGGCAGGAGTGAGCTCGGAATTGTAAAAACAACAGAAAACCCCAATAAAACCCCAAGTGAGCAATTGCATAGGTGCAACTCATAACTGCATCAGGCAACTTGCCAGCCACTGATAGTATTTCCTCAGTTCTTTGGCTTTCATTTCTTTTTGATTTGCCCAACACCACGAGACAAGCAAGTTTGGTTAGTGAAGGACAATGCCCAAGGAAAGCTGTGTACCTAAAAATCAGCAATTAATTTAATCACTTGTTCTCTGCCCATCCAGCCAAGGAATAATCAAATCCAGGAGCGTGGGTGAATTCATTCAGTAGATTTGGATTCATATTTATGAAAGAGAGGAGCTCTAAAGCTTCCCCGCATTAGAATCACCTCAGCACGGGGCCAGCCCTTGTGCCAGCCTGTCCCACCTCGTCCCTGCCTTCCCTCAACTCTCCTGACTTGGGAGTTATTAAATGGCAAAGTTCTCCAAAGGAGCTTGTGGCCCCTGGTGATAAAATGTTTCTCCCCATTAACACTGCTGGAAAGTTGGCAAAATCAATTGTTTATGTTATCAGGCAGAACGTTTTCACTTTTTATCTGTAGAATGTTGCCTGACTTTTCCAAAAAGCGGGGGGAAAAAAAGGTTTTCTGTCACTTATTAAAACTACAGAGCCTCTGCCTGGTAGCTTTCTACTGGGCCTCCCTCTCAGATCCTTGAGAATCCTGCCTGGAGAATGGCAGCCAGCCCAAATCTACATGAAACTCCTATTTAAATATGACATTCAAAGCCAGTCTGAAATGTGACAGGTATACAAAACAACACCTCGGAGGTTTTGCCCAAGAATCTGAACTAAACATTTTTCTGGAATTGGAAAAGGGTTGGTAATTCAGTTTTGAAGCTCTGTTCAAAGGTCTTTGCAGTAAGAAGCACATTCCCTGAAACTCCCTGGGGAATTTTGAAGTATCAGCTTCTGTATTCATACAAATATTATTTGTGATGTATAAATAAGCTACGATAGATAATATATAATATAAATAATATTTATAATGTTATTTATTAGAAGATGAAGGTTCTGTGTTTGTTTGCTTGCTTAGACACTTTTTTCATGATGTTTGAGTACAACAGAAGGATCTAAATAGCATCCTGTCATCACAGGACTGGAATGATCCCTGGCCAAAATAAGGGCTTTTCCTACATGGAGTTAGGTTTTAAAGTCCTGCATTTTTGGGGTCATCAGATTAAAAGCTGATGTAAACACTGGATAATACCAGCCTTGAGTAAGGGAGTGTGTAAGGTCATTGCCAGGTGTTTCTGTATCCAATTCCAGCAGGAAACCTGGGAAAATCCATCTCAAAGCTCTTGCAGGATTCACCAGGATCCCAGCAAACATTCCATGAGGGCCCGGGAGCTAAAAGACAGCGCCAGCTTTGACTTCAGCCAAATCTTCCCTTGGAAAAGAAAAGAATTTGGGGGGAAAAAGCTAGAAAGTGACTGCCGGTGTGCTGGTGATGCACTGAGTATGCAGGAGGTTTAGCTGCAATAGCAGAACATTTCTTGCATGAAACAGATTCAGAAAAAAAGCTGCACATCTTCCACACAGCTTCAGCTCCACGGCTGAGAGACACAGCCTGTGCTTCTCTGTCGTGGGATAAGGCTGACCTTGAGCACAGGGAGAAAAGCAAAATGCAGTGATGTGCCAGAGATGATTAATGGGAGAGAAAAGAGAGCTCTTTCCAAACAGCATTAGTGCCCAGGTAGGGGAACTGTGAAAAAGCCTCGGAACACATCAGTGCCCCAGCCAGGAGAGCACACAACAGGTCCGGCCCCTCTGAAGCTACCTGCTCATTTCCTCTGGAATTCATCCATCACCCCTCCAAAAGACCTCCTCAGAGCATCCTTCCCAGGCTGTGATCTGATGAGCGAAGCCAAATAGGATAACAAGGTAAGGAAAGCTCCAAATGCTCTCGTTTCAGGTGGAGCTGCTGCAGAGGAGAGCAGACATTATGCTTTAAAAAGAGACCAGAGAAAAGGTGAGAAAATGTGATATGGATTCTCTCATCTCTGTGCTGATAGGTGCTACTGGCTGCCACCTCATCAAGTGATCAAAGAGCTCCTGAAACCATTCACCATCAAAGGCTTTTTGCACACTGTGACGTGGAGTCCCAGTGGGGTGGTTCGGAGCCGCCTTTGGAGGGGTGGGATGGCAGAGCAGGGCAATGAGGAGAAGGAATGGTGCTCGCTGAGCCTCCAGGAACCTGCAGCACAGCTGATCTGAACCCCATCCTCGATATTTCCCTGCAAGAGCCCTCTCTCTGAGTGTCAACAAGATCACTCTGGGGTTTTTCATCCCCCACCTGCCAGATGAGAAAACGCCTGTGAGCAGAACACGGCAGCAGCGTGCGGCAGGGCGACTGCAGCTCCCAGCCTTGCTCTTCTGCACCTCTGTATTTCTGCTTTGCTTTGCTTTATTTTCTTTCCATTTCAGCTTGGAACTTGGTACAAACACCACAGTCTGACCATGGGGTCTGCCACGGAGCAACACCTCCAGCACGTCCTTTCACCTCTGGGGGAACTTGCCTTGCTTCTGCCTTGCTTCCTGCACCAGGATCTGCTCTCAGACGTGGCAATTAATTTTCTCTAAACTAACTGAACATCCTTGTTAGGTGGAGAACTCAGCCTTTGCTCAAGGTTTGTGATGAGCCTAAAAGGATATTCAGATGAGCCTAAAAGGATATTCAGATTTCAGTTGACTTCTGTGACTCTGTCCTATGACAAATGATTTCCTTACACAGATCTCTATACAATAAGAGAATAATAATAAAATAAATGTTTTTACATTTATTTCTGTTCCCATTCCACACTCCTGTACGACACATGGCTGAAGACAATGTTCCATCTGTTTAGGGGACTTTCCTCCTGCACTGTACCAGCACCCCTTCGCTCCAGCCCCCCACAGAGATGGAATTTTTCCAGTCAATGCTCTCACCAGTCCAAGACCCCTTCTGCCTCCACCTCACCTCCTTGCTAATACAAAAACGGTGAAGTTTGCTGTAAAAGCCAATATCTGAGTAATAAGAGAACTGAAACAAATATTTCTGTCTGCATTAAGGAACTTGAATTCCCCCTGCAGCTCCCTGAGCCGTTGACAATCATTACCCTTGTTCCTTCATGCATTGTTTTTGCCAGTGCTCATTATTAATCCTGTTCTTCCTGCTGCTGGATGGATTTCAAACCATCCCAAGCAACAAAGAAAAGTAAATTGAAATTAGCATTATCTAAACCTCTAATTAAAGTGGTATTAATTTTTCTTCAGTGAAAAATTAAAGGGAAAAATCCCATTCTTGGAAAAAAAAAATACGTTGTCACATTTTAAAGTCAAAGTTAACTATGAATTATGGATCATTTGAAATAAAGCAATACAAAAGTACCCACCAGGCCTGTATCCAAAGTAAAAATGAATTTATGACAAAGCTGATATTGACCCATCATTTATAAGGCCTGTTAAATTCATCTTAGACTGGGCTTCTAGTGGAAAATGATTTATTAAAAAGTAATATAAAATGCAATGAAATAGATTAAGTCTCTTTTTGAAATATTGTTATCCATTAGATCTGGTAAATTTAAGTCTGTTTAAACATGAAATACCACTTGAGCAGATACTCTGGCTCCCACCTAACTGTGGGGTTGCTAATGCTCAGTCCCTTACGGTGAAAAATCTTTGTCAGGAGAAGAGATGGCACTAATGATTTTATTTATTTGGGGGCTTTAAATTCATCATCTTTAGGATATCTTAGCAATTGCAGATCTTTCCTGCCTCCACCAAGAGTAGAGCTTTGATCTAATTTCGGTGCAGGAGTGAGGCAGCTCGTGTCCCACTCAGATAAATGTTCGGGGAAACCAAAAGTTTAAAGGAAGCTGAGCCCTGAGGGGCAGAGCCAGGCAATGAGCTGGGGCGCGTGGGGATCCTCAGTGGGGTCAGAGCACCCTTCCCACCCTTCCCACCCTTCCCAGCCCCCAGCCCATCCCTGGCTGCCAGGCAGGAGGGAGTTCCTCGCTGCTCAGCGCTGTGAGGGCTCCGAGGGGCAGCTCCCGTGCGTTTCCAGCCTTGCTGGATCCCTGCTCCCCACCTGCTGCTGCGAGCACTGGGATTCATTTCTTGGAACAAATCTCTGGTGGAGGGGCTTGAATGGTTTATAGCCTTGCTCCTCTCTGTGTTCCAACAATAGTAATTCTGTTGTAATGACTCCTGTAAAGATACCGTTTGAATAGTAATGTTTTATCAGTTTTACTTTCGCCTGTTTTCCAGAATAATCCATTCTCTTATCTCACTTTTACTTTTCAGCCTTTGAACATTTCCAAGCTTTAGTGTTTGTGCATAACACAAAATCTCACGGCCACGGGAAAAGCGGTGCCTCTTTTTTTAATTTATTCATAATTAAAAGTCTCGTGTTAGTGACAGTTTTCAAATCTGACACGACATTTTTATAATCTACTTAGTATCTCGAAAGGTTTCTCTGCACTGCAGCCTGGGAATTATGCAAATTAAGAGGAGAAAAAAAAGCACTACCTCAGTGTTGTTTAATCATAAAGCTATGACTGAAGAATTATTATTGTTTTTATTATAGGAAAACTGCATTACAGGGTTTTGCCAAGAGCAGGGGATAGCTCAGTACATTGTGCACTGCAAGCGTTCTCCTTCTCACCCAGATATAATCACAGATTCACTGCCACTGCAAATATGCCTGGCCTCAGTCCAAAGCTGGTGTTGAAGTTAATAGAAAGACTCTGTAATGGGCCTGGGATCAGGCCCTTTGTAAATATAATTGACTGTCATCCTTCCCTCCCGTTTCTTTCCGAGCCTCCTGGCATTTCCCCCTGCCAGCTCTTGGACACGCAGACGTGTGGGCACAACCCTGTGCCCAGCCTGGGCTGGAGGAGCCACAGGGCTGCCAAGCGGGTGCTGGGTGGGCAGGTGGTTCTTTATAACGACCCCAAAGTTTTCATTTTGTGTCTCTGCAGTTAATTACTGAATCCTTATCCCTATATTGGGCTGGGATTCGTGGTTCCCTGGCTGCAAGGGCAGCTCTGAAATGCATCACAGAGGCAATCCATGCATCTCATTTATCCCTGAGTGCAGATTCGCTGTGGCAGAGGCGGGCACAGGCAGCTCAGCCTCTCCACAGAGCTCTGCTTACACTAAAATGATGTGGTTTGATGGCACGAGGGGCTGGTAACTCACAGCTCCCCGCCGCTGTGCCACCCTGCCCAGCAGGGAGGAGGGCAGCGCTGAGCCTGGCCTTGTTCTGTACCGTAAAGGGGAGGCAGAAGAGGAGAGCCTGGCCTATATTTGGAAATCCCAGGGCTGCCATGGAAAAGGATGGACAGGAAGAGAGGATTATGCATTCCTTGAGCAATCACTGCAGCCACTGGAGCTTTTGTGGGAGTGAGTGGAAGTAAACAGTGCTGAGTGCCTGAGCGAGCAGCCCCGAGCCCAGCCCTGCAGCCAGGTGATTTATGGAATATTTGCTTTCCCTGGCCAGCCAGCCAGCAGTTGCCTTTAAGCTGCCATCATTTCTGTGCCACTGGAGAGTCTATTATTGCTCCAATCTCTTACTCATTTTCACTCTGCTCTTTCTGATAATCGAGGGCCAGGCAGGATTCATTACACCGAGACTGTCACGGGGCTCCTGCAATGCCTGCCACTAGCAGGTGTCTTTGGCCTTGTAAATCCTTTCTCTACACGTGCCCAGGCGGCCCCAAATTGTATTAAGCTCAGTTACCTCGTGCCTGTGTTTTCCTAGTGTCTTCTGTAACATCCAGAACTGGACAGTTCATCCACCAGGAACCTCTCCCAGACCTGTGCAGGAGAGCTGAGGCCACGGCAAGCTGGGGGCAGCCAAATGAAACTGTCTTGTTTCTCAGGGATAGAGCACAGGGCACTTTATCTGGGGGACATGCGCTGCCAGCTGATCAGTTGTGCCTGCAGGCAGCAGAGCTGACCCGAGGCTCTTTCTCTGCTGCCGTTTCCCTCAATCAGAAACGAGAGTGGGGACGAGAGGCGCGAGGGAGCGATGCCGTGCGGCGGGCGCGAGCGTCCCTGTGCTCCCAGCAGCACAGCGCCCAGCTCCGTGCCGGGAAACCCAGACGGCTGGCACTCGGGAACGAGCTGTCGTGCCAGCCCCTCGATGCTGGGGCTGGGGGCTCTCCACGGGGAATGAGTGGCCCTGGCTCTGGTTAACAGCTCCTGCCGGAGCTGATGAGCGCCCAAGGCGCCTCACGGCCCAGGCTGCGCCGTCCCAGCCCCGCGGGAGCTGGGCAGTGATTTCTGCGCCGTGCTGGGCCCTGTCCCGCACCTTCCCGCAGCAGTTCTGGCTTCCAAGGCACCCGGCTTCGCTTGCAGCAATGCTGAGCTTGTCGCTGCCTCGTGAGCTCCCTGTGCCCAGAGTGAAGCCCGTTTACAATGCAGATTTGGGAAACCTCTTTCTCCAACCGAGCTACAAACCTCCCCAGTTTCTTCTACAGCTGCAGTTTGTGCCAGGCTGCAGCAGCTCCACCACTGGCAAAGTGGATTCCAGTGTGGGTGCACAGAACACGACACGTGTGTTCATCCTGCTGGAAACTGCAATGCCTCCTGAATGTATGATTTTAAATGCCACACCTTCGCTAGTCTTATCATAGTTTGCAAGTGTCTGATGGCAGACACTAAGTTCCATACCAGAACAATTCTTATATAACTGAGAAATACCTTTAGCATAATTTATGAAGGTTGCTTAGCTGGTATTTACAGCAGCTGCAGTAAAGCCAAGATGCAGCTTCAAACACAACTCACAGCATCTCCCTAAGATGTAACCTAATACTGTCAGGAAGCGTCAGCTTTAAACAAATAACTCAACACAACACTGTACTAAATAAAGATTATGACAATCTAATGCTGATCTTCAAACTTGAGATGTTTAGACACAACAGAATTGATTTTTTTCTTTTAAAAAAGAAGAAGGTCAGGCAGAAAACCAGTATTCCAGAGGTCAGTCGGTTCACAGCCCTCAAGCATATTCTGCTACATCTTGAAATTTCACTACAGAGAAAACATTATGACCATTTATCTTGTCCTGCCAGGAGGGGAACAGGAAAGATGATGCAGCATCTAAGTTTTGGTGAAGCAAATACCAGCAATTTCACTGCTCGTAGAAAATAATCCCCCAAAATTGCAAAGTCACGCTGAGTTAATTTAATGATAAAGCCCACAGTCATTGCATTGCCTTTTACTGCATTTAACAAGATCATTTATCTTATTTTTTCGGTGTAATCATCTTCTATGCTCTATTTTCACATAGTGCCGGTGTTAGAGCGACAACCACAAGCCCAGAACCCCTTAATCCCCCCTCATCCCAGCACAAGTCATTCCTCAGCAGCCCAAAACCCGAGGCAGGGCAGGGAAGGGATAACGCCCGTGTCCCCCAGCAGCCGGGTACAGAACCAGACCCGGAGCCGTGTCTGTGAGAGAAATGAAGCCCAGCTGTGGGTGACCAGTGCATGAGCACCCCCAGCTCGCAGCAGGGACCAGGGGCAGGCCCAGGCCTCCCCATCTTGTCTGAAGTGCTCCTTGTCAGGGGGACGGATGTGTGGAGAGACGTGTGGTGCCTTTGGAGATCCAGGCTGAAGAAGGAACGAAAGGGGTCAGCAGTCCCCCGAGCAGTGTGGATTTGGAAAAGAAGGTGAAAATTCCTCCTAAGAGGACCTGAGAAATGTTTGCTATCTGGGGAAAAAAAACCCCAACAAACCAAATCCACCCCCAAAAGGACAGGATTTAATGCTTTGGTAACAATCAGGTTCTAGTTCAGTGGTAACGATAGCACTGCTTTTCAAAGCAAGGTCTGCTCTTTTCTCCCTCTCCCACCTCTCTTTAACTTGATTAATCAATTTTGCCACTGTAAAGACTCGAGAGAGGCCTTTTTTCCATTTTAAATGCATTTACCCGGAAAGTCAAAATGCACCTTGTAGTGCTCCACAAAGGCAGTTCCAGAGGCAGGAGAAGGGAAGGCAACGGGAGCCCTGCACTGCTCAGCTGTGGCAGTTTCACAGGAACAACCACTGGAGTTGTGTTTGGAAACGTGCCCGCTCAACCATTTCCACTAAAATGTCAACCAAGATTGAGCGAATAAACGCCTCACTGGCATCCCTGCCTTCCCAGGTACCACAGACCCAGAGCCCCTGGAGGGGAGTCCTAAAATTCAATTTTGTGTGCTCCGATTACATTATTTGAGACAACGCCTTCACCAAGATACACATCAGGATCTCTGAGGTGAAACTTCTATAAGACACAAAAAAGGGAGTTTTTTCTCCTGCAGAACAGCTGTTCTCCTTTACCTGTGCCTCCAGGAATAGTCCGTTTTATAAATAGTTTTCACTTCAGCAATTAAGCAAGATGTCTTACCAGCAAGCAAATGTTTCAGCAGCCCGTGTGATTGCCTTAATAGAGTTCAAACACTCTTCATCCCACTGCTTTTATCCACCAGCCTGGAATTACATCCCTGTTTCTTAATGCTAAATGCAAATTTCATTTTCTGGTTTGTCCCATCTGCCCTCTGATATCAGATTTCTCCCCTCTTGTCCCTGCTGTGGCAAGGCTGTGACGATGCCTCGTGGTTGACCACATCTTTAGGTGTCACTGTAAAAGCTGGCCTCAGGAAGATGGTATTGCAGAGAGGAGGAGGGATAATAAATTGTGAAGTACATTATTATGAGACAAGGAACAGCTTAGGTAAATAATTAGTGTCTTGCCTTCTGCCACGACAAGGTGTGAATCAGAGGTAACTTGTCATGCTTCAGCCAAAAACAATCGTTCAAGCATAACTCAGACATCCATGGGGGAGAAACAGATTACAGCCCGTGCTGCTGTTTGTTTTTTATTCTCCTGGCTCTGCAGAAAAGAAAATATGATATTCCAGCTGACTGGAATCCCTGACGGAATGCGAGGGCTCCTAACAAGTGTATCAACCGAGCCGGTGTCTCCCACCGCTGGAAAAAACAAAAGGGCTGTTCGTGCCAAAGCTGTGATTGCAGCAATGTGAAATCCTTGCCCTGCCCTCCTCAGGGAGCTGGGCAGGGGCTCCGAGCCCGGTTCCGGTGGCTCTGTGCTGGCTGAGTGCCTCCCACTCCCCAAGCAAGGCGGGCTCGCGCTGCTGATGTTCCTGGCTAAATAACTGGGAAGTGATCTCGTGCAGAGAGCGTTGACCTAATGCTTGGTGAGATTAGGGGAATAATTAATTGTGTCTCTTCAAGACATCACTGGATGGGGAAGAAGGGAAATTGCTTTTCCTTGCGAGCAGAGAGAGCACACCATTGAGGGGTATAAACCTCACCAGAGGCTGGGCAAGGATAGAACAGCTTTTCCTCTTGCACATCCCGGGTGGAGAAGCAGGGACAAAAGGAGAGCACTGCAGAAGTGACCAGAGCTGTCTGGAGCCCCCAGCAGTGGCCACTGGCCCTGGCCCTTTCCAGACCTGGCAGCCTCTCACTGACCCTGTCTGCACACCATCAAGGTGCAAGGCTTTGGAACAAGCAACTGGAATTTCTGCAGTGCTGATGCTTCTCTGGACAAGCCCTGGAGTGCCTGCAGAAGCCCTGGCAGTGCAGCCACGATGGGATCCAGCCAGCATCAAACACCATCACAACCTGGGAATGCTTTGGGGGCATTTCCAAAGGCACCCAACCACTCCCCCCTCGCTCCCCCCTGGGGCACAAGCAGAGCTACTGAGGCCAAAAACCAGCAGGGAGAATAAGAGACAAGGAGTTCTATATTTTTATATTAATGCTAATATTTTTAAATGATAGTGCTCTAATTGCTCAGGAAACCGTTACTTAAATGTAAATTCCATGAGCAAAGGAAGATAAAACAGGCATTCAAGGCACATTTGGTTTGCACTGAATTAAAAAAAAGGAATTATCTCTTCACTTGAACTGGTTTGCTAGCCTGCAAAAATGCTGTAGATTCCTGAACCTGATGTGTAATACTCTTCTGTGATTAGATTATTAGTTTAATGAATAAAAAAATCATCTCAATGTTTCTTTCTGATTTTGCTGCATAGATTAAAAAGGGAAGCAAGCTGGGAAAGGGTCGTACGTGAGCAATTGGGTTTAACTTGGGAATCCATCAGAACCACACTTTAGTAGGCAACTGCAACAACAGCCACTCCCTAAGAGTCAAAAAAAGGTGTTTTCAGCACATAAAATAAGACAAGCAAACCCCATGTTCGGGACTGAAGGGGCAACACTCTGCTGGGGGGGGTGGAGTGAGGAACAGGGGGAGAAGGAACAGTCAGAGGTATGTGTGACCATGGAAAAACAACTATCACAGGACAGGAAAAGTCCTCAGAGGTTTCCTGCTCAGGTCCCATTCCCAAGATGTCTAGAAACTCCTGTTTCCTGTGATTTCCTGAACGGTTCCTGAGGCAGCAGGTTCCTGAGGCAGGGATGGCTTTGCTCAGCTGTATGGATGCTGCCTGCAGTGCACACACCCACACCTGCAGCCTCATGTACAAACGCGTTCCCAACCCCCAAACAACACTGGCAGGGTTTGAAAGAGGTGCTCAAAATTTGGATCACTTAATGGTTTTAAAATAACTTATCTGGGCAGCTAAATAGGCAGAGCTCTGGCCCTGACCTTGTCCACGTGTCGCGTTCCTCACAACACGTCTACGAGTTATTCACTGCACGTGATTTCCTCTGAGCTGGACTTTCACCACCCAGTGTCAGCAGGCGCCTCCTGAGCTCTGAAAATCAGCCTGAACCCCTGACTGTGCCTCAGGGAGAGACACCACTTTATTTGGAAAGAATCCTTGTTAGTTTTATAACCCAAATTTCACGTTTCCGTTTTGAGAAAGAAGAAGGAGCAGAGCTGCAGAGGTCTCGGTCCTTCCTCACGGGCAGGAACATTGTCAGAGTGCAAAACTTCTGAACTCCAGTGCTCTGCAAATAAAGAGGCTAGACTTGGAACTATTTATAATTATTTAATTGGGACTCTTCAGTTAATGCTGCATTAACACTTTGCATAATCTAATCTCTGCCTTACACAAGTGCTATTTTAAGCTCTAAAATTTCATGTCGCAATTTTCAGGATAAAGAATTTTGATTGTAATGATAGAGCAGAGACTGGCTGAGAAAAGTGACACGAGACAAGAATGCAAAGCTGTGATTTCCCTCCCTGGCCACAGCTTTTCTCTTGCACTGTGCTCCACGGAATAAGGAACCTGCAATTAGATTAATCCTACAATTGATTCCAAAAGGTTCAATGATGAAAAACAACTGTACAGAACCAACATTTAGAAGAAGAATCAAACACTATTTATGCACCAGTAGCTTTGCTAAAAACAGGGAAAAAAAACCCACTCAAGCCAGAGGAACAAGCCCAAGGTTTAATTTATATAAATTGCATCCACCTGCTCATTCAGTTTCCAAAAGAAAGATTTTCCTTCTTGCTCTAAATCAATTTCTCCAGCTAAAGGAATCTCTGGGAGTCTCACTCATTTGATCTTCCATCTGAGGTTGCCAACCTTTCCCCTCAAGCTGCAGATATGATTAGTAAATGAGGAAGTGATTACCTTCACCCAACCAACCTGTCTGTACACAACCAGATCCACACATCCGTTCAGGGCAGCAGTACAGAAACCAAAGGATAAAGGCAGGAAATCTCACTGCTCTAAGTACTGATTGCTAATGTAGGGACCTGGATTCATGCCTGAGGAATAAAATTCTGACCTAGAGCCTGGGGAGCTGCTGGGACCCTCAGCCTGTCAGATCTCTCACGTGGCACTAAAGCATTTCCCCAAGGTGTGTTTCCATTGTCCCAGCAGCAAACCAGCGAGTGTCGCTTCACAGGTACAGAAGTCGGTGGAAATAACACAAAGGACAGATCAATGTTCCTGGTTCAGAAAACCCCTTAAATGAGGGCTTGCTTTGCTGTGTTTTGCAGGAACAGGCTTCTCCACGGGGAGCTGGGTTTCTAAACCCACTCACAAGAGGCTCACACGATCCAAAGTGCTGCCCAAAGAACGAGACAAATGTGTTTTTTCCTCCACAGGTCATCTATTGCCTCAAGCTAGCAAGTTTGTCTTTGGTCTGGAGCTGTTTGCAGGTCACCAGAACATTTGGTACTGAGCTGCTGGGCCCAAACCATCCCTGGTGTGGTGCCACAGACACACAGGGACAGCAAGCCCTGCTGATCTTTGCAATGTCTGCAAGTACTTCTCAAATATTTCCTCACAAATATTTCAAATGCGCTGTCTCGGAGGGATCACTCGTAGCAGGATATATTTAGGAACTGAAGGATGCTGGACTAGGACTGACAAATTTGGACATCTTTCTGTCACTTCCAATCACAACTCGTTGTAACAGAAGAGCAAGGGAGGAGCAGGATTGGATTTACGAGCCACTGTTGTTTTATGTCAGTTGATATTCTCCATTGCTGCTGCTCGTGACTCAGATTTCTTTACTATTTAGATACTTTATTCCCTACAAGTATGCAAAAAGGGACCCACTGCCAAGAGGTTTTACAATTTAAAGCAGGCTTGTGGCAGAACTGGCAGAGTGAACGTGGTTCTTTCCTGCTGAGCTCTAATATGTGTCATCAGGATGGGAAAAGTTAAGGAAAGGATTAAGGAAAACGTGTCCTTCTCTGAATTTGATGTGCCCTGTGCCATCCCTGCCTGTTACACACACAACCCAGTGCCCAGATACCCAGAAATCTTCACACTCATTAAACAATAACCATGCCCTGCCTGAGAGGAGCTCTCAGATTCTCTTTGCCCATCACACCGTGTCACAAACCCACACCAGGATGAAAAAGCAGGGCTCTGGGGTCTCAGTTACCAGAGATATTTAACAACTTCAGGTCTCTTTTTCCCTTTTTTCTATAAAATTTTGCAGGTGGTGGAGAGTGTGGGAGATGAGAGGTAGTGCCTCTAAACTTTCCTTTGCATTTTAATTAAGCCTGAATACTAAAAATTAGGAAGCTATTTGCTAAAATTAGCATAATTTTTAAAAATTGTCAAAGCAAAATGAAATTAAGCAACTTTCTGTCCTGATTTGCCAGTGAGTGAGCCCAGTGAGGGAGGTCACATCCCCTGCTGCAGATGGGGTCACTCCCTCACTCCAGGGGAGCTCAGAGCGGTTCTGCCCAGGTCTCATCCGCTGTGGCCTCATGAAAACTCTCTACAACACATTTTAGCGTCTGGTAAGGGCTGCTTTACATTCTGGCTTGTGTATCCTTCAATATCCTCATTTACAGTGCGTATCAGTTGTTTGTGGCTGATGAGCCTGGTTTATTGAGGAGCATTCCTGTGAGTTGCCCAGCCGTGCAGACTCGGAGCTCGTGCTGCTCTGTCCAGCTGGAATCAGGTGTGGGAGCCCTCCCGGCTCTGCCCAAGAAGGGAGCAGGAAGTCAAGAACTCGGAGTAGAGGGAACTTCTCTTGTAGTCAAGGGTGCACACACTGAAATCAGGCGTGGCCTTGCCCATGGCTTGTTCAGCAGTAGATTTATGATGATGCCCAGGTGTACCTTTGAATCAGATCTTTACCTTAAAGCTAAAAACATTTGGTTTTGGGAGAAAATTATCACCATTTAGAATTCTGAGCTGACGCTTCCTCCACATATTTTTACAAGCAATTTTGTGACAATTTCTCCCTATTTTTTTTTTTTTTTGATTTTCACGGTGTTAGGATCAAATCTTAACAAGAATTTTAGTGAATTGCTTCTGATTTCTCAACCAGTCCTTTCTAGTTTTATTTCCCCCTTGCATAAAATCTTTAGCATTTCCAGCTCCTACAAAACCAGACAGGAATTTGGAGGGCTCTGCTGTAAATATGCAAGTCGAATTCCCTCAAGCACAAGCCACTGGAACTTGGATACTGCTGTTCCACTCCAGTGCTCATCTCATTTGCAGCCCAGGCCACGACTGGGGATGATTTTTTTTTAAAGAGCAAAATGACAAATAATTGCAGGTAATGCCATGCAACTTACCATGAAATCAATACAGCAAAGTGAGGGAGGAATATTAAAAGCGAGAGCGTCTCCCTGCTCGTGGTGGGATGTAGCACACAGCAGACATGGCTAAGGAATAAAAACATTCGACTGGATGACAAGACATTTGCTGTTGGTCTCAGGGATGCTATGGCACGGCTCTAGCTCCATCAGGAGGCATTACATCCTCGTGTTCCATCCCTGTTCTCTCAGGGCTTTCACGTTGGGCTGCTGAATTGGAAAAGACTTGACCATAATCTCTTATAACTATAAATACCAGCACAGTGCAGGAGACAGGGAGGAAAGGACACACGGTAAAATAAAGAGAACCATGTTGAGAATCACGCAGCTGCTGGAAAGGGCAAACTCCAGCTGGTGCAGAAATGAATATGTTCTGTTTCTTCCAGGATTTGCTTTCATTACCTTCATAATGACTAAGCCTCCACTTGGTTTTCAGGGACTTTTGAACCTAGAGCACCCAAATATTATATTTATCAAAATATTTATCACTGAAGATACTGATCCCACTGCCAGCAAGAGCAGAACCTAATCTTTATGTCAGCCAACAGCAGGGAATAACGTCTGCAACCCCAAAAAACCCCTACACAGGAAAGGTCAGAACTGGCTGTGAACGTGACCTGACAGAGGAAGGATAAAAAATGCCCCAAACCCCTGTGCTAAAGCAGGAAAACCACTTTGAGGGGTTCCCACTGCTACTGGAGCTCAGAGACAGCTTCATTACAGAGCAGGGCAGAGCTACAAGGCTTCTACTTCCACACGCATGGAATCACAAATAATCAGGGACAGAATTATGTTTAATTAGATTGTATTTGCAAATCTCAGTTTTTGTGGACAGAAGGCGTTGGAGAAAAACAAATCACTGTTTTTTAATTCACCCTGTCGTGCCTTTCATTGGTAGCACATATTCTGCAGAAGAGCAGAGTGCAGAGGGATTTGGGCAGCACCCAGGAGCTACTGGATATCTGCTTTATTCTATTTCTTTTCACAAACTTGAGGCAACTTCATGAGTATGGGTCTGATGCCCCTGGCAGGAACAGCATCAGAGAAGCCTGCAAATGTACACCAGTGGAAAACTGGGAGTTCTTAGATCCAGCATCAAATCTGCCATTTCTTGCATTCAGAAGGGAAAAAAACCCAGTCTGAACCTTCGTATTTGAAAGTGAAAGTTTCTTTAAGGAAAGTCAATTACAAAAATATTATAAAATACTCACTTTCAACTTTTATTCCCCTTGCACACTGTGACAAAACACAGAGGGAGAAAACATTACGATCACCTAATTCCAGATCAAGTATTTCTTACCTAAGGATTTTAAGACCAAAGCAAAGAACTCAGTGTCCTTCCCCACTCCACAGGACTCTTCTGGAGGCACAGGACAGGTCTCTGAGGAGAACCTTTGCATCGAGGGACTGGGGTTTGTATGGGAGGAACCTGCAGGAGATGACAAAGTCCTCTAACAGAGCTGCGATCTCCCAGTCGTGCCCCGTGAGGAGGAAGGTTCAGGCAGACTGGAGAGAGGAAGAATTGTGTGAGGGAACGGACACGATCTCCCTGCAGATGTGGGATGCAAGTTTACCCTTGTTTTCAGAGGCAGGAATGATTAATGGAGTACAAGCAGAGGAGACATGAGTGAACTTTTACAAACTCTGGAGCAAGCTGAGAGATATGATTTGTGAGCTGTGTTCTCTCTGTGGGCCTTTCCCATCTCGGCATCATAAATATGCACACTGGTTACAAAATGAGACACAGAATTCTGTCCTGGCCTTAAAATCTCTGATCCTCCTCCCTCTTCATCTTGCCTGTCTGTGCATGTCTCGCCCTCTTCTCTGGATAATTTATGGGCGTGTTCCCTTCATAAGCTAAGCTGGAGGAAGGAACATAAGAACTCCTGGTGGGGCACTGTGAATGCCAATGAACCCCAGGCCCCAGCTGCCACTCACGCATCTCCTGCTCCTGCCAGGCGTGATTTGGGTAGGGCACGTGGCAATTTGCACATCTGTCCCGAGGAAGGAGCAGTTTGTGGCTGCCCCGAGAGGCGCAGCAGGGATGCAGCGACACCTCAACCCCGTTCCTCGGATCTTGTCTGTGGAGCTGCTGAGCTCTCCTCCTGCACGCAGCTGCTCGAGCGGGCTGCAGCGGGGAGCGGGAGGCAGAGCTCTGCTCCCTCCATCTCCTGCGTGCCTCCTGCAGCAGCTCGGCGCTCTCTGTTCTCTCCTCGGGAGATGCAGCCTCCAGACAAGGCACGGCAGGGGCACGGAGTGTGTCTGCACTCTCCCCAAGGCCTCGAAGTAAGCCCGGGACAATAATGTTTACAACACTATTTCCTGCTCGCAGGTTGGTAACTCCACATCCCTTTTGAAGCTCCCCCTTTACCCCTGCTGGGTTTTGGCTGTAGGCAGAGTTTGTTGTAAGGATCACCCCCAGGAGCCCGTGGGCACTTCTCATCCTGGAATCGTTTGTGCAGAACAGCAGCTGGGGAGTAAGAAAAGAATGGCCTTAGCCCCAAAGAGGTGCTGGGATCCGGGCTTTGGCAGATGGGCATCTCCAGAGAAAGATAATCATGTACCAGCACCAGAGACACAGCTGG
This sequence comes from Gymnorhina tibicen, assembly GCA_013399875.1. Taxonomy (NCBI): domain Eukaryota; kingdom Metazoa; phylum Chordata; class Aves; order Passeriformes; family Artamidae; genus Gymnorhina; species Gymnorhina tibicen. The sequence continues at coordinate 1,480,969 of VXAZ01001058.1, read as the reverse complement.
GCCCTGCTTTTCTGGGTGATCTGGGACACCAGGGAGAGCTGACGAGAGGAACCGGAGGTGGTGCAGGGCAGTGAGAGCTGGGACAGTCACTCCACGCTGCCTGGCACCCAGGGCCCTCAGCACCGCTCACAAACTAACTCAGCTCAGGGAGTAATGCTTTGCAAATAAGGGGATTGAGGTGGGTTTGGTACAAGAAACTGCTCTTCACTGCCTTGATTGCTGTACAGCTTGAAAATGTGCTTAAAAAACCCAAAAAGAGTCTACCCCTGCTTGTTCGTTCTAACCTAAGTCAGCACAGAGCCTCACTGACTTCCACTTGCAAATTTAGAGCATGCAGTCACCTAAAATCCAAATCAAACAAATACTGATCTATTACTGCTTAGCAGAGCTGGAATGAAGAAATTTCTAAATGAAAAAAGGCTCTAAAGTCATTAAGTGAAAACAGAAATTGCACCATAAAGCTTTTTTTTTTTTCCCAGAAAGAAATATCAGGAAAATATTATCTTGCTTGAAATATAATTGTCATTTTTAATCCAGCTATGTGAGAGAATACGATCCATTCAGATGGAGGGCTGTTTTGTCAACAGATTGTAAACTAATTTTAAAAATAGAAAAGAACCCTTTGATTTTAAACTGTAGATAAAAGTTAAACCCACAAAGCAGCGGAGAGGGAGCAGAACAATCAATCATTCCCCGACTTCCAAATGCAGCTAATTGCCTCCAGCACCATCCTAGCACTACGGGACAAATCAGAAATCAAAAGCTATTTAATGCCAACACATCTAAACTATAGCAGTGGTTTTCACCAAATTATTAGAAAGCAATGTTCTTTAATTCAGCAATGGATCTTGCATCAGATTTCAGCCCTGCCCAAGCTTTGGCCGTGCACCAGGACACTGAGCGCCAGCTTTGGTTCCACTGAGAATATTTCAGTTCTTGGATTCCAGAGACAGCTCCGTTTCCAGCGTCCCCAGAGCCCTGGCTCACCCTCACGGGCACTTGGCACCTGAATAAAGAAATTCTGTCCCAGCTGTGCTTTCTCTCCCTTCCCATTTTCCAGGTATCCCAGGACCAGTGCATGGGCAGGCCAAAGGTTTGAGGTGCAGCCCAGGGAAGTTTTCGGTTGGTTTCTGCTCTTTCCCTGCCTTCCCCTCGGAGCCATTTCTCCCCTTGCCATGAATGATTGTTCAGGGGACAGAACCCCCGGAGTTGCAGATCTCGTGCTCCCTCCCTCAGGCCAGTGAGAGGCACTGGCACAGTGCAGGGGTGAGAATGAAATCCATTTCAATTCCCTCCCGAAGTCACGGAATGTTCCGGCCTCTGGAACCCCCGCCACCCATCTCTTGCACACACAGTGTGCTACAACACGTGGGTTAGAGGAGATTTTTCTAATTAACTGTTTTTCCACAGGGACAGGTTTATGAGTGATCAACTTCTGCCAAGGAAGGGGTTGGGAAAGGGAGCCAAATAAAATGAACTGTGGTGCATACGGATTCCTGTCTTACTTTCCACCAGGCTGGAAGTTTCCCGTTCTTTGAGGTTTTGAAGTGCATCAAGAAGTTTTGGACTCTAAGGAAATGGAAAGGTCTTCAGCTCTCCCTTAAGAAAAGTGGGTACCTTTGGTTCTTCTGAAAATGCAAATATTTCTGAATAAAACAGAAAAATCAGTTTCTGCCTGTTGCTGCCAGCTCCACATTTCAGAGCTCCAAGCTTCTTCCAGCAGAGGGCTGTGGGATGCTCACCACACCTCCCAGGCAGCTCCCTGCAAGGTTCTCGTAACCAGCTGTGACTTTCACCCCAGGGACAGATCTGCTGCCCTCTGAAATGGAATATATGTTCAGCCAGGAATTCTCATTGTATGTAAGAGCTCAATGGCCATTTTATTTCTCTGACTTAGTGCTTTCCTTTCTGAAGCGTGCGTTGTGCAGGCACCTGCAGCTGGGTTTAATGCAGTTTGGTTTCACACAGGCAGTCTTTGTTCTCAGCTTTGTTTCAAGCAGAAAAGTGAGTTCTGGGTTGGTAAAATATATCCAGTGTATCAAAAGACGGCAATTATTTCAAAGCAGCAGTTTCCAAATAAAGTTTTTACAGCGCAGAATCAGCTCCTTGGCTGTTTCTGACACTAGACCATGTTTTGGAGACTTTGCAGGGATTGTGTTTTGAACTGAGGACGGCTCTGCCTCACCGAGTTCAAAGCCTGGAGCAGGACAGGCCGTGTGTGGGGCAGAGGGCAGGAGTTCCAATCTGCTTTCCTGTGCTTCCCATCCCACTTCCAGCACGATGGTCTCGATATCTGCAGTGTGCCAGAGCACACCGTGTCAGTCAGGGGGTCCTAAAGGTGCTCTGCTGCTGTCTCCTCTCCAAAACACATCTGAATTACATCAGAAGCCGGGGAACAAGCACAACAAGACACCAAAACCTGCTCTAATAGCAGTGAAATACATGTCAGAAAAGAAAATAAGAGATTAGCTTCAAGTTTTGGAGAAGTTATCAAATAACAGCGAAAAATGGGGTCATGCCCAACAAATAAAATTCAGCTGACAATCCTCATTCCATTAAACACTTTGGTTGGTGGAGTGTCCTCCTGATCCTTCTCTCCTGGAGTAGCTTCGGTGTCATCCCCTCAGCTCGAGGGGAGCCAGGCCCACGGCGCAGCCAGAGCCACAACAGCACAAACAGCACAGAAATTGGGGCTTTTCCCCTCTGGGCTGTAATTGCAGCTGCTGTGACGGGTTTGGAATAGTGCCTGACCTCTGCGAGGCCCAAATGTCCCAGGCTTCCTTCAACACCTTTAGCTGTGTGGGTGCTCTGGGAAATATTTCTGAAGGTAATGAATTAATCAGCAACCAACAATTCATTCAAATGATCATCTTTTCAGGGTGGAGGCCCGCCACAGATTTTCTAGGAAACAAGAAAGCAGAATTGTTTTGTCTTTGTGTGTATGTGTGTGTGCACCACACCAGGTTTTGCACAATTTGGCAGCTTGAGCAGATTGATATTATTGCAGCGATTTTAAAATTTTTGCGCTTCGATTTCCACCCTTTTTGATTAAAAAAAAAATTAAAAAAAAAAAAAGCAGCAAGTATCTTCTGTCATTAATTTTCTCACATTTTTTCAGAAATGTGATGGCTCTTTAGCACTCCTCTTTTGTTGTCATATTCCCGGCCCAGCTGACGGTTCTGCCAGGCCTGGGGGGCACGGCCAGCACACGTTCTCAGGCTCACACCCACCAACGGTGTCAGCTCACACACAGCGAAGACAAGATAATGAAAATTGGAGTTAACAGAAGAAAACCACTCAAAACTTGCTTCATCATCCTCTGAGATCAACGAGCATCTTTTGGCTGGATTCAGAAGGTTTCAGGTCAAGCCCATGGATGGATGCTCAGTGTTTCTAGGCCTTAACCATAACATCAGGATGTGACAGAAAACCCCTCTGGGTTCTTTGGTGCAGGTTAGTCAGCTGCTGCTACGTCTTTTTACCTCCCCACTGATGGTGTCCTGTGGTGCCCGGAGGCTGCCCCTGCCCTGAGAACTCCGGGGAGTCAGTGGGAGAATCAGAGTATCCCAGCCTCTAGCTCGGCTCCCTTCCCTGTCCCCCACGCTGCTCCTGCCCTCAGTCCCTGCGTTAACAGAAGTGCTATTGCTCGTCTCTCCCGCTAATGCAGCAAATGAAAAGTGCACCTCAGAGGAAACAAACACCTCCAGCAGGCTGAAGTGCCACTCGTGTTTACGCTGCAAGAAAAGATGAACTGCACTCATCTGAGATGAGGAGCTGATGTAAGGTAGGTCAAATACCTGGGGCTCAGAGCTCTGCAAATCCATGAAAAATGAATGTGTTTGCCTTGCAGAGGATATTCAAACAGCTAAATGAGGGTTCACTTCACCTCCAGCACCTTCATGTGTTTGGTGGAATTCCCTTGACGTGCATCCCGATGTGCTGAGGTAGATATTTTCATAAACACAGGGTTGTTTGTAGAATAAAGGAAAGCTCCTTTTCTGACGGATGTTCTTCGACACAGGGACCAGCCCCTGTTTGGTGTTTGTACATCTTTTACTTCGGCTGGAACAGGAGGTCACAGCAGACACCAGTGTCACACTAAGAGGTTGAATTATCCTGGTGATAACCTCAACACAGACAAAGCTCCAGCTGCTTTTAGGGTTTCAGACTATTTGAGTCAGTGGGAAAACCTGACTTCAGTGGGCTTCTGTATCAGAGCCCTCCAGACAGACCATTTCCTGGAAGAAAACCCAGCAGATTTAACACAAACAGCCCTCTGGAACTGAACTCAATTATTGCTTTGACAAGCCTGTACTTCTTCCATTTCATCACAGACTTACTGAGAAATTCTGTGCTGTTTCCTTTCTCCTGCAAATATTTAAACACATGCACTATTTCATTACTTTCCTCTATCTCTCTCTTTCTTTTTTACATTTCCCTGCACAAGATACATGCCCCAAAGGGATCAAAACTGAACAAGGGTAAATGATAGCTTATTAAAGGAGGAAAAGGAAATATTCCTCTGATTACTTCTTTGCTTCTCTGTCCACGGTCATACCCTGCTTTCACGGCTCTTAATGACCAATTTTATCATGAACTGCAAGGCACTCGTGTGGCACTGTTGACCTGATTTTGGTCAGTGCTGCAGAGGCTCCCAGTCTTACAGGGTAAGCCTTTTCCAGTCTAAATGGGCTGGGTGTGTAACGGGCTGAACACGGGCCAGCCTAAATGGGAATTCTGTCAGCAGACAAAGCCTGCACTGGACACTGGATGGACTGGAAGGGACAGAGGGAAGTGAAGCACAATTAAACATGCAGGAGCTATTTTTAAACCTATTGGAACAGGAGACAGTTGAATGGGAAAGAGCCAGGAGAGATTAAGCCGCGCTAGAGATGGACAAGAGGATTAAAAAAAAAATTACATGGAGCCAGTGGCCGTGTGCTGGGATTTGGGAAAAGGGCAGGAGCTTGCAGCGCCCCAGACTGGTGTCATCAAAGGAGACGTGGGGTTAGCAAAGATGGTGGCAGCTGCACATGGACCACACTGCAGAAAGAAGAGTGAACTGAGGAACAAGCACGAGTTCCTAGGGGAAAAAATTAATGAAAGAAATCCCAACATGGAGAAATCACAGTCTGGACCTGCTTGCTGCAGATCTTTGGGTAACTCTGGTAATAAGTTGGGTCTTTTTTTTTAATTACTTTTTTCCTATTTTTCCATCCATAGTTTGATTATTACTGGTTAACTCAGTGAGTAAAACTTGCAAAAGCAAAGAATTACAGGCTAGACAACTTGGAAGTAATTTTCTGCAGCTTTCAGTTTGGGATACTCGTGGAACTAAACACAGAAAATTAGGAACTGCTCTTTAGTTATTTTGTATTCAAAGGGGATCTTCATCAATTAAACCTCTTATAGATATTTGGATGAACAATGAAGTTTTTAGAGTTTATTCCAGATTATAAAAATAGATAAAGGAAGAAAACCTATAAAATCAGCTATCCTAGGGAGGATAAGTAAAAATGGCAAGCACCTAAATTTTCTTTTAATAAACTATTTAGCAATATTTATTTAATGATTACTCAATTCAGCTGCTGTAACACTCTTTAATAACTCATAAAGCATATTTTACAGCAGCCATGAGATTTAATGTCATCACAGTGGAAGGAAAATCTATCTTGACGTGAAGCCTCTGAAAGCAATGGGAAAAAATGAAGCTGAGGTTTCTGGATGGGAAAAATATATTTTTTTATTGAGGTAAATGCTTTCTATCACCTTCTTTGTCTGTGTACTGTAGCCAGGCAGCTATTATATGCAATTTGAGTCTGTCAGTTGAGGAGCGTGATGCGTATTAGAGTGGGTAAAAGTAGTTGTGAGCAAGTTAAATTTAGCCCTTATTACCTGCATTATGTTAATGCCTCTGGGTGCTAACAGACTGAAAGCCGCTGTGATAGACACTGTACAAGCACATAGCAAGACAGGAGTCATTCAGGGCATGGACTGAATCAAAATAGACAAGACAGAAAAAGGGTAGGAGGCTTGGAGATGAAAGCAGAGAAAAAGAAAGAACAGCAGAGCCGAGGGGAGAAACGGCTCAGGATTTTTTTTTTTTTTGGCAAAAATATATTTCATCTGTAAGTGAGCATTTGTCAAAGCCATAAAATGTTTTCAGGAGCGATATTCTTCCCTGGGCATGTGAAAGAGAGAGCAGCTAGTGCAGACCCAGCTTCAAATCTCATCTTCAAGGATTAAAAGATTTGGATCTTTGGTCTCCTAAAGAGTGACCTAATGACCGGGCTGCTGCGCTGCCTCCGAGACGTTTCCGTGAAGACAAAACAGTGAGGCTTTTCCAAATGCCACGGGATTTCATGGCACGGGAAAAGGCTTTTCAAGCCATCTCTCGCCAGGAACATCACCCCGTACCCCCAGGGGACTCCCCCTCCGCAGGCACCCCCAGAACCCCGTGCTGGCCCAGGGGACTGTGCAGGCTGACACTGTTTGTCTTCTTCTCTCATTGTTTGGATCTCTCCTAACCATCAGAGCAACTGCTCCCTGTGGAGCTCAGCTTTCTGTTCTGACCCGATTAAGCAAATAGCTGCAAATTTGTGAACTTTTTAAAGTACGTGCCCAGGGAGTCTGTTTTTGTTAAGAGCTGGAACCCCTGGTGAAACAGCTCACTGCCAGCTCTGTCCTGAGTTTGACTCAGTGTGCCACGTACAGCTTGCAGGAGGGTTTTACACAGCACCTCAAACCAAACCACAATTACCTGGTAGGTTACCCACATCTATTAATAACCATCACTGAGCTGTGAAGGGCTCCAGTGATAACTCGAAGCTGTGATAAGGGAGGGAGGGAAGAGAAAACTGATGCTGGTCTATTGATTGTGGTCATACACTGTTTTATGTAACAGCTAAATTCTGGCACACGATGATTGAACACCAGGAGACACACAACATGTGTGTGTGTGGAGATCAGATTTGGAGCTGACAAGCTCTGTCGTGCTGTGGCTTTATTTGTTTGGCTGTTCCAAAATCTCCGTGTTCATGTCCTTTCAGGTGGCTGCTGCACGGTGACAGGCAACAAGAGCATTCCCAAGCCTGAGAAGCTGGGATGGCTGTCACCACACAATGGTTTGAGGCTTCTCTCTAGCCTTGCATTGCAAGGATGTTAAAAAATGCTCCCCCAGGAACAGCCTCATTCCTCAGTGCAGCAGCAAACAAAGTGCTGTCATTTTGGTGAGTTTTGTTTTGAAGCTCCTACAAGAGCTGATGGCACGCCTGAAGGAAGGCAAATATCTCTGACTTGTCTGTGTTTCCCCAGAACTCCTACATTTCAGTGGAAGAAAAATTGAAACTTCTTTCCCTGTCCCCTTTCCAATTGTGTTTGTGCTCCCTGGCTGCCTGGGAGGCTGTCTGATGTCACCACGGGGTATGTGATAAAAACGGATGCATCAGACACATTTTCCTCTGGCAACTTCATTTTAACAGTGTTTGCAACTCTACTGAGCTTAACAAAGGCAAGGGAAAGGCTGATGGGTACAACCCTGGGATCTGTGTCTCAGATCTATCAATGGGAATGTGCTTTCTGCAGCACCGGAGCACAAGGATGGATGGCAAAGGGATAGGTGACACTTAGGTACTAACGCTTAAGCTTTGATATTTTGTCACTTTTCCCCACCTTGTCCAATGTTGTTGAAAGCCATCGACAGAAAATCAGCTTCCCTGGATCTACAGCACCCAGCTCTGTCCCTCCCTCTGTCTGACAGAGCTGCACCTTGCTTGTCACAGCCTCTTGCTGCCATCCTGCCTCTGCACAGGAACGTGGCAGCAAGAAAAGCTGATTGCAGCCCAGGCCCAAGGGCAGAATGAGGTCTCAAACTGTGGATGTTCTTTTTGATGAGCTCCCTTTTTTCTCTCTCTGCCGGGCAGATGGAGGTTTCTCCAGCTCTGTGATGAATCAGTCCGAGCATGGAGCTGCCCTCCCTGCTGAGGTTGGCTTTGCACCCTCGCTTGTCCCCAGCCCTGCAGAACCCAAACTGTCCTCACCCATCCCAGCTCCCTCCTGCCCCCAGCCCGGCTGCCTGGGGGCAGCACGGGGACAATGAGGGCAAGGCACAGTTCCAGTGCCCTGCCAATCCTGTGCAGGAAATCCTTTTCCTGTAATTAAGTGCTGATAACAAAGAAAGAAGCCTTAGTTCGGCCAGTGCCTTTCCTTCATTGTCAATTCACCTTCCTAAGCAGTTCCTTAATTTTCCTAAATTTTTAAAGAACTGAATTAACAAAAGTAAAGGGGTCTAATGAAGCAGTTGGATCAATCCCACAGACAGTGAAATGAAAACAATCCTGAAGAGCAAAGCATCTGAAACTGTCTCAGTTTGGAGCTGAATTTGTGCCAGCAACAAACAAGTTACACAGCCAAGGTGAGTACCAAGAACATTGCTTGGCAATTTTCTCCAGCAGGTTATATGGCCCCTACTCATATAAAGGCTCCAAGGCTTTAATTTATTTGTCCTCACAACATATTACACTGGGGAGAGCGAAGAAATATTTCCCCATTCATTAGTCAGAGACGAACTGAGAGACCAGAGCAACACAGAAAATATTCAGCCACTTAATTCCCACTGAAATGGCATTAAGGGGCAACGAGAACAAGTTACATGCTCACATAATTTATTTACCTATATTGCTGTTGCCAATAAGACTCCACAAAAACATACCAGGGAAACATAATCTGAGCATCTTCTGCAACAGGAGAGCTCAGCAAAAATACATCAGAGCAGGTACCAAACACCCTCTTTCATTTGGCCTGTCCCTGACCCTCCATGTTTCTTAGTGACTGATTAATATTTATGCAAACCACCACTTCAATTAGAAACCTGGTGGGATTAATTGGATGGAAAACTACTTGCAAAGCAGCACATAAAGGGAGAAAAAAAATCAAAGAGAGCTTTTCTCTCTTTTGTCTACTGCCACCAAAATAATGCAGGCGGGTACAGGTTCGGCACAGGGATGTACCCCCTAAAGTGTTTCAAACTAATAACCTTTGGAACGGGTTGGCAGCCCTGGAGAGGCAGCAGGGATACACAGGGGAATCAGGCTGGATTGAAGCTGGAGCCTGGCTCATGTTCCCATTCAAGCAGCCAGCCCCTACACTCAGGAAAATCCCTGTTTCCGCTGATTGACCCCCTCGAGCCCCCAGGCTGAATGGAATTCCTTCTGCTTCCTGGCTACCTTGCAGCGGGCTCCTGCAAGCATCTCCTACGGATCACAAACCTTCCCAGCCGCAGGAAACTCAACGTCACAGACAGGAGACTTCACTTCTCCAAAAAGCAGCAATTCCCTAAAGGCACCCTCTCTCCTAGCCTTGCCTGCTAGTGCTGTTCTCCCCCAGAAAACAGGACTCCTGGGCAGACCTAGGGCAGAATTTCACCCAGACCCACCAAGTGCTGCACAGAAAAAAAAAAGGAAGAAATTGTTTGCTGTGGGGTTTAGGTTTAGTCTATATTTAGTCAATGGCTTAACAACATTTCAATTGCAAGAGAGTTGTGAAGAAACTACTTTCATAATACACAAACTCACTAGCAGTAGAAAGAAAATTCTCCCTAGGCTCATACCCATGAAAATAAAGATCCAATAAGAAAGTAGGTCTCTGCAATTCAAGAGAACATTGTAAACGTATATTCCCATTTTCTTTGCGAGTTTTTCATTTATATCTCCAGCCATGTATCACCCAAGCTAAAAACTGAGCCATGCAGTGGAATATTTACTACTGAGCCCTGGAATGTTTGCTGCTCTTGTTCACATCTAGGAGGCCTCAGGTCACAACCAGGGCCAAAAGCTGTGGGATGAATATAGAGTCATCAGTTTAAGGACAAGCAGAGCCAAGAATTAATCCATATTGTTAATCATTGTGGCTCATCCTGTCGGGGTGACCACAGCCNTGGCTCGGGGACTACAACACAAGGTGAGAGCCCACGTGCACTGGTGTGCAGTGCAAGAAAGGAGGTGTAAGTGAAGTAGGATCAAATATGGAACAAAGCAGGAGGTTTTGTACTGTTCTCCATCCAAACTCCCTTTACCTACATCATATGTTAGTGCAGGACTTGGTCATTTTCCCATAATGCTTTCAATAATTGCCTGCACCTCTCATTTGCTGTTTGGGCACGGGACTGTGCCTGCCCAGAGCAATGCCCTCTGAGCCCGTTTTGTCTCTCACTCTCTGAGTGTAGCCCTCCTCAGGCACTTTCATTGCTTTTCCTAAAAGTTTAATTCTGTTCTCTCAGAGAAACTTTCTGACCACTTGCACCTGAGCGAGAAGTAGGCCCTAATCCTCTTCGACATCCATGAGATTCCCAGTTAGATTCACAGATGAATATATAAAAATTAGAGATTTTTTTGTCAGAAATCAAGTTCCTTTCTTCCCCTGATTGTTAAAACAGTGGGCCAGTTGCTTGAAAAATAGATACATCTCTCCTCTCTCCTTTTTCTTGCCAATGGATCATGTTTTTCCTCAAATCCTGGCTTCAAATACCACCACAGTGAAACACTGCGGAAGCGTGAATAAATCAGGCCTTCGAAACAAAAGAAAGTTTGAAACTTATAAATGGAAAACTCAGCTTCACTCTGCTATCCTTAAAAACGGTTATTGTGGGTGACAGAAATAACTGTTTGTCAAAGGAAAAAAAAAAATGGGGCCTTTTTATTTCAGCCTAAATTATTCAGCTGATGTTTATTACCTCTGCAAAACAGAGCAGGGAGCCGTGCCCCAGCTAAAGCAATTTTGCTGCCGCACCTACAGTAGCAGTGGTGTGAAATGTCTCCCTCAAGACAGCTCTCAGAATTTCAGATTCTTGGAGAAAGAGCCTCTGCAGAGGCACTTGCATAGCGGGTTTGAAGAGCTTGATGAGACTCTGGCGTACGCTGCTTTTTCACTTTTGGCAGGCAGCGAGGAGCTGTCGGCGTGAGCTCAGAGTTTTATTTGCTGCCGGTTTTAAAACAGCTCCTCGCGACGCTGGTTCGCTCTCGCTGCCTCTTGGAGGTGTTTTCTGCTTTGATGGACAGGATGCTGGGGATGTGCTTCCTTCTAGCAGCATAATTCACAGATCCCTCAGCCCTCCTGGCAGGCCGGGCGGGAAGCGGCTCCTTGTGCGCTCCCCGGTTCTGGCAACCTTCGCGCTCAGCAGAAGGAATGTGGGATGCCTTTGGCTGAGTGCCCTCCCCAACCCCTAAAAAAAGGCACCTTGTCAGTGGTTAGCGGTGCTGGCAGGATGGGAATTTGCCTCTCAGCTTCCACTGAAACGGCTGCAGTTGGAGTGGGCCGAGGCTGCTTTGTGGAGGGGTTTTCTACCTGAATCCCGCTCCGCATGAGCTGGTGTGGCTCCAAGAAGGTCAGGGAAAACCCTGTTTCCTGCACAATCCAGGATCCCCCCGGGCTGGCTTTTTGCATTTCTTCTCCTCCACTGCCCTTCCTGCTGCTCCTTTCCCATTATAGCACACGGGCGAGCCTGCCCTGTTGGCACACGGTTTCTCTGAGGGGCTGGGGACAGCAGCTTCCCCAAGGTGCAGAACTTCCCTTCCCACCTCCGCGGCTGCTTTCTGCTTAGACAGCAGATGGAACAGCTCCCTGTGGGGAAGGACAGCTCTGCCACAGCCCGAAATCCCCCACAGACAGAAATCCCACACACACAGTGCTGTTTCTCCTCGGCTGCCCACCCCTGGGAGCTGAGCTTGCCCTCCTGGCTGTGCTCTCATTAGGAGGGTGTGGGTGCTGCTCTCCCAGCTTCCCTGGGCCCACCCTGGCACTGCCACATCGCTGGTGATGCCAGCAGGGTCACAGCACCCTCCTGGCTGCCCCTCCGCCACCACCATGCACAGGGGGAGAACAAAGAGATGCTGATCACAAAATATGGATGTGATGTCCCAAAAGCTCAGACCTCCCTGCAGCTCTCAAGATTACCCTCCAAAGCTCCCTCACACATACGTATAAACAGATATTTGTATATTTATGGCTTCGTTCTTGGGTGGAACAGTCACCTACAGTGCTGACATGCATCTGACTTGGGATTTAACAGTTACAGTAAGAGATCCACAGGGCAGGGCTCATCTGGAAGATCTTTATCTAAGCTGATCTAAACTCAGAAGTGACAAACCTGCTGTTGGCAGAAGACCTCATTTTTGGGGGGAGTGCTAAGCATCTGTCAGCCATCCACATTTCCGTGTCACCAGGCATTCCTATAAACCCTCAGCCCAAATGTATTTAATGTGCTTCTGCAGGCCGGTCACGGGCCGGTGCCTTTGTTGCAGAGCACAGCAGCGAGCCATAGATCATCCCTTCACATCCATCAGAGGGGATTCGGCTGCTCGGTCGCCGGGGGCTTTGAAGGGGACAGGAACGGTCAGGCACGTTCTGCTCTTCCCGACGCCCCTGCTCAGCGTTGCCGAGCCAAGCGGCTCAAATCGGGCAATGTTAATTTCAGGAGCACTTGTAGCAGCACAGACCCTTCTTCAGTGAGCGATCACACGCCGTGACACCGCCGCAATCTGTCTGAAAGCGATGCCATTTTTCACCCGTGACAGAAATCAGAAGTTGTAACGAAAATAATTCACTTTTAAAAGTAACCCGACATCGGTGAAGGCAGTTTCCTGCAGACTTTCATTGTTTCCCTTGTGGAGGAGGCAGCTTTGTCCCATTGTAACCACAAACTCTACACACATACTGACAGGGTGATAACCTGCAGGATCAAAATAAAGATGTTTTCAAACCTGGAGCTACTGAATGGGAGGTTTGCTACAGTCTTCAACACCACCAGGATTCACATCACTGTTACTCTACATCCTCACAGGCAAAACAAGTTCTAAAATAGGAGCCAAACTTAATATCTGCTACTTGAAATACTGGATTTTCTCCTAATTTCATAAAGAACACAAGATCAACACCACTGTCAAAAGATTTCACTTTTTTGACATTACAACTGAAGAATTTGAGAGAGGAACTACCACATTTTTAAAGTTTATACGTAAAAGAGATGCAAAGCTAATATTACCTGTTAAAGATAATTTTAAAATAAAAAATTCCCCACTCAAAGCCTGAGAGAGACAATAATTTTCTTCACATGTGCTCAGAGGGTCACTGTGGAAATTAACGTGGTAAATTAGGAACTCTCTTCCTTTTCTTTATCACCACCTATTTAGCTGAAGAGGTAAATAAATAAGGAAACGCGAAAAAGGTTGCAGCCCACAAAGAACAAATGCAAATTCCTGCACTCAAGCCCAACCATTTTTTACAAGCGCAAAGTGAAAGACACAAACCGGTCCCTTTTATGCAGAAAGAAAGAAATCTGAGATTAGAGAGGGTCAAAAGCAGCATATGAACCGAAAGTTTGATGAACCACACGGGAAACACAAACAGTAGTTTCGCTCCAAGCCGGGGGACGGCCAAGTCACCCCCTGCTCCCTCAAACTGCACCGAGCTTTGGAAACCCCACTTCAGGTAAAAAGTTGACTCATTCCTGCACTGAGAAAGATCAAAGAATTAAACTTAGGAGGTGAGGTTGAAAGATCTGGGGCTGTGCAGGCTGCAGAGGAGACGGCTGAATGAAGGGATAACAGCCTTCAAAGGACATAAAAGGCTGCTGCGAGGGAGAAGAGGAATAAGCAGGGTTTGTGTGCTTATTTTAGGGAGGAGCAATAGTAATGGGCTGCATCTGCAGCGGGGGAGAAATAGCTCGAACGCAGGGAACGCTCTGTAAAACCGAGGACAGCTAAACCCTGAAATAGATCCCGTGGGGAGGGGGGATCTCTGCAGTTTTTACGGAATGTGTTGGGCCAACATCTGCCACAGACGACACGGGGGTATCCCCTCGTGCCCGCAGGAGCCTGGGGAGGGTCTGTGCCACAGACACAGCTCAGGGTGAGCCGGGGAGCCCGGGAGTCCTTCACGGGCATTCCAGAGCCCCCAGCTCCATGGGAGACCACCGTCAGCGTGGGCCTGGGCAACAGCCCCAGCATCCCAGCCTTGGGAAGGGAGGGGTGGCAGGGACAGAGCATCCCCTGCCGGGTTTCCCACTGGGGCTGCAGAGGAGGTGATGTCCAGAGCCACCCAGCTCCTGGGAGCTGGTGGGAGGAAGACACAGATGAATACGGAGCCAAATGTGGTCCCAGGCTCTGCTGTCACTCAGGAGGGCTCTGCAGCTCTCCGAGGGTTTGGTCTCCCACAGCCAGGGAGGCTCAGCCCGTGCTGACCCTGTGAACAGGAGGGCCACCAGCAGAACCTTGATCCCTGTCCAGGCTGGTTGTCTGTGCCCTGGACACTGAGGGGCTCAGCGAAGGAGATGCTGCAGCTCTGAACTTCAGGGGCCTGCCGAATGGAATTGCTGCGGACAGAGCCCAGGGAACAGATTATTCACCTGGTACCGGTGTGAAAATGGGAGAACACGGGAGGAAGCAGCCTCTGTTTAGGGGTGTAAATGGTTCGAAGGTGTCCCCGGGATGGACATTCCATTTGTTACATTCCTTCGGGAAAAGATGCCCCTGAAAGGCATCTGTAAAGAATCACCCCCACGAAAGAGCAAGACCTGTGCTGTTCATGTCCCAAACACCACTTCCATGGCTGCTTCCCTCCTCCACCGAGCCCTGGCTGTGAATTTGAATAAATTATGGAAGCTGACCTGACAAGGGAGCATTAATGGGCCATTTACCACCTGAGAAGTGCATTAACGGGTCATTAATGAGCACCCGGGGTGTGCTGCTGTTAGGACTCACCAGATACTTCACATTTTTTTAAAGCTTTTTGTTTGTTTGTTTGTTTGTTTTTTGTTTAAGCAACCAAGATTTTTTACTGCCCTTTTTCCTCCCTTCCTCTGAATAAATCTTTAGGTTGTAGGGGAATGCCAATCCATGAAAAGAGAAAAGAAATTATTCTGTTGTTCTGTGGGCATGACCCTCCCAGCTGAGGCACGTCCATACCCAGCAGGAGGAACGTGCCAGTTCTGTGCCCTCATCTCGTCCCACAGGAACGTGACAGAGCTTCACGGAGGCTTCAGTGCGGATATTAATGTCCTTAATTAAGGAGACTGACCTCAAGAAAGGTTGAAATCAGTTGAGGGCTCTCCAGGATATCACATGGAGAACTGAGGATTCCCAGCACTTCCTACAAGTACTCCTGGACGTCAAAAAATGACTCAGTGCAAGAATTTGTATCGGGATTTGTCTTTGTATGGAGGAGAAACTGGATGGAAAATCCTTCCCAGTCCGGCACTCGGTGAAAATGTTGCTTTTCAAACACGAGGCACTGCTCGGTTTTCCAGTGTTTAAGAAGAAGAATCAAGAGTTGACAAAAAGTCATTACTGCAATATCAGAGATGACGCAATTTTCCTCTTCTCTCTTGTCTATACAAGTTTGGGAAAGAAAAAACATCGGGGTTTAATACCATCGGAGAGTTTGCTTTCTGTCAGAAATGTGTCTGTTGCCAAATGAATGCAGATGTTCATGCCAGGACAGGAGCACTTTGTAATTGGAAAATAGCTGAAAACAGAAAAAAAAAGGAACTGCATTCCTACCATGCCTTAAATTGCCTGTAATCGTTGAAACAGAATCAATTGTATTCAGCTGCACTGAAGTTTTTTGCTGGATTACTTCTCATTCTGACAACAATAACCGGGAATTTCTACTAAGGGAGCAAGTGCTTTTCTGCAGATAATTAGTCCACTTTGATGTGCACTGAGAATTTTTAGAAGAGGACAGTACCTGTCTGGTTTTTATGCATTCACTGAGCCTAAGAACAAGAGCAGTAAAAGATACCAGAAACTTTTAAAGTGCCTTTGACTCTGGGATCTGCTCAGCAAAAGTCCACTGAGAGTGGAAAATGGACAGTGTTATCCTCTTTGGAATTCTTTCTTCATGATCACTCGTGGGCTTTATTTCTCATAAATAGATGGAGAAGTTGTAAATCACAGGTAAAGTCCGTGAAAGTTGGATTTTTCAGCTGCTGAAAGCAACGCCGTGGACCTTGATGGCTGCTGCAAAATGCCAGAGTGTGTACGAAAGCAGCTACTGAAGCATCAGGTCATAAAGAAAACCAAGGACAGAAGAGTGATGTAACTTGAATTCCAACAAGTTCCAGTTTCATCTGTTGTTCACAGCGGTTTGAGGCACAGACAGCAACTCCTCGGTGCCAGTGCTAATGAGGGGAACGAACTGATGGGGGTCAGAGAGCAGCAGAAGCACTCGTGGCACACTCACACACCGCCTGGGCTGAGGAGACAACGGGTCAGGTCCTTGCTTTCTAACAATCTTTGTGGCTCTGTGCTCAGCTGCTTCTGGACAGAAGGAGCCAGACTCTGATGCAAGCTGAAGTGAGGCCTTCCAAAGAGCCTATCTAAATTTAATAACCCCAGTGAAACGTGCTCCTCCATCCCACTGCCTCTGCAAGGCATTATTACTGAGTTTGTAGCAAAGAACTGTTTATTATTTCCCCAATTTTCAGCCACAGCACAGTCTGTTTTAACACAGCAGCCTCCCAGTGAGTCTGGGCTGCAGAATATGTGACTGTCTTTAAAAATAAAAAGCGCTGGCGATCCAGGGAGAGGAGCAAGCCACGGGCTGGGCATTTCCAAGGGGGAACGGTGATTGAACTGACCACGCAAGGAGCAGCTTTTAGGCTGAGCTGAAGGAAACGGATGTGGCAATAATCCCATGTTACCTATTGAATGGTAATTTCAGAGATGTTCTTTGCTGAGTGTTTGAAAGGACAAAATTTGAATTCTAATTTCCAGAGAAGGCAAAGGCATTTATAACAATTGCCTTTGTGCAATTGCTGGAGTCAGACTCTGTGCAGGGGCACAGGACAATGCATCTCGTAAGGAGCCAAAGATAAATGGCTTAATCTGAGATCTACAACTCTAATTATACACATCTCTCTATCCTAAAGGGGTTTATTTGGCCATAGTTGCTTTTAGAGCCATTAACAAAATGTTGCATTATATCTCTGTTAGTGTGGGGGCATGTGCAAAGACTGCCTTTATGCCTAAAGCCTATTTTTACATCGAACGAGCCCTAAAATGGAATTCAAATTCAGTTTGTTTCCATTATAGCGCTGTGATCGTTACAAGTTATTATTTCTAAAAAATACCAATAATCACGTTTCTGCATTAAAAGGTTTTGTAAGAAAGGAATAGAATCCATATTAAAAATGGGAGTTAGGAAGTATTTACGAAGGAGGAAGCAAAGAATAAATCTGCTACAAATGCATTATCCCCTTAGCAACACAAATCTCAGCCTAAGCTTTCTCTTCAAGTTCTGTGGGCTACAAACCCAAGATTTCCTCTGCTTCCACACTGGGATTGGTGCTCTGACTTCTCCATCCTGGAGCAAGTGTGTCAGGGACGGGAAACACCAGCTCAGCGAGGGATGCAGGGCATCACTGCAGGAGGACCCACGCCCCACGCGCGGCCGCTGAGCTGTGGTGTAAGGAATGACTGGAAAATGTCAGCACTGCTCGGAAGCTGGAGCAGCCAAGCATGGCCAGAGGCATTCACAGAGCTGCCAACCAACTGTGCAGAGTCTGACATCAAAGTGATGTCCTCCTTCTGCTGGCAAAGGTCACGAATGCACAGAATCAGGTCCTGCCTCTGTAAAGTGCTGCCTCCATCAAGGCTCCTGGGGTCGCACCAGAGTGGAATTCCTGGACAAGGATTCTTTTGAGGACAAGTTTGATTTAGAGCAGGATAGCAGTGTAAGAGAAAGGAGATTTATCTTCTAAATCAACACTTTGCCTCAGGATTCTTACATTTTCCAGGAGAGCAGGGTGCCATTTGCTCAGTCCCACCCTGAGTCCAGTGTTTTGGTTTGGAAAAAGTCATAGCAAAATTTTAACAAAGCATTTGTGTCATAAATAAAAGTGAATCCTGTTGACCAACAGACTTGAATGTTTGTCTTGCTGTCACCCAGCACTGCAAGAGGAGTTCTGAGCATTCAGTATCTCGCCCATTTTGTTATAAATTAGCGTGGTTTGGGCCCACACCATTTGACTGCTCTCACCCCACACCTACACACCCCATTTTCACGGTAAGATTCATACTACGGCAAAAGAAGAGAAAACCCCTCGAATAGAGACAGAAATGCAGGCTAAAAGAAGAAGAAGAATATGCAAACCAGATCTAAACTCATTTACTCAACAAGTTTTCAGTACAAATCAGAGGTTCAGGGTGAGTTACAAACAAGGTTGGTTCCACCAAAAGATGTTCTGGCCACTTAAGAGATCAATTGTCCATCGCCTGTCTTTGATCAGGAAATCTGAACACAACCATGGCACAAACAACATTTACTGTCTGGAAGCCCAGGGCTCAGAACAGGTCACATCAAGCCACAAGAGAATTACCAAGAACAACAATCAACAGGGATTCTTTGCTCTCTTAATCCTCACAGTCCAACCGTGTGTTCTCCGAGCTACTCGGCCCTTCAGAGCAGGAGAGGTAATTGAGTTGCAATCATATCATGGTCTGACTCAAAATAACCCATAATAGCACTCATTTCAATATTGCACCGCGCTGATTTTTATTCTGGGTGTAGTGTCTGTTCTTTGCTGTAGAAATTTCCATATGCTCCTTGCCCTGAATTTCAAAGAATAAGTTTGTCTAATGAAGCTGAGTATTGGGATTTTTCCCCTCCCGTGACTTAGGGGTGCAATTTGAAAGGGGGGGAGGGGGAGTAACAAGTAAATGAAAAGCACGTTCAGCAGTGTGGTGACAAACAGCCCTTGCAATGTGCTCAGCTAGAGCTTGTTCTTCATTCCCAAAGGCACCAGTCACTTTTATCATGAAATGACAGCTGAGTTTTATTCTCAAGACTGTGCAGATTCCTCACCTGACTAGCTCGTGACTGCATATTTCAGGTCAGAGAGCATCACAAGCTGGGCTCTATTTTTCCTCTCGTGGCTGTTGTCCCCTGCCATTCTTTGTGCTGATTTCCATTTCTCAGTCCCACCAATAAGTTCCATTTTCTCAATTTATTCATTTGTATCTCTAAGAACAATCCCCGTGCCCTCTTCCACAGACATCCTGTGCAAGGCCGTACCCCAAACCCTGTGTCCCTGAGCTGCGTGGGTTGTGGATCACAGACCTCTGCTCCTTGTTCTTCCCTCACCACGTTCACCTTCACGTGGGGAATCCTTGGAAGGCACATTTCCCGTGCTGCTCTGAGCAGGCAGTTTGCTGCAGTTGGAGTTAATGGACACGGGAGCACTATTAGTGACATTTATCAGTAACAATTTATGTAACTTAAAGGGCAGAGCACTGCCTGCAGTTCAGAAGTTCAATTATCAGCTCTGCTGCTGGTCTGCAGAGTTACTTTGGGCTTCTTGCTGCCAGCTGGTATTTTAATTTTCCACGTGTAAATGGGCAAATCAGGCTACTCCGTGAAATCCTTAAATCACATGGATCTTGTGTACCTAGATAAAAGTCCCTACTATTTTTAAACGTGCTTAGAAACACCTGGCAGGGAGATATTCTCTCTACCAGTTCAGTAGAAGAGGATCCATTTCTGAGTCCCTGGCTTTGAAGCATCATCTCTGCAGCACTGCTGAGCAACTTTTAATTGGTTGTTGCAGGACAGGAATGATGGTAAGAATAGACTCGAAATTTGTTCTACCGACCTCCTTTTCCAGGGCTTTCAAACCAACACTGCTCCCCTCCACTGCTTCTGCTGAGGAAAATAAGTCTGAATTAAGCACTCAGCCCACATCTGCACTGACAGGCCAAAAAGCCAGAACACTCGGACAAACAGCAGCCGAGCCAGATGGAGCACTTAGTTAGTTAGCAAGGAGACTGCACTGGAAAGCTGCATTAGAACTCAGCTCACCAGGCTGTTTTTCAGGGCTGATAAGATCATCCCTAAGCGCTGCTGCCGCGTTTGGCTGTGTCAGTTGCTGTCAGGATTGGCCTCAGAAACCCCGGGGTCCTGAAAGGGAAGAGGAGATTGAATCCTCTCCAGAAATTTTGCTTCACTGATTAAAATCTCCGCAAGCTTCCCCCACAGCTCATACTGGGAACATCTACGCCTTTGAAATCATCTTTGTGGAGAAATGTCCATTATTTAGGTAATTTTAGCAATAAAATCCAGACTCTATGTTACACTTGCAGTGCCACTTGTGAAATTTAAGACCATATCTACATCCTGCAGGTCCAGGATCTATTTAAGAATGAAAAACCTCTCAAATCTGAGCATTTCCAAGTAGATCTTTTAGTCTGTCAGATGAGAAAGTGGGTTTCACATTACCCAGGGCACTGGGTATATTTACTTACTCATTCCTCAAAATCTTCCTTTTGTAACCTTACCACATGTAAATTTTATTTTGTCTTCTCAAGTTTACCTTGGAAACAAAGGAACAATTTTATAAAATAATGGAACAAATTCCAAAATCCCCTCCAACTGGATTGGAATTGAGGTCAAGCCCTGAGGACCATCCTGGGGTCTTGACTATTAAAGGGGTGAAGGATGAGGTGAATCACCCTGGAGAAAAAGGTTTTGATATCCTAAGTCATCAGCTGGGCAAGTGGAAGCTCAGCAGATATGAGATTTTCTCATAGGTTTTTACTTGCACCCACGTGATAAATTCATGGATGTGCAACGATTTTAATGGAATGTCTTAAACTTTTCATAATTTCTTCAGTTCTCCTTCCAAAGAAATGGCACTCAAGCAAGAACCAGTTAAACAAAAAACCCCTGGTCGATTGTATATGAAACGCTGGTGTGGTATTTGATGGGTAACAAAGCTGAGTTTTCTCAACCTCTGTTTAGGTTTTTACAAACCCACGTTCTCAGTAAATCCCGCAGAGGGGCTGGACACTTCCCCTCTGAAAAAATAAACCTTGAAGTCTGCAGGTGGCTGGTTGGGACCGGGCTGTTAATATTTCCCCTCTCATCTTCCTCCTTGCTCTATTGTTCCCTGAACAACAAAATAACAAACCCTGGGCTCCTTTAATCCGTTTGAGCTGCACGCTGGCCAAGGAGCAGCACTCATCTGTGGAGGCAGCTGCTCGCCCACCCTTCTGTCTGCGGGAGAGATAAATACAGAGGCTCAACAGAATTTCTCGTTTTTCCAGCGTTCTTGGCCTACTTAATCAAAATCCACCCTTGCTGCCAACTGTCAGCAGACTCACGGTTTATAAATGTTGTAGTTCAACACACACCAATGCTGTGTGTTCTCTTAAAATAATTACAACTTCCATCTCGACCAAAATTGAGGTTTTTTCTGCGTGTGCGAGAAGGAGCACACTTGCTAATGTTCAGTTTTAGTTCGGTTTTGTAACAGTCTGGCGGTTTAAGCTGGGGGTTGAGCATTTGTATTTTGCGTGAAGGTGTTAGAGAATAAATCTATTGAGTTTTCCCCGATGTTATCCTGAGATTCAGAAAACTTAAGAAGCATCTCACATTCTGCAGCGCTGTTTTTTCACAGAGGTGGGGAATGTAAACAGCAATGTAATAGAAAGGTATAAATGCAGTATTTTCAGGGATTGTCAGGAAGCCTTTAACTGGAAAAAAATCCACATAATCCAAGTCCATCCTCCCTCAGATGTGAAAACTGCCGCGTGCAAACAACTTAAAATACATATATTTAACTTGAAGTGCCACGAAAACGAAAAAAGAAAAAGAAAAAATAATCAGAAAGAAATCTTCTAAACAAGACAAGAAAATTCATTCCCCCCGTTCTGAAAGACGACAATCCTCTCAGATTTAGAAGCAGGTAAAACCTCTTTGCTGCGTTTTTGTGAGCAAACCCTTGGTCTCGGAGGGTCCACACCCACCTGGGCCGTGCGGAGGGAGGTCCCTGCACTCGTGGGCAGCACCAGAAGTGTCTCTCGATGGCCCCAGCAGATGGAGGGGTGGCATGGTCCCATAAACATCTCCTGCAGGACCTGGGGTGTGGGACACAGGGCCTCGCTATGTTCCTTCCACGGGGGATCACCCCTCCAGAGCATCACACCCCCTCAGCACCCTGCTTCTGGTGTTCCTCCTGCAGCTGGGAGAGCCAGCGAGTGTTCAGGGGGTCACTCAGCCAGGTTTGACCCTGCCTTGGCTTTGCCAAGAGGAACAGCCAAGGCACCTCTAACACACAAACTGGAACCTGGCAAGAGGTTCTCACACCAGCACCCTCCGTGGGAGTCAGCACAAGCAAAAACTCTGCAAGAAGAAGGAATATTGGGAGCAGATGACACAGGGCATCTCCAGTGAATCCCGCGCCTGCTTCGCCAACCTGGCAGCACCAGGACCTGAGCAGACCCTTGACTGGAGCTTTGATGGGTGTTAATTTCTAAGCTTCTCAAAAAACAACATCTGGCTGCACAATTGTCTGTGGCTGCTTCCTGTGGGATTGCAGTGAGTTGGATGAGGACTGGAGAAAGAGCCAGGAGCAGTTTTGATCAGGAAGACAGAAAATGATCCCTTCCCAACAAAGCCAGCTTAAGGAGGAAGACCCGGCTACGAGGTCAAGAAAGAAATCTCGTTGGGATTGTGTTTAGTAATGCCACGCAGAGATTAAAAGTAGGTCATTCTGAGCACGGAAGAAGAGGCACAATCTCAAAGCAACAGCAAGAGCCATAAAAGTCAGGTGGAAACAGAGCCATGTCCTGGTGGCAACAAGCTTAGAGATCCTAGGCCAGAAAATTCAGAATTCTAGGCATGAACCTAAAGGGCTCAGCAGGATGGGCCTCTGTGGAGAGCAGGAGATCCCAGGTTTAAAAAGGTGCTTTCAGCAGAGTAAGCCCAGCTGGAAGCAAAAGGAAGTACAGGGGACGAGAGGAGTCCCGTGCCATGGGAACAGAAACAACAGGCAAATGGTGAGGAGGTGTGTTGGAAGAAAATGGGCTAGTGAAGGGCTTTTACCAAGTCCTGGGCATGATTCCTGCAGAAGGCAGCGTGCTCTCACCTGTTACTAACTCTCAAAGAAATGATCCAGCCACCTGCCAGGGAGTAGGAACACCAAAAAACCCCACTGGAGAGCAAAACCGGTACCCAGATCTTGGGGATGGAGTCTCGAATGCCTGTACACGCAAGTGGAGACAAATAGTTTTGTTCTGAAGGAGAAAGGACAGAGATAATCAGGCGGCAAAGCTCTTGGAACTAGACAGCTGGAAAAAGTGTAACTCAAATGCTTCTTGCAATTACCAGCACAGAATATCAAAATGGCAGGGAGTCAAGAGCAGGGCTGCCTCGTCCTAAAAGCCTGACTCGCTCCAGCAGCCCTTTCATCTGCTCTTCATTATTCTGCAAGGTTTGGACAGTTTTAGAAGTGACAGGATAATTTATTTTTTTTTTAATAAAATCAGAGTCTGTGCTCTGGAATGAGTCATCAGCTGTCCATTAGCACCGAGCCAGGAGTCTGAGGGGGTGATGCAGGTTGGGATAATGCATCCTGAAGTCTCTCGGCACGGGCCACCCCTGGAGGTCACCTTCAGGCTGACAAGGGGGTACCACGAGAGCTCAGCTCGGGAAATTAAACCCCAGGCTTGGCTGCAAAGGTTTCAAATACTTAGACTGATTTTGTGAGTATTTCGCAGTGGGTTAACATGGAATTTTAAACTTAACACTAAGACATTCGAGTAGGCAGGACAGCATCAGCTTGTCCTTAACCAAGGGAGCCTGGAAGTGAACTTCCCATATTCAAACCAGAAAAAGATCTTGTTTGCTTTCAGGATGAGCCCTGGCACTTATGTAAATTGGAACAGAATTGAAGACACACGACATGTCTGAGTAACAGCTGGGCAAAACTGCCCAGCAGCTGCCAATATCAATAATTTATTATTCATTGGTTCCACGGCCACTTCTGAAGCAGTCATGCCAAGAAGCTGTGCAGCAGGGTCGCAGGGTTACAGGGCAGGGTAAAGGCAGGCACTTCTGTGCTGCTGTCCCAGAATTTCCCCAAATATTTGGGCATTCCTGGGTCTGCAGCTGTTCTTGAGATACAGATGTTGTTACAATAAACAACCAACAACCACCAAAGTGGCCAAAAGACAAACAAACCCGTGAATTTGTGTCCCCACGAGGCAGGGGGACGGAAATGGAGCGGGATGCATGCTGACCCTAGGTCCTTTGCAGCAACTGTACAAACAGATACAGTTTCTCATCAAAATCAAACGGGGCTGTGGAAACCTCTCTGCTCCAAGTTGTGGGGGCTGAATCCACTTCTGTTTTGATATTGCGTGTTATCAATTAATTTGACTGAACTTCCTGGGCAAGTTATTAAGTCCCCACGCCACTTTCTCATTATCTGTAAAATAGGGCTAACAGTATCAGCCCCAGTACTTTACAAAGGAGATCAAGGATTATACAGAACTACGAATAATTCCCAAATCCTGCTTGAAAATTGCATGCCAACTTTTTCCTCTTATCTGGAAACCTCCAACCTCCCTTCAGCATCATTAAAAGAAGACTTATTCCAATGTATTATTTTATGAAAACAAAACAGACAGTAAGCATTTCAGATAATGATTTGCCTCCAATCCTAGCCTGGCTGCCATTCTCCTTGTTTCCTAAAAGGAATCTGTTTTTGAAGGTGACCTGCATTACCGCAGTGTTAATAAAAATGCACTGTGTGTAATCAGTTATTATTTTATCTCCGAGCATATTCAGTGGCTCAAAATGTGTAAGCATTCCCAAGGGGAGCATCGTGCCAGGAAGAGAAGACTCTTCTTCAGGAAAAAAGGGGGTCAAATCCTCCCCCAAAGTACAAAGTCCCTGCTGATACTGATCTATTGAAACACTGCATAATACATTTCATATTTAGATTGTCATAATGTCTTGGACCTCGTCACGTGTTTTATGTTTTGCCACAAGAATAACTCATTTTCCTGTCCCTGTCAAGGCAGGTGCTTCTGAGATCCCACCGGCCACAGTTCAGGTGAAAATCTTTCTTGTGAAAAAGAATTTCTCTAAAATAACGCTGAGCTGCCGAGAAACAATTTAAATTTTCAAGCAAAACCACCCTGTCCTGCACATCCTTCACTTTGCTTTCAGTCACACACCCTTGCTTCCCAGAAAACTTGAGATTCGTAAACAAAAGCATCTAAATTTTTATGCTTGGTCTCAAAAGCACAGGGTATGTACAGGATCCAAGGGCTGCAGGGAGGACAAACCCTCTGATTTCCAGTAATTCCCAGGAGCAATTTCCTGATGGAACCTGAGTAGCTATGGAAACAATCTCCTTTGTTTTCCTGCACAATAGTCTACGTTTCTAAAAGCTTCCCCTCCCGGAGAAGGACACCTCTACCCGACAATGACAGCTCCTGCTCCCACTGAGCCAGGGCACGATGGGTTCTGCAGCCTCGCCGCGGAGCAGGTGGAACGGGGAGTTCCTCCCCTGGAGCAGAGTTGGGATCAGTGCCTGCTCCGTCTCGGGGTGTCCATGGCACTGTGGGCATCCCCGCGGGAGGGGCAGTAAAAGCCACGCGCGGCCGCGCTCATCCCAGCCCATCCCAGCCCAGCTGCTGCTCCGGAGGTCGCACAGACGGGATCTGCCCCGCACAGAAACGGGGACCACAGCCTGCAGTCAGACACTCGGGGCCCCCTCTCCACTGACTCCTGCCACACGCAGAGGTGTACACCAATTTACATCTGGCCTCCGCTACCCACAGGCCAGACCCACACGAGGTGAAGGTCTGATGTGAGCCTAGGAAAATCAGGATATTCCTTCTTTCTCTACAGTGATTTGCCATATAACCTTGCTAAAAGTCATTCTGACTCCTCCTGCCTCAGTTTCCTTTTCCACAAGAACAGGGCAATGACATCCACCTCCTACAAGTGTTTTAAATCTTCTGATGGAAACTGCAAAATGAGAGTGGCAAATATCTTTATCAGTGGAGAGAAAAATAATCCTGCTACTCTCTGCACATATTTTGAAGAATGGGTCAATAGATTTTCTTCATCTGATTTGTTCCCTCCCCAGCAGATTTTATTCTTATCTAAAACTTACTCTCGAAAATCCCATTTAGTTTTATAACGTGTTTGGGAATCCTTTGGAACAGGATATACTTTATAAATGCAAGATAATCCCCACTGTTTCCAGCCTTCTGCCTCTAACTAACACTCATCCAAAAATGTAAACAGGTTGGAAATTTTGTCATAAACGCTCCATTTCTTTCCCCAGCGTTCCATAACGTTTGAGTGGGGGAGCAAAAAGGCTGATCTGACTGCATTTGTGGGTGGCTCACACAGAGCTCATTAAATCGTGAGCAGGAGCTGGGTGCCAAACACGGCTCCTGCAAAATTAACTCAGAAACGAGGGAATATCCTCATGCATTCAGGGCTGGGATATGTGAGCACTGCCCGGTCTAGAACAGAGTCAGTAACAGAAAGCCAAAACTCCCAAGCAATACTGGAATCCCAGGAGAGCCTGAAAGACTTCTAGAAGTTTTTTGGTTTAAGTCTCTTGATGACAGCTCCATTCCCAGCTCCTCAGATGTCACACTGAGGTTTAACTTACTGTAATGATCTTTCAAGGACAGGGTCAATTTTCCTCATTTCTTTAATGTATCAACATTTAGAGAATGCATTTGCCTCTTTTCCTCCATGGATGCACACTGGGTGAGGCTACCAGATGAAAAAGGCTGCTTTAAACTGAACACAGTGACACTTTCAAACACCCCCAGGTCATTCCAATCCTTGCAACTAGAGTTCCTCCCGCCTTTGGGAAGGAATTCTGCTTTCTCATGAAGGCTCTGGTGCACATTTAGGCCTGGAATATGTCTAATATCAGCTTCTACAATGGCAGAAATGAAATAGCAGTTTCAGACTGCAGGGATGGAAGCCGCCCCCACCTTCTCCTGAGCTGGCATTCAGAGACGTTTGAGAAGGAGCCGCTCCTGAAATGCACTGAGATGTCTGGAGCAAGGGCCCCTTCTGGATTCACTCCAACAAGCACCAGTTTCACAAAGCATTTCTAGGCCACATCACCTGAACTTTTGCTGTTTGAAAGGCACCGAGTCTTTGGCAGCATCCGACATCCTGCCCTTTGCACACAACATCGGGAGCAGGCTCTTGTTCCGAGCCATCGCCCCATTGTCCTGACACACAAAGGCGTCACCTGGGACCCGAGAGGGACCAGTCCTGCTCTGCTACCAGGAAAAGAAGTGTTCCTTCACATCATGCCACAGAGCCAGGTCTCGGTTTAAATTCTCCGGCTTATTTGTCTTGCTTTGAGTGTCTGATCTCACTTTTTTATCACTTTCAGGATTGCTTTCCTCTCCCAGTGACATTTCCTGGACAAAAACCCAGGAGAAGAACCACCCCTCAGGATCTTGATTAACTGATCTGCTCTGGGACATTTACTTGCCAGAAAGGTTGTAGGTTTATCAACACTGGCCAAGCATCCCAGGAAAAGTGCAGAAGGTCAGAGTTCAGCCCCTCCATGTCTCCAGCTCTCATTGGATTCCACCCCAAGGATTCTGTTGAATTCTTGGGCACAAAATTCCAGATCCCTGGAAATGGTGCAGCCACATTCCAAGAATACTTTTCCATCTGTGTCTTCCTCGTGGTTTTATCAATAAGCTGACTTTGACCACTACCACTTTCTTTCAGGCTGTCCTGCCCTGCCTGCACTGCAGGCTCACAGATATTTTGCTTCAGTGCCCTAAAGAATCTCACCCTGCGCTGACCCCAAGCTTAAATTCAGTTCCTGCTTTTCCTTTACTCATGAATATTTAACTGCTGTAGTTTACACCTGCTGGATCTCATTTTCTGTCATTAAGATCATTCAAGTTTACTGTGGGGGAAAGAAAATAAAGTGCTTTGTGATGTCAAATAATTCTCTGAAATGATTCTGGTCCCATCATGTTCCTTTTAACCTCTGTTTGCACCATCAGGTCTCACTGGGACAATCCCTTTGTCAGCTGCCACCTCTCCCCACAACCCGGGCCCTCTGACAAACCTCTTCTGAGTATTCCTACCCAAATTAAAATCAAGAGAAAACTCGCCCAGCCAGCCACCTTTATCACCTGGATGGTCTTGTCAGCTTGGGTCAGAATTTGTGATCATTTCATTAATTGCACCAGCATGAAAACCAGATTGGAGGGACCAACAGTTTCCTCCAAACCACCAGTTTCTTCCCTTTCAAAGCTTTTCCAGTCTGCTGTGAACTTAGTTATTCCAGAGACTGACAGGCTTCAATGGGACCATGCCGTTAAGGAAAAAATAAATATATATATATGTGTGTATTTTTAAGTTTGAGTCAGAACAAGTGCTTTATTCTTGAGCAGTGCTGACAGCCTGGTGTCACCAGTCCTGTTTTGGCACCAGTGATGCAATCCTGTCCCTCTTCCCCTGCTTCCCTCCGTGCAGCTTCTCACCCACAGACCCCCGGGGTCATTTAGGATGGGAGGAATCTAAGGAGGTCACCTGCTCCAACCCTGCTCAGAGCAGGGATAAGACACTAAAAAACACTAAAAAAAATTCCTTTGTTTCCTATTTCTTCAAGCAGTTAGTCCACAGAAAAAGCTTTCTCTCAGCCCAGCTCAGTTACTTTCAAAAGTTTTTCTGATGAATCTCACCTGGAAGATTTTGGAAATCCATCTAAAGCAGCACAAACCAGATCACCCTTCATATATTGATTGATTCTATCAAAAAACTCTAATGGATTTGTGAAATATGACTTCCCTCTACAAAAACAATGTTGTCTCTTCCCCAGGGTATTTATCTGGGTGTCTATCAAGTCTGTTTATTAGAGTTTTCTACCATTTCATCTGGGAGAAAAGTCAGAGTTGCTGGTCTGCACTTTCCCAAGTTTCTCCCACACTTCTTAAAAGAGAAAAAAATCCTTTTTGTGGCTTTCTGTGTCCTACTTTCCATTCCCTACAACCACTCCAGAGTTCATTTCAGTTCTCTGGAAACCCTTGGTGCGGAATTTTGGTTGCCTTGGTGGGGCAGTGCTTCAGTTCCTCGATGCAGGGGAAGGAATAACAGCATTTCCTTCACTGTCGCAACAATTTGTGACAAGTCTGGCACAAACAGAAACGCTTTTTAAAAATTTTGCTAATAGAATAGTTGGAATTTTGGCCAAAAACTCACTTTTTCTCCCCTAGTGTTGCAGAAGAGGTGATGGTTCCTGCGAGCTAATGCCAGGAAAAGAAATGGAACACGGCGCTGCTTTCTCACTTGCAGAGGAAACCAAGAAAAGGGCAAGTTGGATCATTTACTGTGATTAAACAGAATATCTTGGGGTTCAGCTCCAGCTATGACAAAGGTGACTTTCTTTACAGAGTAAAATTACACCAATTTCCCACTGGAAAGCAGAAGTGCTGAGAAAATGGGAATTTGAAGGTTTTGTAACGATGATAATTGTAAAACACATCCCCAGTTCTGACCACACGCAGATCCTCTGTGTCGGGAGGTTTTTCCCTCAGCCTCCAACAAGTGGGGACTTGTTCCGTTATTTGCTGGTATTTAGGCACAGGAATAAAGCAAACGAGCTGCGGAACAGAATCTGCCACGTTATAGTTCATGCAGATTAGTTTTGCTACTTGTTCTGAAGCTGAATTACAGCGTATTAATAAAGAAATAAACAGTTTAAAACTACTTAAATTTTTAAATGGTATAAAGATGAGCACTTTTTTCCGTAAAATAAATCCGATTACGGGCTCCACGTAAAAACAGATTATGCAGGTTCTAAAGAATGCACTTTGGTGGAATCCTGATTCTTATTTTCTTGTTTGTGATTGAAGCAGCAGAGTTGTAGCACACTGCTGTTTGTTATTCTATCTATCCATCTCTACACATACCGCTACATCAAACCAGAAAGGGGATATGCAGTGTCCATTTTGATCAAACCCCAGTCAAAACTCGTTAGCTGCTGCTGGTTTGGATGTGTTCGTGTGCCCAAGGGACAGAGATCGTTTCCAGCAGGTGGAGAGCTGGGAATTCGAGCCCTTGCAGTGATAAGCACCCGGTGTTCCTGGGGGCCAGGGCCCAGCAGATTTCAGAGGTGTGGCAATACCCATCAGACAGAAAGGGAGGGCTGGGGCAGTGGGACATATTTCCAGGTTCAATTCACCAGCTGCAGTGACTGCACGGCAGGAACAGCAGACAGGAGCATTAGCAGGGCTACCTTAATAGACCACGTGGCCACCATCGACTGCCCCCATAAACCTGGTTATGCAGAACTGCCCCATAAACCACGGAGACAGGAAACAATGCCCACTGCTTTGCTGGCCCTACAGGGGTTTCATCTAGATCACTTCTTACTTGTGTCCTATTGACGTGAGGGAAATTACTGCATCAATAACCAGGCCAGTCCCAAACCCCCAGACCTCGTGTGCCCTGCTCCCCCTGCCCCTCCAGACACATCCTTTACCTTGCCCAGCCATTCTGGACTGCACAGTAATTCCCAATACTTATCAAGGTCAGTCTGAACACGAGAGAAAAGGTGGCACTTTAACCTCACTCTTCACATCACGGGCAGCTGCCAGTGGGATTATCTGCGGTCACCAAATGCTGATCAGGAGGAAAATAACTGCAGTGAAGCATGTGGGGGGGAAATGGAAGCTGGTCTAGTCCTGGTTCTACCTCCAGCTTTTCCATTACTGTAAAGGAAAAGTTCCTGCATCCCAGCACCGTGCTGAGACTTCCTAACCAACACCTGCTTGTGAAGCAAGGATTTACAGCATTTTTACAGCACCTACAGAGCCATTTCCAAAACCAGAGCTCTTAAAACACTAAACTAAAGATTAGAAGTTGTTTTATGAGGCCTGAGATGGGAGCCAAACCCACAGCCCCACTCCACCAGCACCAGCACAGACAACCCCGCTCGCGCTTTTGCTTCTCTGCTTTTGGCTAAGGACAACGCTCAAATTATCACCAAAAGGGCACAGGGAAAGTCGTCAGCAAGGGCTGGAGCTGGATCAAATGCTCTCCATAAAAACAAAAAGAACAAAGTCACGACTTTTGCCTGTTTGAGAGCTGGAGGACCGATGACTGCTGATGGATTTCAGGACACAGGGAGGGAGCGTGAGCCAAGGCACACGAGCTGTGCTATGCTGCAAAGTGTTTGAGTGCTCTAAACTATTTTCATACTCCAGAGGTTGGAATAGGCTGGGAATTTATGTTTTTGGTTGCTATGGTAATTTGTATTGTCAAAGTTTTAATAACCTCATCAAAAACATGCACTCAAGAGCAATGTGGCACCTCTACGTAATTTAACAGCAATCCATTCATAGCTCGTGGTACCGTTTGAAACACTGCACAAGGAAATTAAAAACAAATAGAAATAAATCACCACAATACCGAAACCAATAAATATTTAGGCTGAAAAGGTGAGCAGTCAGTGGAAAGAAAAAGATATTCTCAGAGAACTGATGGAAGCTCCTGAGACAATTCTTCTCCTCCCAACAGCAAGAGCAAGGTTAGCCCACACCAGTGGTAATTAGCTGAGAACGACAGGTTCCGCTGCTTACTGTGCATGAAAAGCCATTTTAAGCAACAGCTTTTCAAAATTCAGGTTTGTTAGCCCTAAACTACAAAGTACACGCATTGCTAATATTTAATTAGGGCGGGTTAAAAATGATGGGCTAAACCCCAGAGAATATTAGGAATACTGTACAGAACAAACTCTTTTTGAGTTCCGTTTCAGTGATGTCGGTGCTGTTTCATCTGACTGTGCTTTGGTCCTGTCTCTAAATTTCCTCAGTGTCCTCACACACCATCAAATTACTCGAATCATTTGTTTGGTACCTTTACATGCTGCTTGTGCATCGTTTGCAAGGAGAGATAATTAGGTTTCAGCTCTTTAGTTTGTTTTTCTGCTTGAACTTTATTGCATTTTAATAGTTTTCCTAGCTCTCTCTAGTGCCTCAATGAGAGAAGGGAAAGGGACAGCCATAAATAATTGGTTTTTTTGTCCCTGTTATGGTTCAATATGTGAAAATGGCAACACCTTGGACTTCTTAAGTTTTTAAACTGTATTAAAAGAGCTTGAGTTATACAAGGCCAAATAGTAAACACTGAGTATTAACTTAACTAAAGCCAAACAAGAACCCAGTGCAGTGGGAACCTGAATTAACTTCAATTTCTGACAGATGCACAAACTGTTACAACCCACAGTTCCCCTCTGAATGCCTCATTTTCCTCTGGACAGTTTCATTTTCCTCTGGACCAATCCTTTGCCTCTCCTCCCATCGTAGATTCCTGCCTTTTTCCATCCACAGCCACGTCACAGCTTTTGTTTCAGTGTATTGACATGGGCTTAGTCTCATTGAAAGCAAGACAACAAATATTTATTTACCGCCCTCCTTTATAGCTTCCACTCGAAATGAGTAAATATAAAAGTGGTCCTGATCCCTCTGGCTTTGTGCTGCTACTGGGTAAGAGAGAACAGCTGAGGAGGAGAGTGCTCCAAGGCACGAGCAGACATTGGCATTCCCATGGAAAGGACAACACTTGCAGTGGATTTGCAGAAATCCCTGTAAGCACAGAGCTCCAAAGAGACTGGCAAAAAATCCTGGGGGAAATCAAATTGCTTTTAGCACCACGATCTTGGGGTTCACAGTGTGGGCAAACCTAGAAGCTCCACAATAGATAAAATCTCCTGCATCACCAAGAGTGCCCCCTTGACCAAGGCAGCTTCTGCCCTTCTGCTTGAGCTGCTCCGGTGGCCAAATTGTTTCTTTCTCAGGACAAGGAGAAGTTCACAGCCTGAAATGCCTCATAAAGGAACTTCTGGATTTGGGATCTGCCTCACCACCTAAGCCACACCACGCTCCTAAGCAAGCCAGGCCTGTGCCACGGCAGCAGAGTCACCACATTTTATCGCTCTCCAGCCCACGAGGAGCTGAAATCCTCCCTGGCTGCAAGAGCCACTTTCACTGTGAATATTTTAATAGCCTCCAATACCGCAGGCAGTAATCAGAGTTTCCCCAGGTGCACAGTTCTAAATGAATCTCATATTGAGCTTTTATTTTTAGAGAAATATAACGATCAGAATCCAGAATAGCCCCGTTACGGCTGTCACTTCATTTCGAGGGACTTCAGAAATAATCAGACTTAAAATATTTAAGGTTAATTAAGGAAATCAGAAAGATTTATACTGTATAGAGAAGCCTTGAGTAAAAGGTGTGAATAACAAGTGATCTAATTTCTTTGATGGCCTCGTGATGTGAGGGTGGGAAGGCAGAAATACACAGAAAAAGAAGAAAAGGTTTGTGCTGGGTGAAATTTGGCAAGAAAGTCCCATCTCTGTCAACAGCGTCATCCCCTATGGAAGAGTAAGCAGGATTTGAATATCATGGGATGCAAAAGGAATTAAAGGTAATTCCATCAGCTCCGCTGCACTGGCAGAGCAGGAACTTCTGAGCATTGCTCCATCAGTTCCTGAACACCACGAACTGCTGAGACACCCTCGATGTTCCAAATCACAGCCCTTTCTTTTCCAGCTGTATGGTCAAGCCTTCAAGTGTTAAAACACCGCTTCCGTTGCAGCCACGGAATTATTTGTCCTTGTTCTCAATTTTCAGGCTACGCTAAATACCATTAGCAATATTCCTGTTCGTTGTGTCTTTGCTCAGCTAGGAGACAAAGGCTCCCTCTGCACCTGCCCAGAGCAGACCATCTCCTGCTGATAGCAGAGGGTGCAGTTGCTGAGGAATTCCAGGAGCTGCAGTGGGGGATGCTGTCGTACCAAAGCAAGTCTCAGCACCAACAGAACAACCCCAGCTCGATTCCTCTCTAAAACACTGGGTTTCTTCTTTGCTCCACCTCATAATTACAGCTCGTGTCAGAGCCTAAGCAGGAAGACTTTTCAGATACGTGTGTGGAAATAATTAGAACTTGACTCTGTGCAAGCTGCTGGGAGGCAGGCAGCTCTCTGCTCCAGGGCCAGGCTGCACCTCTGGCTCAGGCAGCCACAAAAGCACCTGAAAGCAGGAGCTGGTCAGAAAAGCAGCTTCTTTCTCTACTGAAAATGCCACCTACCCAAACAGAGAAGCCCTGCAGTGTTGAAAAATGCATCCCAGCTGGCCAGTGAGCAGTCAATAAAGCATCCAGCCAAATCACAGTGTCAGTGACACTGCAGTAAAGTGCTCCTGTCACCTGTGTCCTTCTCTGGCTCCTTCCACGGAGGCTCTGGGCAGAAGGCACCAATCCAGTGCTGGCTGAGGAAAGATCTGATCTAATGATTTCCACAGCTCCCTTATTTTCAGTCTCCTGAGAGCCATCCAGGATTTAATAAGAGCATTCCTGTCCATCTCTGCTCTCTCTTGAGTACAATCCACCAGCATTCCTGTGAACAGCAGAGACGCAGCCACCTGGAGGCCTTTGTCAGGCTGTGCTGCACAAAGATTTTAAGCCAGGCTGTGTGGCAAACCCCCCCCAGTCCAGACTGGAAGGGAAGCAGTGCCTGGTGTGCAGAGGCACAGCTGCCAGTCTCAGATGGCATTGGTGGAATTGACTTTTTCCTTTGAAAAACAAAAATCTTTGTGTTTCAGCCTGGAAGAGGAACGCTGTATTTATACTATTTACACATTCTAATACAGTAATTTAATCACAATTATCAGGTATATCCCCATTCTTCTGCTGGGGCCAGGGTTTGGGTCAAAACCAGGGGCTGGGCAGTGATGGGGCTCTGATCCACGATTCCATCCTGGGCACAGCCTCTCTGTGCTTTGAGCAATTCCTTCTCCTTGGTGAACTCAAGCAAGTAAAACCTGTCCCTGAGCTTTCCCATGGAGAGAGGCGGGGCCTGCCTGTAACCCAGAGGTTCTCCTGTTCATTTTGGAAGCCATGTTCCACTCCTAAACAAGGCCAGAGTTTTCTGAAGACAACCAAGTCCTCTGAATAGCTCTGTCCGATTATTTACAAAATTCTTTGAAAATTTAGCTTACAGACATGAAAGGGAAATGTGACTTTCAGAAAACTCACATTTGGGGGGAACAATGAATTCCGTTTTCAAAGTGAAATGTCACTGAAGTGTTCAACAGAGGCTATCACAGCCGGCACAGCAATTTATTCAGTATTCCAGAAACCGCCAGGGCAGGACTGGTGATAACATGACCAAGTGTGCAGTTCAATTTGGTTCTGTTCTTTTCATTTTTAATTAAATCTTGATAGTTGTAGGACAGGACCACTTTTCTGTGAACAAACTAAATTCAGGTGCTCCTTTAGCCCTTTTCTTCTCCTGGTTGCTCTCAGGACTTATTACAGAAGCACATATGCTGCATTCGATGAGAAAAGGGAATCTCTAGCACAAAGTGTCTCCTGTGACACGATGGGAACTGCTATTATTCCCTTTATCACCTCCCATCGAGCCAATTAGCAGCAAGAGATTGCAGGAGCTGATCAGTTAGCTCCCGTAGCCTGCCTAAAGCCAAAAGCAATTTTAAAACAGAATGCAAAGGGCAGTGCTGATTTTCTCCCCAGCAATGAAGTGATCGTGCCATTAACTATGGTAACTGAAGAAAGTTTTCTCTAAAGCTGGCCCAAAATAAGTTGAAGCAGTTTTGACAGAAAAAAAAAAAAAAAATCTTTCTACAAAAGCTCGTCCTCTAAAAACTTTCATTTGAAATGCTCAACTTTCTTGAAGTTAATTTGGAAACAAAATATTTCAACAAGCAACACAAGTTTAGTGTTGTGTTCTAGAAGCATCTTTCCAACAGCTCGATATTTTAAGTCTGTGAAAATCTTCAAAATTGCCTGCCATAAATTTATCACTTTGTCCATTGGAATATTCACCAAAAAATAAAAATTCAAGAAGGCTGTTGAAAGGTGTCACAGGCTCATTAAATCGTTTTTGCAGAAGTGAAGCATGTAAGTGTAATAATTAGATCACTGCAGACTTTAAATACACACACATCGTGTTGCACTGAAACTAATCCTTGCACTGACACCTGACTTGCTGCAGTGCCTCTAGAACCAAAATTATAAAAGCACGAAGACCAAAATGTGCTCCAGCTGTTGTGCTAAGCCTTAGCATAAGATGGGGTCAGAGAAACAAGGAGCTTAATTGATTTTATTCCAGGAAACAGCGGCTGCATGCGAAGGATCAGCTGCTCTGGTATCAGTGGGAGCAGTCATTAAAAGCTGATTAGTGGGAGAGGTGCAGGCAGCGAGGCACAAACGCAGAGCATTAAAGGAAAGGAAGTTTTCCCAACAAGAGCAGTGTGGTTTGATTTCCCTCCTCGATTCCTGCTATCCCATAATAGGATGAAGATCATCGCCACTCTGTGAATGGGGAACTTCAGAGCCTGCTCAGCTGGCAAAGGCAGGAGTTTGATGCCTGCAGTGGAGCAGCAACATCCAGGGCTGGGACAGGGCTGGGGCCACTGAGCCCCTGGAGAGGTCGGATCCGTGTTCTGCACAGCTCCTGCTCCGTCCTGGGGTGCAGGAATTCCCATCCCTGCGGGAACTGCAGCACTGGGAGCTCACCCTGTGCCCCTGCCCCACGAGCACGGCCCTGGCTCTGAGCACAGCAGCTGGCAGTGTTCAGTGCTCAGCCTCCCCGGGCTGTGGGAGCGTGGTTTGGACACAAGGAAATGCTTTAAGATCCCACTGTGCAATTCCGTGCAGCACCTGACAGTACTGTCCAAAACATTGCTCACACTCCGAGCGCCTGCCACGATCCCCAGGAGACAAATGCTGAATGTTCACTGCCTTTGGGCAGTAATTCTACCTAAGAGTCCAAGCAGACCCAGAAGTTCCCAAGCAGGTCCTTAAGATGCAGTGAGAGGAGAGATTCCCCTTATTTCCAGTGGCAGGAAGGAATAAATAGGGAGAAGATGGGAAAACAAACAAACAAACAAACACACAAAAAAGAGAGGCCAATGAAAAACATCAGAACAACCCCCAAAACTGCAACTCAGACAGCAGAAGTGAACTTTGGAGAAAAAACCAGTGTCCAGACACAGATGATGTCGGTGTTCACACTGTGACAGAGCTGCTTGTGTGCCAGGGTCATTCCTGACCCCAAAAAACCACCAAAGGGATTATTCCCCTGCCAGCCTGGTGTGGGAAGAAAGGATTAGGAACATCACAGAGGAGGAAACAGATGCTGGCACTGTCCGTGCTGAATCACACCAGATCTTTCAGGGAGTCCACTAAAGGATTAAATTCAAGTGTAGCACACTCAACTTACTAAAATCAAAAGAAAAACTTCAGTATCTTCAGTGAATTCAGGTTTGATCTCGTTCCCTTGCTACCCTTCCCACACCTTGACATATTCTCCTACCTAGAATATTTTCTCTCTTCTGTGGAGTGAGAAAACCTTAATCTGGCAGGATCTTAACTCTTCTATTTTCAGTCTGCACTTAAATCTGGTATCAGATTGATATCTGATATAAAACAGATACAGAAAATGCAAATGTTCCCCATTTTGACTCGAGATTTGATCAGATCTTGTTCAACTGCTGTTGTCACTGTCAAGTCAAGGAGCCCAGAGATGCTCTTGCTCCTATGCAAACTATTTTATAGCAGGAGAAGCTCCATGGAGATTATACCCAGCTCCTCAGGGCTCAGGGGCTGCTTGAAGGAGGTGAAAGAATCAGAGTCTGGATCCACGTAAGGAGAGAGAGATTAAAATGATGCCCCCTAAAAGAAAATAGCATTTGACCACAATGAGGCCTGCTCTGGGAGTGTGAAGACTTCACACGTTTTTGTTTACTGTGTAGCCAGAAAAGAGGGATTCTGTGTGCCTTCCTGCTTATAAACAAGCTCACATGCCCAGACACTTGCAGATATAAAGACAACCAGCAGACAGATACAGTGGATGAAATGTTCTCAGAAAAAAAAAAAAAAAAAAAGAAAAAAAAAGAAAAAAAGAAGAAAAAATATCAAAAATAAAACTCCAGAAAAAACCCAAATTACCGTGCTCTCTGTGGGTGGGATGCTGATGTCCCCATCAATAATGTAAATAACTGGATTTTTAATGCCTTCAAAAAAGCCCACAGCCAAACAGAAATGTGTTTTTAATAACTGGTATTGAAGAAAACTTGGCCCAATCTGTATGCAAATTGTGAGATCTGATTCTCTCTGCTTGTTACAGAAACCTGCTGTGGAAAATTTATGTGTGTTTTTTACTTCAAAAGCTTCCAAAGCATTTCACCCACCAAAATGATACCACACTTTTGAAATATGGTTACCTTGAAAACAGAAGCTGCCAGTGGAAACAGAAGAAATGCTATGAAACTGCGATCACATGAAAAATGTGCTGTTTCACAAACATTCCACACAGGCCACATAAGTCTTCCCATACAAAATATCACCAAAAATCTTTCATCAGCTAAAGCAAGTGTCTATTGACACAAAAAGAACCCAAACCAAAACCCATTTTTGAACTTATGAATAGTGAGAAAGGAAAGAATGAAAAGAAGATGGGACCTCAAATAAGAAACTCCTCAGCTCTCATCCTGCTGTTGACACGTTTTCCACGGCCATAACACATCCCACCCCCCTCAGGCTTCCCCCAAGGATCAGATTTATTTAGTCACAATCTGATGGAGTTGAGGTGATATTTTACTCAACTGATTTTACTGACTCAGGAAACAAAGTGAATAGTCTGGTAAGAAACAGTATCAGGATCTGCCTCTGAACCAAAACTCACTGTGGAAACAGTGAAATCGATTCACTGTCTGCTGAGCCTTGCCTTGAAGTGGCTTTTTGTAGATACAAAGTTCTATGTAAACTCCAAACAGGGCCCTTTTATTTAGTGAGGTTTTATTTAAATAAACATCCTGTTTGCAGAAAACTCCAGAGACAAACTGAGGCCGAGCAGGCGTGCTTCCCAAGGCTGAGGCCCAAGGCCAGTCCAGCACAGAGGCCGTGGCACCTGCAGATGGCCAGGAGCACGGCTGGCACTGGTAAGTTAACTGGACAGGTAAGGCACCTTCCATGGGAAGCAGATTAAGCCATAAATCCAAGCATCATCAGTCTAAAATCATGCACTTAAAATCGCTTCTTCTCGTGTTCCTGCATTGCACTGTGTCGGGCCATTAGTTTTTATTAAAATATGACAGTGCTGCTGAGGAGGCTCCTAACTAGAAAGAAAGAGAGACAAAAGACCATAAACTTATCCTGCAGAATAGGATCTGCTCACAAATACTGTTATATGTCCTGAAGGTTTGACTTGCCTTTCTGTTCCATGCAGCTGGAGAACAGGGAGCTGGAAATCACATCCAAACAACCTCAGAAAAATTTGAAATTATTACCCGAGGCAGCAAGAAGACAACTGAAAAGGGAAGTGTAGGAAACCCCCTGATCTGGGAGAGAGAAGAGCTAAGAGGGTATTTTTGACACTGCACTGGTTTTTATGGAGAGTCAGAAGGACAGGTCCAGTCTCAACCAGAAAGCCTTATTCAAAAAAGGACTTCAGTCATCAACAAATAGTTCTTTCATTTTGTCGGTGCTCAGAACCTTAACAGGTGGTTAACTAACTCACTATTTCATGCAGGCTTTTTACCTACCTTTGTTTCTGAAGGCAGAAAAAACCCTTTTATTGCTACATGTTTTCTGGTAATACAGCAGCTGCTGTTTATGCTAATTCCTGCTTACTTGCAAATAGACCTGTGTTTATTTTGTGCCACGCCAGCTGTCAACAAAGGCATTTGAGGAGTAATTTCCATGCTCAAAGGAAAGGCTCTGCTCCCCTTTCCTACTGCTCATTTCTTTCTTCTGCATTTCAGATCCAAGGGGTGCTGAACTGGGGAAGTGTCTAATGGTGAATTACGGGATGAACTGAACCTGAGATGCCTGCCGGTCCCACGGGAATCCATCCCTTACCCCAGATATTGCACGGCCCACTCTGAACTCCTCATCTCCAGTGCTGCCCTGAACTTGTCCTGCAAACGCTCTCCAGAAGCCTGCAGGGTGCTGTGACAGTCACACTGCCCAGGGACAAGGTTTGGCTGCTGCAGGAAATCCATGCGGGCTTTGGCTCCCACCCGTGCCTGAGCCGGGTCACTGTTCAGCTGGATCATCAAGAATTCCGGGTGCAAGGCTCCCCACACAGAGCTCCTCACTGCACTGGGATGAGGCTCAGAGAACCACAGCAGACTCGGGGCCCAGTCCTGGTCTCGCCACCAAGAAACTGCTCCTATGAACAGCTTCTTGTATCAGTCACCTCTGTTTTCTTAAGGAATTCATCTCGGTGGGACTGAAAGTCTGACTCATGACGTTTTCCAGCATCTAAATCTCAGGCTTCTCACCAGCTCGATTTTCCCCGAGCTGAAGCCACAGCGCTATTTTCCCAAACTATCTGGAAGTGCCTGCATTTTCTCCTGAGCGGTGAGGCTGACAGTGCCTCGTTCCTTCAGCGTTACTGCCCATTAGCATTGAGAGCATTTAGCAGTAAGATCAGAGAGCCCCTGAGGACAGAGCGCTCTCAAATCAATCACTCAGGGACTCTCAGCCCCGATCAGCACAGCTCCCTCGTTCCCTATAGCTTCTGTGGGGGAAGAAAATCCATCTCTGCTCCCACAGAACCGCGGCCTGGCTGTTCAGTGAGCAGAAGGATGGAGCACTGATTTATTGCTCACACCTTGGAGAGGTCTCTGTGCCAGCTCCTGCTCCAGGCACCACCGTGCCCAGGGGCTGGGGGCTCGGGGGGGACCCTGGAGCTGGTCCAGGCTGGTCCCAGTGGATCCAGCACAGCCAGACTGGGGCTGCCACGGGAAAAAGGACATTTCATAACAGGCAAAACCTGCAGGGATGAGG
Organism: Gymnorhina tibicen; assembly: GCA_013399875.1. NCBI lineage: Eukaryota > Metazoa > Chordata > Aves > Passeriformes > Artamidae > Gymnorhina > Gymnorhina tibicen. The sequence continues at coordinate 1,440,304 of VXAZ01001058.1, read as the reverse complement.
AAAAAGCTGTGGGAAACATCCCTGAGACCACCCAGGTCCGAGCTGGGGGAGGAGGAGCTGCAGGTGACAGGCAGAGTCCCTTGTGCTGTGCTGGAGAGGCTGTGAGGGGGATGGGGCTGGTAGGGACTGACCACAGTCCCCTGGTCCTGTGATTTTTAAGTAATTTCTCTGCCCATATATTGAACCCCATGATTTTTCCCCTGTCTCCCGTGTCCTGTAGAGGATGGGAAGTGAGAGAATGGCTGGGTGGGTGTCTGGCAGCCGGCCAGTATCAACCCACCCAAAAAGCAGATGCACTTTTTTTGGTTTGTGACTGTGCTGTGAACCTGCCACCACACAGGAAAACTGTTCCTGCATTTCCTGTGATGACTTTGTAAAGCTCACCTTGCTTTCACCCACAAGCAGCACTTCTTCCCATGGCATAATGGGAAATGTTCTCCTCTGATTGAGAGGTTCCACCTGGAGGAGGATATTCCAGCTCCAAGCTGTGCCTGTTGTGCTGTTTGATCCATCACCCATGGCCACGGTGTCCCTGTGCCTCCTGCAGGCCTCCCAGAGCATCCTCACGGCTCTGCCTGGCACAGGGCATTAAATGGTTTGTCCTCGCTCAGCCAGCGTCTGCGGCCAACCAGCAGCTCAGCTGAGAGCATTTCAGCCTGAGTTTGTTACAATAATCGCCAATCTTGAATTGTTCCACCCTGTGCCACGGCAGGCCAGAAAACTTCTGGGAACCGCAGCAATTCCATTGTTTTGGAATGGATTCACAGCAACTCTTTGTGGCCAAATGACACAAGAGGATGTTGTCACCACCACAGCTCATTCAGGAATAGCTGCCTGAAGTCAGCATTCACTTATTGCCAAGCCTTTGCTGGCCACGGATGCCTACATTTATAAATCCAAGCAGGCAGGAGAACATGCCAGTACAAGTTGGTGATTTCTTCTCTTTCTGCCACAATTACTTCCCAGCCAGCAGACACGAAGAGCAGCACTGAATCCATTCTCACTCCGTGCACTCCATATGTTCCCGAGGACTCAATCTCAGATGATGCCAACAGGAATAGAGTTACACTACTGTGATATATTTCATCCTATGGTGGCTGTCTAAAAGTGACTTATCCACGTTCAATTAGAAGAAACATTCCCCTAAAAGGCAAGAAATCCTGTTACAAGTGCTTAATTAACAACTGGGAGTTTGATTCTTCCTTCAGCTTTCTTTGTACTGAGAGGTAGCAAAGATTTTCCTGCGCTTCCTTTTAAGAGCAAGCACGTTTATAATATCATTTAAATGTTTATAGTAACATTTTATGGGCACATACAGACCTCTGCTTGAAGAAGGCGTTGTACAAATGAATAAATTGCTACAGAAATCAAAAGCACAGGACTTGTGTATATACAGAATTAACCAGAGCCCCAAATAATTCTTAAAAGCTGCTATTGGCTAAAACATTTAATTGAGGGATGTTTCACCCGGTGAGAGCTCCAAAAGGAAAGGATCTGCGCACATCCCATGCATCCCCACTGCACCCAGCAGCGTGCTGGACACGGACACCTCTTCCCAGCCACAGCTTTCTGTGTTGGCTTCCCCTCGAACCGGCCAGCCAGAGAGGAAAGAGGAAACAGCAGATACGAAAAGGGGACGTGCCACAGTTAAAACAATCCTGGCACATGGGAATTTCTGCAGGAGACTCCATGGGATGGTGCTGCTCAGATTCCCAGGCCTGGGCTGGGCTGGCTGCTTCCAGGCCAGCAGCTGGCAGTGCCCTTTGAAACCACCAAAAGTGTGTCAAGAATTACAAGCTCCCAGCACAGACATCCCCAGCCTTCAGATCTGAACTCTATTTTTGGGAAATGTTCTGAATTTCCATGTGGTAAGTGGGAAAGAGGGAAAAGGAGGTGGAGGAGGAAGAGTGACTGCAGTGAAGCAGAGAGACTCCGGAAAAATTTGCCTTGCCCTGTCTCTGGGAGCAGCTCATGTGTTGTCAAGGGGTAACAGGGAATGCCAGCTTTCTGTCTAAACGTCTTCAAGCATTTTTCTTTAATAACTCGTCAGTTCTTGGTAAAAAGAGCTTCCCCAGCAGTGATTTGTGGTGGTAATTCTACCAGCAAGAAACACTGTTGAATTATGAAAAATAAAACCCTGCTGTGCTACTGGGTCACAGAATCTGTGTCAGCTGAGAGAAAGAATGAGCAGAACTGGGCAAGAAACAACTTCTGTCTGTCTGGGAGGTGTCTGCCAGGAAGCAGCTCCCTCGTGGGACCCAAGGAGGTGGACAGAGGCTGGTCTGTGAATGACCTGTGGGCAGTGGCGCTCCCAGCACCTGCAGGACGTGTGTGTGCGTGAGCAGGGCCCCTCCAGGACCCCTTCTCCAGGGATCCAGGCTGCGTTAGGGAAGCCAAGCACGGATCTTTCATCTTTCCAAGCTTAAGTGCTCAGCATCCCAACCTGCAATTAAAGCTGCCACCGGAATCGGAGTTTGTGGTGCTGAGCTCCTCAGCACCCACCCCGAATAAAGGCGAGTATTGAGGGATCTGCAGCCGCTGGGGCCCAGAGTTTGCTCGCAGGGGTTTAAAAGAACTCAGCTGTGCACGTGCAGTGCCTGGCCAGGTGTGCATGGGCAGCAGTGGGGTCAGGCCTGTGCTGCTTGTGTACTTCTGCACATCCCTTTGGCCTCGAGGAAAATGAAGTGCCCCGTTTTTGAACGAGACCTGCGGAATTTTCGACATTTTCTTGTAAAACAGTCAATATTTTCTCAGAAAACGTTTCATGAAAGATACATTGGTTTCTGGCCATCTCTTTTTCCCTGAGAAACTCTGCAAAGCAATTCAGTGAGAATGAAGGCTCTGCCGTAGAAAACAGGGTGGTGCAGTCCTGAAAGGGACTTCCATTTAACAGGTTTGAATTTGTGGAAGGAGTTCCTATATGCTATTAACTAGATGCCCCATCTGCAAATGGAGTAATGAATAAATTATCACGAATAAACACAAACATCCAAAGTCAGCAACAGCAAGAAAGTAAAAATAATGAAACTATGAAGGAAACCTTGCCTTTTTTGAAGAGGTATTCCTAACACACGAGTTGTCAGGGTGGGAATTGGTCCATCAGAACAGAAAAGTTTAGATACTTTTGCTAAAAGTTCTCTGTTAAAAACTGGTCTAATGGTAAGAAAGCTTCAAATTCCTCAGCACAAGCTGTTTACAGAGATTCTGCAGGCACCACGCTTGGACAGATTGGCACAATACAGGCAGGCAGATAACTGTGGAGGCATTCACATGGATTCAGTATCCTGAGAAAAATCCTGACAGGCCTCACAGATACCGATCGACAGTATTGGAAATACAGGAGCCAAGCTGTACATCTCTGAATTATGCAACTGGTATTTCTTTCTTTCTCCTACAGCCATCAAACTCAATAAAATTTTAAAGTCCTATAAATCCCCCTAGAAGTGCTCCATCTAGTCACTGTTTTCAGGCAGGAATAAATATATTGGAGGAATATAATCTATGGATCTCAGTGATTTAAATGCACTCTCGTGAGGAATGCAGACGTGGGCACTGCTGGACACACAGGCTTGGTCTGAGAGGCTGAATGAAACCCCTGAAAGGATTTGGAGCTGGGTGGATCCAGCAAAGGGGGTGAAGCACAACAAAACCGGTTAAGCCAAAAAGGATCTTTGTTACAGAATCCTTCCCATCAAAGCACAGGAGCTGGTGGGAAACAGGCACACAAACACGGGGATGTTGAGAAAATGCAGCCTCCATTCGAACTGGATTTGGACACCTGAAGTGTCCAGAGCCCAGGCCCCAGTGCATCCCTCCTGCCTGGCTGAGATGCTGCTGGCCAGCCCGTGTGCCCAGAGCTGTGTGAGTGTTCCAGAACCCAGGGTCCCCTCCTGAGGAGCTGCCTGTTGCTGCCAATTACTGCTGAAACAATACCTCAGGACAGAGAGAACCCCGTGAAGCTGTGAACTCTCTGCTGCTATTGTCTAGAGATGGGATCAGCAAAAAGCCTTCAGGCAGAACATCTGTAACGTGGACAGACAGATGTTTGCACTTGCAGTTCTAGAAATTAACATATATTCATGGAATTTCTGTTCCCTTCATGGTGGAAAAGAGGTAATCCCCCTTTAGAGTGGTTCTATTTTCTGCTTTACTGTAAATGGGGAGGTGGGTGACATTTATTTGTTAAACATTGCCATAAATATTTAGCAGAGCAGGGCTCAGTTGAGGAGAGGACACCTAAACAGATTGCTGGTGAGCTAACCCTTGGAGATTTTCCAGCTTTCTCTCTCTTCCTCCCCGTTTTGTGGTTTTTTTTTTCTTTACGGATAAACTAAATAAACATTTGAAAGGAGACACACGACTGGAACAAAACCCCCATAAATAATTCAAAAGCAAATTAATAGGATTCAAGATACACTTTCTGATTATCAGCACAGGATTCTACTCTTTATTTTATTTTTTTTTTACAGTAGCACCCAGCTGGTACAGTGCATCATGCTAATCAGGGAGTGCCTTTCACATTCCCGCAGCTCCTTGGAAACGCATCTCCATCAAACCGCTTTGAAGTTCAATTTTAATTTAGATGCAAACTATCCCAAAAGTACTGCTAGCCTACAAAGCGCCTCTGGCAGGCCATAATTACGAGGCACTGGAGCTGTCGGGTTTGATTAGGGGGTGGCCGCGGTCGCTCGGGCCGTGCAGCACCGCTCAGCCCCTCCCGATGGGTCCAGGTTTCCTCCCCAGCACTCAGCGCTGGGGCGTGGGGGGTGTTTTTATTTACCGCCTGCTTTTCCATCAGCCAGAGCCTCCAGAGCACCGCAGTGATAAAGCCGTGCGGGAGAGCATCCCCCAGTCCCCTCCTCACCCAGGCATGCCTGCTGCAGCATTTCATCTGCAAGAGATTCGCAGCAGGAGGCTTAAAACAATCTGCTGGTATTAGGGCTTAATAAAAGAGCAATATTGTGTCACAGCGCTGGGGTTTGAGGAGTATCACTGCAGCTGAACGGACCAATTCCCACCAAAATAAATAATATTTGGAGGATAAGAATAATTCTTTTGAGAAGAATTTCTGTGCTTCTGAATCCATCATGTATCCCACGTTCAGCTGATTTCAGTGCGGTTACCTGGGACAGGAACCTGCACCAGGAAATGTAATTAATATTTACAGTTCCTGCCGCTTTCAGTACAGGCCGTGGACAGGGAAAACAGAGAGTGTGCATTCCAGAAAACACAGGCAGCTTTAACAGCACATCTGACCTCAGATATTCAAAATAACAGCCCCGAGAAGCCCTCCTGGCCCAAAGCCCCAGCCCTGACCCTGGCTCCAGGAAGGGCCCTGGATGCACTGCCATGGTGCAGGATGACATCAGGAATACCAAAAACCCCATTACCTCCCCCAAGCAGAAAGGCAACACCAAATACAAAGGACACCAATTTCCCTCTGTCTGTGGGGTTTATTCCGTGTGTTCATTCTCTGCTGTAGGCCCGGGGCCAGCACGGTGCCTCCCCACTCTCTGGGGGTCCATTTTTATCCCCTGTTCCTGGAATTTCCTATCTGAAACAGACACTGCCTGTAACGCCTGAAGAGAAAGCAGCTTCTAAAATCTTGCTCTTCCCCCAGCTCCACTGTCTCACTTGTTCAAAGAGATGAGGAGAATCTGGCAGTACTTGAGATTTAGCAGGGCTGGCCAGCATTACCTTTGTGATTGTCTGCTCCAGATGCTTCTCAGAAGCAAAGACAAAAAATGTAATTACAGTTCTGAGGGTTCACCCTTCAGTCAGCCCAAGTGCTCCAAATGCCCCAGACCACCTAAGTCCTCCCCACACAAGCTTTTCCTCCTGCCCACCCATGAAATAAGATCTCATTCTTGTCTGACGCTCTCATTCCAAGCCGGGTCTGAAGGTCACAGCAGCAGCCCTGTTGATTCCAGTACCCAGGAAATGTTTTATCTTCCCGTCCCTTTCGCTGTGTGCCTCAAACACATTGAGAGTACTCTGGGTCTCCTCAGGGTCACGCTGAAAAATAAGCCTATTAATACAGAAGGGTTTCAAAATACTTGAAGAGCTCATTCAGCAAAGTTTGCATCTCTTGTGTAGGCTCCACTGGAGCCAGCCTTCCTCACTCTGCACTCAGTCACTCTCAATATCCGTCAGGGCACTTCACTCAGCCATAAAGGAACTGCAAGCAGAGATGAATCTCACCCTTTCTCCTTTCGGATAGCTCAGGAAGCCACCAGCCTCCTGTTTTTAGCCTAACTACAGAAGACAGCTTAATGAGGCTCGGGGAAGATCACCTTGAATGTTAGCCAACAGCCCATTGTCACAAGAAGAGTTCCTTGCATCAAAATCTGTGTAGCCCTTGAATAAACCTCTTTGATTGTGCCTGCACTGGGGCTGTGCTCATTCCTGCTCCCTCAGCTGTGGGAGCTGTGAGTGCACGTGGGATGCTTACGGTGAGAAGGACGAGGGGATCATACTGGACTCTTGGTTGTAATCATTAATTTAAGGAAAGCTACACCAAGAAGTGAAGAAGGAAGGGTTTGGAGACAGCATCTTTCATTCATTTATGTCTGTAACAGAGGCAGACAACAGAAGTGGAAAGCCCTGCACATGTGCACAGACACTCAGCTTCTGCTGCCTTGGGAAACCTTCCCATGTTTGCCTGCATGCCCAAATATTCACCCTCTCATCCTGCCTCCAGTCTGGGAAACATGAGGAAATGAGGAGCAAATAAAAGTCACATCACTGTAAGAAAATGCATTTTCACACAAGCAGGGAATATATCAAGATTCCTCTTTCCCTGATAGCAGATGAATAGAGCAGAAAATGAATTCCTCAAAAACTACTGCTAATGCTGACCTTAAAATGGCCCAGAAATAATTTCAAAGGTTTTAGCCTGATTGTTTAAATACACCTTCAGCATTTTCTGCCTGCCGTTAATCAGACATTTATTACTAATAACTCCTTATCTCTCAAACATTCACCTGTATAAACCAATCATTATAATTAGAGGGTGCTTTGGCCACTGCTTAAAATGTGGAGCACAGAAGTCTCATCTCCACCCTGAATCCTCTCCTCTGCTTGCTGCAGTGCTTGCTGTCCTTTCATGTGCAGAAGCTGTTTCAGGCAGAGGGAAATCTTTCTTGTTGTGCTCTTGCAGAACACCCACCACCCTGGGGTTCAGCTGTCACCAGCATGAACCTTCTGGTCTTGGTGTATTAACTGGTTTTGATATGAAAATCATGGCATAAAGGAAACATGCAACAGTGAAGCGGTTTGCATCACAAAAAGAACGGTTTTATTCTTTTTTTTTTAACAAATCATGCAAGTTTTCTGATTTCTCTTATGGATTAAGAATGTACTTGGTCAAGGGAAAACATCTGTCCAAGCAGTGAGGAAGGAGAGCCATATGCCTGAACGAGCTGCTGCTCAGGACTAAGTGAAGAAAATCTAGAGGGCTGGCTTGGGATTTACTCTCTGGAGGGGAAAAAAGCAAGAATTCACCGCAATCTGTTCGCGTAGGAGAGAGGGACAGAGGCAAGGATGGGAGGGCAGAACGACAGCAACACCTGCAGGAGTAACACTGCTGAATAGCAAGCAGCACGGGCCGGTTCAGGACAAACATCTGTGCCAGGGAAAGCCCCACGCTGGTGTCAGCACTCCCCCACCCCAGCACGGGAATGGTGGGAAGGACAGGACAGACTGGAGACAGCTGAGGGACGGGTACTCCATTAAACGGCACAACATCCATTTCCTTCCCCGGGCTCAGCCCAAAGGCACTGCTAATAGAGGGAGCTGGAGGCAGGCAAATTACCTGTCAGGTGCCAGGGCTGCTAATGAAGAAGGATTCAAAGAGCAGGGGTAAACACGGCCGGGAAAGCAGCTCCGAATGCACAATGAACGGGAGTGCTCGGCAGAGCGCAGCTCCTCCTTCAGCCTGGAAACAGAGGGCCTGGAGGAGCAGATGGAGCACACAGACCCTGGTCTGGGAAACACCCCAGAGTTCCTCTGCTCCCAGGGTTACAGGACAGGCTATTCCCAGAGAAGGGGTGGCTGTGATCAGTTGCCGTAGGTGTGCACTGGAATGCAGGGGGGTAATGATGGAATCACGGAATTGTTAAGGTTGGAAAGCACCTTTAAGATCATCAAATTCAAGTTTTCACCCCCCAACAGTCCTGTTCTCCAGGGCTGGCGGGACTGGCAAAGTAGGGAAAGCAAAATGCAAAATTCAACCAAGCAGTCGAATGAAACCACTCGATTATGGGATTTGTGGCATTATCCCTAAACTAGAGTCCTGGACACCTTGTTTTAATTGTGCAGATCCCTTTGATTCCCACATCACTCTCTGAACTCCGGGTGTTCGTGTGAGCTGCCCAGGCTTCCTCCACAAGACAGATGATACCTCTTGAAATAAGTAGAATAAATCATCCCCTGAAAGCCCCTTTCTATTTACTGAATGTAGAGGCAGTCTAGTTTATTTAGACCAGAAATCTATTTTTCATATGTCCAAAGCTACATGAGATGAGCCTCACCATTTTTCTGCCTTTTTTCTGAAATCTGTCAGCAAACTGGGGATAACATCTGCAGTGACACTGCTGAACACTGAAGACATCACCCATTCCTGTTCCAGAGCAGCCACATGCAGTTGTACTAAAAAGAGCTCTGGAAGAATATAAACAGATTTTTAAAAGGCAGAGAGTTGCTTTTTAGTTGTTATTATTATCATTATTATTGTTTATTTGTGGTCTAGGTTTCAACACTAGCTTTATTTTCCCTACCAGAAATTAAAGGTTCCTGTGAACTGCAGCTCTAAAGGGAGCTCTATACAATATCAAAGGCAATCCTACAAAGCTACGATTTTATTTGGCTGGTTTTGAAATAAACAAAGGGAGAGGATTTTGATCACATTCCGACGGTCTCAATTCTGTGAAGTTTGACAGCAGCAGTCCTGAAACACTCTTATCAGTCAAGGTCCATTTCTATATTGGGCAGATGAAAAAGTTTGCAGCTTCACAGAGCTGACTGCACTTCTAAATGTCTGGAAACACAGATTTGACAGAATTGAAGCTCTTCACAAACAGATATTGATCTCTCCAAGACTGTAGATAAAAATCTGTTGAATAAGGTTGAAACATTTGTTTGTCTTGAAGCATGAACTAAATGTTTTAGGTAGCTCTGATTTTTAGATTATATGCTGAATGACACCTGTCAAAAAGATACAGCTGGAATATGTCAGAAAAACCCAAATTAAATGTTTCAGCAAAGTTAATTATAAGATCTCTGAGACTTCAGAGAAATTCCAGCTTGTGTTAGTTTTTTTTGCTCCATTTGGAACAAACCCAGAGTAAGAGATGGCACATCCTCAAGGAGCTCAAATCCCGGGATATCAGTACAGCCATTAAATGCTGTTATCTGTCAGTCCTACAAGGGTCACGTCTCGGAGGAGCATCAGAGTGAAGATGTTACAACATTTCAGGGGATTGTTTCTTGTCTTACTCATCTAATTTGCCATTCAGTTGCATTGTGAGTACGAGTAAGGCACGGTAGTAGGAAGCCTTTTAACCACGGTGTCGATTTGAAGGGGTCCAAGCTTTTGGGTCACTCAGCTTTCCAGGGAACTATTTGTTATTTCACTCCTGAAAATTATGATAGTATCATGCAAGCAGTTCTTAATGCTACTTTTCCACATTAAATCCACCACTTGTCAGGAGGGCTCGGCCACCAGGTGCTATTTTGATTTAAAATGTACGCAGGAGAGATTAAAATGAGTCGAGTATATTATCTCTGCACGCATTTGTCGCTGACAAAACGTATTAATTGCACATGGAAATCAATGCAGAGCAGTGTAGCTTTCAACCAAGCTACAGAATTAAATACAGGGCCTATCAAAGCTGATAATCCCTTATTGAATCAAACACATTGCCAAGGTCACCCAAAATAAGCAGCCTGTGAAACATATCAGAGCAGAGTAAGTCACACACACGGCTGTGTGCGCGGTACTGTACGCCCCGGGCAGCACCTGCCAGTAAATACACCCAACAACTCTGGTCTTGTCATAAAAAAGAAATATTTTCCCTTAGGAATGGGCAGCCTTGAGGAAGGAGGGAATGCTCACGTGGGACTCATGGAATTAAAGCTCAGCTCTTGGCTTAGTCTTAGGATTTGTGCCAATTACCTCATGTTTGTGTGCGCTGGCTCCGTAACTGGAACTAACCCTGAATCCCAATCTTTGCCTCCCCCAAGGAGCCACTCAGCTTGGAGAATCCTGAACACTGACTGGCAGGGCCTGGGTGACATCTGGCACCAAAAGGGGCTGGCTCAGCGGTGCAGCTGCCACATCAGGATGTCTGTGGCTCACACTGAGAGAATATTTTGAGCATAAAGCTTCAGCTGGTGACTGCCCGTTTCCGAAAATACCAGGTTGCTGCAGCTGAGCAGCACTTTTACATTTCAGTGTGCAGCAGCTCAGACAGCACAGATGGGCACTGACAGGGTCACTGCCTGCTCCCTGCACCACTTCTCACTCAATACCCTCTCCTCCTTGCTCTTTCCTGCAGCATCCTCCCCCTTCTCTGCTTGGGAGCTCTGTCACCTTCCTACCTCGAGCCCAAAGCCTGAAACTGCACAATGTCCCCACCACACAGTGAAAAGGACATTTGCAGATGTGGCACTGCGTGCTCATCAGCACCTGCTGCTCCTTCTCCTCACCCTTTATCCACTCTGTCTCTGGATTTGGAGGGTCTTTGGGTCAGGGATTGGTTTTTCTCTCTGGGCTGGGGGAAATAAGGAGCTGTTTGCTAATCCTCAGTCATTCCCGCAGGAATGTCACATTAGAGCTCATCAGTAGCTGATTATCAAGTCCACACCACACTTAAAACAATGCCCAAATGTATCACTTTTAAAACAATGCACAGCTATTCCTTCAGTAATTCTGGCTGTTGCATTCTCAAGCGTTCCTTTGATTTATTAGCCCAGTGTGTTATTAAAATAATGAATTATGTGTTGGTACATTGCATTTAACGCAGCACACACAGGGGCAAGTACATCTGCTACCTATTAATCAAATATTCACTAACAAAGGTTGATTAACAGCATTTTACATATTTACAGCAAGAGTGAAAAGCATAATAGAGCTGCACTGAAGATAAATGATAATAAATTATTAAAATGCATTTATCTGTGCACTGATTAGTGCGTGGGATAGACAGAACTGCAGGTATGGTTTTGTTCATCACACAATGCCAGTTTGCTATTGAAGCAGGCATTTATTTAACACCTTATTTTCAGCTTTTTGGGGGAAAAAGAATTCCCCCAAAAAGCTGTAGAGCTGTTCACATTCCCAGTCCAATTCAAAGGCAGTCCCCTCACATGGGATTTCCATGTCCAGCAATCCCCTGGTTTAACCTTTCCCATCCCCGTAGGTGTGCATGGGCAGCTCAGAGCCTGACGTGCACGCCCCAGAGCCGAGCTCTGATCTGGCCTTGGGTGACTCCCTTCCAGCTCTCCAGCCTTCAGGACTCCCTGAAGGAGTGTGTGAAGGAAGGGAAGATCTGCCAAGGAAGCACCAACAAAATCCAAGGCCTCTTAAATGGATATTTCACAACTTCTTTCTGCTAAGAGTTGAAATCACAAAATCATGTTCTTATATTTCCTGTGTAGAGAAAAGGCCAGGAGCATTTTCCTTTCACTGGAGCTGAGCTGATCTGCACAGAGCTAAGCTTAATTCTCTTGCCTAGGCCCAGCTCCCAGCTATGACAACGGATTAAAGGTCTGGAGTCCATGGACCCCTGGAAATCCTACTGAAATCAGTCAGAAATCCGAGTGCTTCCAGGCAGCAGGATTCTTCTCCCTTGTTAATTATTGGCAGTTTCTTTAACCAGACTTCAGAGAAAATTCCTAAATTGCCTTTTTATTGATTTTCGACATAACAGTATCCCAGAAAGCAACATGGACTATAAATGAGAGCTTAAAGATGCCGTGCACATAGTGTGGAACAGGGGAGAAAAATGTAGTATGTTAATAAACCCAGCTAAAAGAATACAAACCAGAAAGTAAATAAACAGATGCAGGAATTACGGGAGTTCAGAGAGAAGAAATTAGGGTTTGCATTAAGAGAAAATTACAGTACAAGGAAAAATATTATGGGAAAAATATTTGCAGCTGGTGTAAATCAGTATTGACTCTGTTGATTTAGTCCAGCTGAGAATCCGGTCCCTGCATCCTCACGTTAGTATGGAGAAAAACAACCCAATTTTTCTCTGTGGAAAATAATTCCACGTGAAAAAAACCCCACTTCTTCCTGATCATTTATCTAAGAGCTCACTTGTAAACCATTCTACTGAGAGTAAATCACTTATCAATCTTTTCCGTAAAACAAAGGCAGAGATCGAGTCCCGGGTTTAATCTGCTGTGAGTGGCACTGTGTGGCCAAGAAAGCAATTTCTAAATAGTGCAATTAAAATGACCTTCAGAGTTTTGCAGTAGAGTCTAAAGAAGCCCAAACTTGAGAAATTTAAACAGTGAAGAGCATATAAAAATATAAACTGCACGTGTCTTACAGGTATTTCTCTGTCACAGCCTGAACTCACTTCCAAGGGAGGGGCACTGGATGTGTGTGACAAGGGTTGCACTGGGGGTTTTCCCAGGGCTTAAGAGTCTTTACCTGTATTTACCTGGGGTGTAGGGATGAGTTGGAGGTGGAACAAAAGTCCACAGGAAACCAGGCTTGATCAGCTCGACCCTCACAGAACAACCTGGTTCATTCTTTTTTGATGACAAATCAGGCTTCCTTATCAGGCTTCCTTATCAGATGCAGGGATGGTTCAGAGACTGGGGGGGTCTGCAGCCCTTCATGGAGCGATCAGAGCTCAAAATGATCTGGGTAGCCAGGAAAATGGACCAAGATCCATAGGATGAAAGTCAGTGAAGAAAGAATCAAATGCCAAGTACAAAACAGGGAATTACTGCCAGGGCCAAATCATTGCAGCTCATTGCAAGCCATCACTGAAGATGGGTGAGAGTTTAGAGTGGACACTAAACACACATGTGCTGTTCTAGAATACATTTTCTGATTATTTTGTTATTAGAAATATGCACCACACTGTGCTGATGATGACAGATTATTTTTTAAAATTTAAACTAAAATTGGATTATACTATCTGCTGGAAGCTTTTTTTATAATAGGAATTGCTCTTTTTTCTGTACTCCTAACACAGAATTCTCTTTGTCAGCTTTATCTTAAACACGTAAAAAATAAATTCAAGTCTGCTTCTGGAAATATACAGCTGTCAGTGGCTGAGGGAATATTTTTGATCAAGCAGCTGCTAGCTAAGTAAGCTGAAGAACAAATACTCGCTCTGAAAGTCTTTCTCTATGTCAGACATACAAATATTCCATTATATGACAAGCCATGTGCTGGGATGACTAGAAAAATACCGGGAAAACCCACCAACCACGCCATTAATCCTGCAAGCAGCCATTGTGTTAGCTACAGACCTGACTCTGCTGCTCTTAGTGCCTAGCCACAGCTGGGAGTGCAAGCTTTTCAAGGCACGTTTCAAAGCCCTGCCTCACTGCCATGTCCCATGTCTGTGGCTGGGAACGAGTCAGTCCTGGTGTCAGCAGCTCTCAGAGCTGGCAGTGCCACCGGGAGCGAGCTCTCTGCGCGGCCCAGGCTGGGCACACCAGGGACAGGTGCCACAGGAGGTGCAGTGGGATGTGTTTTCCGCCGGGATGGACACGGAGCTCCCTGGTGTGCTGAGGGGCTGAAGGGCGTCAGGACTTCCCGAGCTCCTCCAGCTCTGCTGCCTCACAGGAGCTGAGAGAACGCAATGATGTGACTGTGTCCATGCCTTGGAGAGGCTGCGCACCTCACGGTAAGCTTTGGTGTTGGGGAACACAAATCACATCCTTGGTTCTAAACAGCTCCAAGTCCCAGTTTAATAAAGATCCCACTGCTGAAAAGAGCTTCTATGAATGAGGGGTTTCTGAGACAAAGGGACTGCTTTAGCATTTAAAAATTTCAGTGGCGGGGAGAAATTTTACTGCTAATGCAATACATCTTTTTCTTCTGTCACACCCTCCCCCCCAGGAGCTCAGTGCAGGTAAAGGCTACGCAGGAATCTCCCTCTGGGGTCTGTGGCACCACTGCTACTCTGCTTGCAAGGCAGCTCACACACAGAACCGTGACACTCTGGTCCAACACAGGGAGTGCTCTCCTGGGGCACCTCATGGCTGTGATCGGTTCATCCCTGCCACAGCCCCGTGCGCTGAGGGTGTGCAGCCTCGTTTGATGGATACTCACAGGGGAGAGGGGCCCTTACTGCAGCTGGGAGCTGGACACTCCTTCAGGCCAGGGGAACAGAACAGATTATTCCTGGGGTGGCTGAGAGTCCTGCAAACACATGCTTGGCCTGAAGCAGAGTTTCGTTTCCCTTTCCTCCCCCTGCCTGGCAAGGTCCTGGCAGTTCGGGCACCTCAGCCCCGGGAGAAGGCTCCAGGCATGAGCAGCACGCCCAGGGCTGTGCTGGGGGCTGCTGAAATGCAGGAGGAGTCTCTGCTGGAGATCACCCCCCCTGCGGCTGCTGGGTGGAGGCTGTGGCAGGAGGGAACAAGGGGCACAGCACTGCCCAGGTACTCTCCGGGCAGAGCTGCTCCTTCCTGAGCACCATCCGCTGGAATGCGACCCCCCCATCCCCTGCCATGCACAGAGCAGCATTCCAGAGCGCCCTGTGATGTGCCGCTGCCACGGAGGGAAAGGAGAACTCCTCAAACCCAGTCCTGAGCCTGAATAAAGCCCCCCATCCTCTCTGTCAGAGGGATTTACCAGCACGTTTTGTCACATCTTGCAGTAACGTTTTTTAACGCGTCGGTTCAGCTGAGTGACTGCAGCACAGCAACCATTGCACAGTGATTGTCAAACTCTTAAAGTTACTGCCTGTGATTTGCACACAGAATTACCGTGCCTCATCCCTTCCAACCACAAACACAGGTAACTCAGACTTGTCAAGAACCCTGCATCAAATTCATCCTTAGTGCAACTCGGTGGGAATCCAATGAAGTTTGTGTTAGAGATGGATTTGGTCCACTGTCTCTTGATTGCTGATATATTGGGATCAAAGCCTTGCCAGGGATCCCACTGTGTATGAAATGGTTGCATTTGTCAGTGTTCAGGCATCCAGCAAAATACTCCCCGTGTTCCCTCCATTCCAGAAAGAAACAAAACACATTCAATAATGAAAACCTAAACCGAAGAGAAGGAACTGCAAATACAGAAAATGGGGCTTGATCATCACCCAAAATGAGTGACAATCTGACAGAACATTTCTGAATGGATTGCTTTGCTGATAATTGTTTTTTATTACATTTTCCTTGCATGTAGCTAGACTGGGATATTCTAAACTCCTTTTTTAGCTTTGCAAGTAAAATACAAAAATGATCAGTATTATTTCCAGTGGGGTCCTAACCATGCAGGGAACAGAGGGTTGTGCTGGCTCGACAGTAATTAATTTTCCAAGGTCAGGTTCCATCTCCTGTGAGTAACAGCAGCAGGGGTATCAGTGTTTTCTGAACACCTGCCACCTCCCCGAGATGTCTGTGGTCAGAAGAAAATTGCAGCACTCTCCCTGAATTCCAGTTACACCAAAGCCTTTTGCCTTGTTTAACGCTGGCAAAGGTTACATGGGGTTTTTCTGTAACAGTCCTCTCAAAGCAAGCAAAAAGCCCAGAGAAGGTCAAGAACACACTTGTGTTTCCTTGCCTACACCAACCAAACCTTCCAACGAGCCTGCACGAACACTTATCCCCTGCTCCAGTGCACTGGCAGCACTCAGAGCTTCCCAGGCTCTCCCACCAACAGCTCTGGCACACACACGTACACAAGAAATGTAGGTTAAAATTACACCTAAAAGTGGGCTTTGATTTGGCTTTTTGTTTTGAAGAGCAGCGAGTTTAACACATCTGGTACAAGGTCCCTGACTCTCAACATTCGTACCAGGAGACATATGGCAGAAATGTAGTTTCTCCTTTTAAATAAAAGAGAATTTTCTTTCTGGATTTCTTAGAAGAAAAAGAACTTCTTTTTAACCATATGTCTTCTCTGTGTATGTACTGGAGCTGGAACTGTGTGGTAGCTCACACGAGAAGGAGACATATGTTAAAAGCTGTTCTCTTTTCTCTGTTCTAGAAAATAAAAAGAAATAGCAGTTGCTCCAACAGACACTGAAGTCAAAGTAAAACCTCACACTGATTACAGCAGTAACCAAGTCAGAGCCACGCTATGCCTCACGGTGATTATTTGCTTCTTTTCCTAAAATGAGGTGGGGTGGCTGGCGCTGTGCAGTGTCCTGGCATCGTACAGAGAGAGCAGCAGTGGGACGAGGCAAGGGGATGCAGCAGAAGTGAACAGGGGGAAACAATCCACGTCAACATCATTATAAAAGTCATAGCAATGATTTAAACAACTTAAAAACATCCCTAAAGACCCACAGCGCTGTGAATTAAACAAAAATTACAGCTTGCAAAAAGAAAAAGACATGGAACAATGTTTTGAATGAACCTGTCACTCGTGGTGACATGACTACAATTTCCCAGACACTTAACATTTGCTCTTCTCTTGCGCAGCACACACCCCCCAGCGCAGCTCTGTGCTGAGGGAGGTTACACCAACAGCCATTGCCCTGAATTAGTGCTGGAATGGTTATTTTAGGAACCCCACCTATCTGAATCCAGGCTCCAGGCAGTATAATTAAACAGCCTGTGAAAGGATTAGCAATCCTTAATTGCACTTTCCTCTCACGTTGGCTCACAGTGAAGGACAGACCTGCCCCATCCCAGCCATTCTGTAGGAGACCATTCCAAGGATGGCATTGGCCATTGGGTCTCTGGTATTGCCTCTCCTTCCTTTCAGAAAATGCTGATGTTTCACTGGGAAATTATTTTTTTACTGGGTTATGGCCCCTCAAAACCACCATTTTCAAAAAATGGGAAGCAAGCCATAACCTCAGTTTGCTTTCAGATACAGCCTCACCATCACTGCACCGTGACCTTGTGAAACGTTCAGATTCTTCAGCAAAACACTCCTTTTTCCACACAAAACTATTATCACTTTTCAATTTTAAAAATCAAATCAGAAAGAATTTCAATTTGCCACACGGCTCTGAAAGTTAAATACTTACTATATTTTCATTTTTTTTACTTTTTTTTCAATAATGGACAGAAATACCAAATAAACATGAAAAAACCCAGAGGGCGGGCGTACATTTTGCAAATTCCCACAGAAAAACTGATTGGTTCTGTGGCCAACCAGCTCTGAACACCTGCATTCATCTTGCTTTTACTTGAAATTGTGCATTTGTCCAGGGCCAAGGCACATTTTGACCTCTGGAACAGCCCCCATCACTCCTGCTTGGCAATGCTCAACTGGCAAGTCCTGCAGGCAATTTTTTTAATCTTCCAGCTACTGAAATATTTAATTTAAGGTATAACTTCTCCATTAATGAAATCAAAGGGGCTTGGTAGAAATACTCTGGAGACTTTTTATCATTAGGCCATTTAAAGAAAGTAGTGAGAGGAAAATCAAAACTCTGTGATGTCTGGAGGGGAAAAGTAAGTGAGGAATAATTCAGAGAGAAGATGAGACAAAGGGAAGGGAAAATAAAGGAGGTAATGTAAATTTTATTCTGGTTTGCTTTCACAGCTCCTAAGTAATTTCTCCCACTTGTGCCCCAAATTATATTGTCTGTGCCCTTAAAAAGCAAATTAACATTTACAGACTTCTTTTCTCTGGATGTAATAATTTATATCCCTTTCATAACTGGCTCTGTCAGTTAAAGAACAAAAAATAGTAACAAACTGCATCATCCACAGCTTCTGCTGCCATTTCCCATTGCCCATTCTGCGTCCCCATCACCCACGCTGAAAAGAAGCTTCTGACACCAGGCTACATCAAAACAGCTTCAAATGGCTGTGACATGGGAAGTCAGAATAATGGGGGGGTTCTTCCTAGCATATTTTATTCAAAATGAAAACCCTTAAGAGGAAACCCCCCAAAGCTTTTCTGGCAGGTGGCTGACGGCTCTGCAAAGCCGAGCAGGGGAAGGAGAGTGACTATCACACTCTCACATGAAGTGGGGCGCACAGAGGGCTCCAAACACCCAGCCAGTGCTGAATAAGGTCTCTCTGGATTGCATAAGGAATGGAGCATGGTAAGGGTCCAGTTCCTTGAAAATAATGAGGGAGATCCTAATAATTGACTCTAATTTTTCATTTGGGTCCTGCTGCTTTGCAGAACCATAACAGCCACATCTAGAGAAGTGTTCCCAGGCTGCCCTGCTCCGGGTCTGCTGAAATCTGAGAGTCCTGTCTAGGCTGGAGGAAGCCCTTTACCAGAAAAAGACCTGCAGCTGTGAGAAATAAGAGGACATATTTTCTTAATTAATAAGTTGCTTGCTACCTTCCTACGAGGTGACTTCTTGTAGTTTCCTTTGACTTGTCAGAAGTCTGTTTTATTGCCTTGGTTGGGTTTCTAGAACCACTCTGTCTCACTGTTTTTATTAAAACCAACAGCAAAGAGTCCTACCATGTCCAAATATAGACTTAATAACCCTTATTTACACCACATGGGCACTGAAAGACTCAAATCATTCACGTTTGTACAGGGCTTCAATACCATCAGGCAAAGCAGAGCGGAGAACGCAACAATCAAAGAAATGATTGTCTGCTCCCATTCCAGAACAGGCTGCAATAAGAAATACACAGAGGGGTCTCCACAAAGGCTAATTTTGGGCCCAGAAGGCTGCTCTCTGTAAGCACTGGCTGTAATCAATAGAAAGAGACAGGCACCTTCAGAGGGCACTTCAGAGCAGCAGCTAATTTAAGTGCTCTGAATTGCACTCCTGAAACCCCCATCTCTCAGAGGTTTATGTACTGGAGGTGTTCCTCCAGCACTGGCACAGAAAGAGCACGAGAGGAGTAAATCTCCTGTGTTTGGTACCAGAGTCGTGGCACCCGTAAACCGAGGGCACATCCGGTGCCAAAACAAGACAAAGTGCAGGGAGGCCCAATTCCACCCTGATGGGAGCTGGTGAGGCCACAAAACCCTTCTGGGAAGGGGTCTCACCCTCCCCCGGCACAGGGAGAGAGGCTGAGCAGTGTCAGGGTGCAGCAGTCCCCAGCCCGGGGCAGCCCAGCCACACCTGCCCCAGGCACTCAGCTTTTCCTGCCTCAGACTCCCAAGGGACCTGGTCCTGCTTGGCTTTCCCCTCCCTTTTACACAACAGTGTCCCCTGGGCCTCTCCAAAACCAGAATGAAGTGTGAGAGACACAGAAGTGCTGGGGATCCTCCCAGCAGGAAACAAGGCTGATTTTGGGACAGATCAACAGTGAAAGTAGGACACGTCAGACACACACGTTACGTGAGGTGATACCTATTCATGTCTACTTTCAAACAGAGGCCTTCCTGACAACTTTGAACAAACTTTTGTTATTGTTGAGGCACAAAACAGAATAAATACATATTCAAAATCGGTAATGAACTCTGTTCTTTAAGAGACATCTATTATTTTTCTGTTGTGACAATAATGGGGCTACTGCATCTTGTCTGCAAGGGTGGTGTTCTCTGAAAATCCTTTTGGCAGAAACAGCCCAGCCAGCAGGTCACGTTCATCCACCATGTAAATCACTCGGAATAATGGGATTTCCAGCCTTGAACCCAGAGACAGCCACCTTACAGCCTGCCAGGCAGCCTCTGTCCAGGTTTGTTATTTGTGAGTGAAGTGCAGCAAATACCCACGCCACCTCCTGGACTCACACTTCCCTGCTACGGGAAGAGAGTTATTGCACAGCCATGTGCTACCTGCAGGAGAGGAACTGGGGGGTCAGCCTGAACTCAGTAACTCTACAGGCCTTTTCCAACCTAAAAGATTCTATGAAAAGAAGGGAACAGAAGCTTTTCCCTATCTTCTACCACCGCCTGTCTCTGGCTTGTAACAAAGGGAGCACACGAGGGGCCGTTAATGCCTTAGCACACCTTCTTCTTCCTACAAGCCCTCCTGAAGGTATTTATAATTTACCTGAGGCTGGAACTAGCAGCAGTAAGAGAAACAGAAGCTGGGTTACCTACAGCACTCTCAGAAAAGAACCCAGGATCAGATAGGAAGGAAAGGAAATCAATGTGTGATTGCTCTTCTCCATCCACTGTAAATATGTTGGTGAGGGACATGATTCATCTCTGCTGGTGAAAACCGGATTGTAAGTATTGTCGAAGCAGAAGGGGAATTTTGAAAGGAAAATGTGTTCCTGCATTCATGGCTAAGCACTCTGCAGAAAGACTTTTAATTGGATACATGACAAATCCCGGAATAGGAGAGCAGCCCAGAACCTTGAGGAGCAGGAGTCAGAAGTTGTCCTACAGCCTGGCCCTCCTTTACAGAGCAGGACAGTCCTCGGGCTTGCTGTGACACCCTCCAGTGGGAAAGGCTCACAAGCCAGTGCTCCTCTCAGTGCTCCCATCAGAAAGGAGACAGATTAACAGAAAAGTTCTCCATTTACCTGACTCCTTCCATTCAACACCATTAACAGTCTCAGAAATAATTTGCAACAAAGACTTACAGTGTATCTGAGAAGTGAGATAAAGTAGCAAGGACATGATAAATGAGGAGAGCTCCTTGAAGGACCACAGTGATTTTAGCTTTCAATGATTTTAGATTTTTTTCTCAGGAAGACCTGGATATAAATGAACCCACATCCTGCTGAAGGATGGAACTGATGGATTTAGTTACACTGCTTGACCTGTATTCTTCTTAGTTAATGGTGAGAACAGACAAGGCAGGTTTCATTTAGCTAATTAAGCTCAAGCATAGGAGAGAAATATCAGAAAATCTATTTCGTGCTGCGTTCAGAGGACAACGACTAGTTAGACAATTAAGCAACCTCATCGCAGGCAACGTGAGCAGTTCCCTGTGTCTCGTTTGTCATCTCTGCCAGTGGCTCCCTGGCTGATCTGGATCAAGTCACTCCTGGCCCAGGTCTCCTGTCCCTGAAGTGTCAGGCACCGCTCACCTGCGGCCCTGGGCAGAGCCTCACTGGGGGCAGCCCCAGCAGGCACCCAGGAGCCCTGGAAAGCCTCCCCGAGCGATTCTGCCGCAGAACGGCTGCTTCTGCAACCCAGTACAAACCCAACAAAACTCAAACCCATTAAAAACAACTTCCAGCTTGCAGGTAGCGGGGCTCAGGCTCCACAGCCAGGTGGGAGCCTCCAGGACACCAGGGCTGCGAGGAGAAGCAGCCAGGCCATTCCTTCCAAGGAGAAAGCAGCAGCTGCATTGTCACTGTTGTCATGGAAGTTTTTCCCATTCTGAACCAGTCTAAACAAAAATAAATTTTCAGCAGCTCTACACAGTCGTGCTAATCAATATTTAAAGGGTTGTGGAACATTATAACAAAGAGGTTTGATTTTAGTCCCTGACAACTAGAGAGGTAACTTGATTTAATAAGGGAATGCAGCAGCAACCACGCTCCTGAGCCATTATGGCTAATTCTAAAGACCCCATAGTGATAAAAGAACAATAATGACTGAGGACTAATAAAAACAAAATCAGTGAGGGTTTAATCATCAGCAGAAGGACATGAATTGAGTGTTAGAAAACATCTTCTGTTTAGAGAGTTAAGCTGTTATGCAGACTGAAGCGTAATTTGCTGTCACTCTTTTATTGTCATGCAATATATATTGTAGAGTAATCATTTTAATCTGCATGCAGATTATTAATTAGGGAAATAATAATTTAGCCCAGAGTGAAAGCACAGGCAGGATAAGGAAGCAGCTGGTTATTTCCCCGACCTTTTCCATTTCAAAAGCTACTCCATAATGACCCAGCTGCTGTTTGGGGACAATTTTTATGTTAACTTTGTGTTTTCATAATGCAGCCTTACACATAATACAGATTTTTTACAACAAAGATTTAGACACATCTATTCTTCGTGCCAGGCTAGCAAACTACACTTCACCATTCATTTCAGGAGACATCTACTGCTGAAAAGTGTCTTTTCTCTCACCAAACTTCCTGGCAGGTTAGGCCTCAGGGGAAGAGGGTGTGCCAGAGCCTCCTGAAGCAGTACTAACCAGAAATCAGGACAGAAAGGTGTTCCAGTTCACAAAACTGCTAACAAAATATTAATGGAACTTCATGTATCTCCTTCTGTTTGAGCTCAAGCCTAAACCAGAGTGCCCCCAAACAAAAACCATGACCGGCAGCTCCTCTCTTCCTCTGGTTTTCCTTAGGGAAGCTGTGGCTCATTGTGCCATGGTGGCATTCAGAACATCACATGAAAAATCCATTTAATGCAGAACCCCAAATGCAGGTGGCTAAGAACAATATTTTCTGGCAATTCCTTTCACAGAAGCTTCACTGAGTAAAGACAGCATGCACAATGCAATCTGCAACACAGCTCCTCTGAAAGATTTCTTGTTCAGCCCTACCTAAGTGAATTTATGTGTTCAGAGGTGACACTGCCCAGCCAAACCTGTCCTCTGCCACTCCAGTGTGTTTCTGAGGCTCCCCCTTTGCAGCAAACCTGAATCCTTCAAATCAGGACAGACAGCTGTGGGCAGCTAGAAGCAGCAAAGTAATTAAGGGATTTGCTGACTTGAGTGAAAGCAAAATGAAATGAAAACCGAATATGAATATATGTGGGAAAATCAATGCACGGTATGCAGTGGGGCTTAAAAAGGCTTAAAGGAAGGATTCCCGAAGCTTGTGGTGTCTCAGAAAGCTTTCATGTTCACCTGAGTCAATACTGTAACACATTTTGAGAGGGAGAAAAGAGTGAGCTCAGAGATTGTTGCTGTATCTCAATCTGAGATTTCCGAGGAATGGATTTTGACTTCCAAGCAGCTGGTCTGTTCCATCGCTGGGAATTGTGCCTGGCTGGTACTTAGCAATGAGATTTCTTTTAATCTGCATGTTCCAAAGGAGACAAGATTTGTAGAAGGCTTAGGTGAAAAAATACCCCGTTTCTTGAGGCCTCCTGCATTGTACATTTCGTGAATATGCCTTCCCTCAAAGGCTTTTCTCTTCATCCAAGTAGGCTGAGATTACGAGGGCTCTGGATATCTTTGAAAACTGCAGCACGCACCCACGCTCAGCCAGCACTTTTCTAATTATATCAGCAGGTCTTTGAATTATTGCTGGTTAAACTCTATATAAACACCTCTGAACAGAGGTGAGCGGGGATTGTGCTCCACCTTCATTAGACAACCTGCACAAAGCAGCCAATTTTTGATGGTCTAAAAATAAAAGCGTTCCTTTCCTTAGTAAAGGACTTATTAAGAGACTAGAGAGCTCTGCTGCTTCAGGGCAGAGCAGCAGCAATTGAGGGGGAGAAGGACTGAGAGCTGTTAACATCAGAAGTTTGTTTTTAATATATATGGAAAAATAAGGTGGGCTCACACCACTGCCTGGAGTGGTAAGTGTCCAGGAAAACAAGACACCTTGGGAGTTGATCTCTTTTTTTTTCAGAGTAAAGCAAAGATTTTCATAATTGAGTCCCAAAAATCTTAGTCACAGAACTGTCATTAACGTAAAGCAGAGTCTTTTCTATGGTCAAGGAAATAATCTAAAAATAAAAGTAAACCCATGACAGAGTATGCCTTATTCTTTTCAACCTTCTAATTTATGGAAGTTTAATGAGCCTTTGGCTTCCCCATACTCATTTATATGTGGGAATTAACCCTGTATTGTCAGGGAATGCCACTGGATTCAACACATTTGTATTTGAACAGTTATCAGCAGCTCACTTTTTAAAGACAGCACACATTACACAGCTGAGTTGTGCCCAGAGGAGCACTCCAGGATAACATCAGGAATCAGTGGCTCAGTGTGTGCCTCTCCATTTCTGTGTGCAGGCTGTCACCGAACCCGGGTCACAGAAAAGGGGGTGTTTGTTCTGATCCAATCCAGTCAGGGCCATCTTTCTGCCAGTCCTCTGCTTGCTCCTTCCAACACACAAATACATTCAGCACTGGGATTTGGGCCTTTTCAGCTGCTTGCCCGCCTTTCCTGGGAGCTTATAAAACGTCCTGAGTTCAGTGATATTCACTCTTCTGTGGTTCAACCCCTGCCAGGGATCCTGGTTGAGCCTCGATTACCTGCCCAGGTGAGCCAGGTGACCCCAGCTGGGGGTGTGCTGCTCAGGAGGGGCACTGATGCACATCCAAACACTCCTGGGGAAACTGGATCTCTGCTCTGACACCAGCATAGGGAAGCTGCTGGATAGCAGCCCTTCAGAAGGGCGTAAGTTACTCCAAACCCACATATTTAAAATTTATAGACAAAACAGTTCATGTAACTGTCATACTTAAAAATTAGCAAAACTCCATTAATGTTCCCCTAACTTAAGGGGGAAGTAGCCAGAATATTTGAGCACATCTGAGAATCTGACAGCTCAGTGCTATAGATCAGCAATGCACCTTGCTAAGCCAGACATAAATTCCCCCAGTGTTTCAAACAAGAAGATAAATACGCTATACCATCAGATTTTTTTTTGGCAATTCTCCTTGCTTGGGATGATATGTAGCCAGAGCTTCTTCATCTCCAGAATTTTAAGAAGGGTTTCAAACAAATGACCACATCAGCCAAACACTCTTTATGCTGAGCTTCGAGCAGCTTCTTTCTGAGTTTGAGCACATTGTTGCTGCTGTATTGTGATTTTTAAATAAAATTTGGGGGGCATAATGGAGCAGCACCTTCAATCAGGTGAGAATTTGGTTTTCTAGATAGGTGTGGAAGATATAGCAATGTCATTCACTGCTGAAATGTACCCACACATAAAAAGGAACACCAAACTACTGCTACAGCTTAGGCCAAACAAGACCAGAGTTTCCAAAGGCACGATCAGACATTCATTTACAGCTTTACTTTCTGGCCACGGGGACACTGCTCAGCTCCTGCTTGGCTGCAACGCATCCGAGCAAGTGCACATGAGCTTTGCATCCTGCAACCCAGAGCACCCAAAACTCTCTCTCCCCTGAAATAAGCTGCAGTTTCCCTTCACTAAATACCTACAGAAAACGGCTGCAGAAAGAGGGTGAAGGATTGTAAGAGAATATGTCGTGAAGGAGGAGTGTTAGCTGTGCAAAAACAGGATTAAAAGTAAAATAAATATAGAGAGGTTTGACTGACTCAGAAAAGGACCTTGGACCCGGTTGAACTGATGCACATACAGCTCCTCTCATTTAGACACACACCCACGGATCTGAATCCACAGCAAATCCTCTCAGCGAGTCTGCCACACATCCCTGTGCCCTTTACAGGGACACGGAGCCAAAGGTCTCCGTTATCTTATATTCCTGTTAGACAAAAGGAACCCACCTAGTTAGGATTCCGCCCCAGGAGCTGGGTTAAACTAGAACTGAAATGGAGGCAGGGAAGAAAAGAACAATCAACAAAGAGTTTGATGGTTTGAAACGTTCAGCCCACAGCCCATTCCAGAGGCACTGCAGCCTCTGGCACGGGACAAATCAGGTGCTGCAATCCAGCCCTGCAGACTGGGAACCAGAATCCTCCTGAAACAGCAAGGGCTGGAAACATCCTGGAACAGGAGAAGTTGGTATTTGCCCTTTTTTTCCCAGCACTTTTTATGCTTTCAGCAGAATTACTCTTTGTCTCTTCATTTCACAAATCAGTGCATACAAGAGGCAGGCTGCCAGAGCTGCCCTCCCAGGCAACTGGATTGTTGGAAACCATGAAGTTTCCCTCAAAATAACTGCCCAGACAGCTGTTCTGAAAGCTGCAAGAGAAGAATCCTACTTGGGAAGCTGGAAAGGTACAAACTGCTGAGAAAATGAGGAGCCAAGCTGATACAGAGATTTAGGGGCTATTGTTTTTAATCTCTCTCTCTCTCTCCAATAAACGCCTCTTCCTACACAGAGTTGCCATAGTTTCAGATTTCTGTGGCTCCCTGGCTGCTGGTTACCAGGACAGTTTTATAAGCCCTGATGATTTTATGGTGTGTACAGAGTTGATTTGGTTTTGCACTGTATATGGCATCACACCTCACATATTAAACCAGCTGTAATTATTCTTTACTCTTAAAATAATCTCTTTTCAGCATCCTTTTGCAACCTGAAACCTAAAAAAAGGAGATCAAATTCCTTTTTCAGTTCAAAATCTCGCCTTCAAAAATCTCTTTGAAAACTGTGGCTTAAAGAAAGAAGTAATTAACTTTATATTATCAGTATTTTCTCCAATGCTGCATACTAGAGGGAGCCAGCAGTTAATACTAATACAGTCCTGTGCTGTCAGTGGGAAAAAAGCTGCTGGGAGCTCTGGAGTAAAACTTCTTTTCCTGTTATCAATCCACGTGTTCTACAGAAATGCTTAATTATTAGGGTTTTTTTATCCTTTTTACAGTTAACCTGGGTATTACAGGCATGAAACTAATAACAGGTATTTATGGTTTGTTTGATTTTTAGCAATTCAACTTCCACTCTCGTAGGTTTTAAAACATGGGATTTAAAAACTCCCTCAGACTTGGTACTTTTTCAGCCAATTCCACATTTGGATTGGCATTCTGAGCTGGGTTCTGTTACAGAACATTTGCTTGTCTCTCCCCTGATCCGTGTCTCCGTACAATAATCCTTCCATATTCATTCAAATTATTCTTTCCAAGCCTCTGTTTCCAGGTCTCCTGTCCTCCTTTCTTTGTATCTGGTCTTGGCAAGATTTCTTTGCACTTCTTTCCCAGTAAGGCCAGGTTTTAGCTTTTTCTCTGCCTCATTTATTTTGCAGCTGCTTTGTTCTCATGCCCAGGCTATTTAGCAACACGTCCTGTGGAAATGTAGAAACCCCCCCAACAACCCAACATCTCATCCCTGTAATGTGTTTGAATCAAATGCCAATGCTGCTGCTTAAATCACATTCCCAGGCATTCTCACTAATTTATTCCATCCCCCCAAGAAAAAAAACCAAACCAAACCAGGAAGACCTGGCCAGTTTGGACTGGAAGAACTCAGGATTTGGAGAGCCAAGCACCACTCCTGGTATTCAAGAAGCTGCAGAGAGCAGCCACTGCTGTCAGAAACAGGCTGTGCTCCTCTGCAAAACGTTTATTTCGAATCTTTCTTTTCCTGCTGGATTCTTTTCTCCCTGTGGGTTGATGCCATCCACCAGCCACTCTCTTGCTGCAGAGCCCTGCCATGCCCTGATAAAAGATCTGCAGACAGCATCCTGAGGAGGCAGCTCTGCCCTTTCACTGGATCCTTTCTGTACCATCTACCCTCCATTCCTGCTGCCACGGTCGCAGGCAGCAGAGCCCAGAGGCAGGGACCTGGATCATGTCAGACTGCAGGAGGATGCTCCCTTCTACTGGCTTTGCTGCTCGTGACCGCAGCCTGGAGTGGAATGCTCAAACACCCACGGGGAGTGTGAAATCTCCAGGGCAGAAGCCTTTTTGCTTGGCTGGTCCAGAAGCAGTGAGCAGCTGCTGAGTTACATTAATGCTGCTATTATTTACCTATGGCTTTGTGGGCTGGGTTTATTTTTTTTAAACTGGCAGTCCATAGGGATGCTGATCCCTTTCCATGATATTCCAGCCAGGAGCTGCTGTTCTCCTTGCACAGAGATGACTGGCTGGTCATTACTGGATGCACGATTTCATCTTTTCATACCCGGGGTTTGTCGCTAATAGGAAATTCTGAAGAGCCGCTAACCAGTGGGATGAAGATAAATCACCTCTGCTTAGCACCAGTGTGAATGCCACTCTTTCTGCAGCCTGATGGCACAAGTTTTCCCCTGAATTGTGTGATTGAGATTCGGGGAGTGAAGGATACCACAGGAGGGTAAAGGAAGGCATTGTATGTTTATAAAGACTGATTTTACTCCAGAAATAAATCTGCAGTGCATCAGTGTCTTATTATATCCTTTCCTTACATATGGAAATTATTGAATTTCTTTTGCCTCATTTAATTCTTTTTAATCCCTTTTCTCTTTTTTTGCCTTCTGGTGATAGCTTTTGCTTACTAATTGTCCAAGGCTGACACCCAATGGGAAGCCTTGTGCTCTAATGCTCACAGAGCCACATCCACTTCCCAAGAGCTGCTGGAGAAGGAAACCTCAATTATGGAAAATCATTTTCTCTTCTCCTTCTGTGCTGCTGACAGGCCTAGGGCATTAGCTGGGCTTCTTTAGGGGAAGTGAAATGGGATTAAGATTTGCTTGCTTTCAACTATTTTGTAGAATTTTGAGATGGGCAGGTGCTCACTCCAATCCCACACAAAATAATTTAGAACTACCCAACACTTGCACTGAGTGCAAATCTGGAGTTCTGTGCTCTGACCCCACCCAGAACACTCAGTTCCCAGGAATTTATGTTCACCCAGCTACAAACAAACTCCTTGTACAACTTGTAGGAGTCATCATCTTCTGGAAGAAGTATTTCCACCACTGCCCCAAGGTAATTCTGACTCAGTTTGATTGTGAAGTGGATCATGAACTGCAAAACTAAATACGCATTACAGGCACAAGAAGAACAGAGAAGCCCACTTACAAAATACGTGGATTATTATCATCTGAAAATCCCAGCAGTGCATTATGCAGCAGACTTGATGGCAAAGTGTGAGTGTGAGATAAAGTACAGGAACCCGAAAGATGTTATTAATGCAATTAATTAGTTTTTGTTTCTTTGTGCAGTGTTTGAATAAAAAAAAAAAAAGCCAGACAGAATTTTAATATAAAAGAGATCCTCCAGGAGACAAATTAATCAGCATTATGATACCCCAAGTGATTAAGATAAAACACAGGGAGGCATAATGAGAATGTCAGAATTAGTGAAGTCAAAATTTCTCACCCCAACTCAAAATGTTATTAAAAACATTAAAATACATTCGTGTATTTTATTTCAAAGACTTACAGTCCAGATTGAAATATCTTAAAAATTTGTGTTGTTTATTTCCAAATATTTTCCTATGTTGAGAAATTCAGAGTTTCCCCCTGACAAAGAGCAGAGAATGAAGGTCTGATGGACACCCTTGAAGTGAAAAGGCAGATTATCTTCAGTTTCTGAGCTGCTTTATCAGATGGTAAAAGCTGAATTCAGAAAACCCAGAGTTCCATAAAAAAAGAAGAAATTCAAATACATCACTACTCCATTGGGTAGAAACTGTGTGCTAAGTCAGGGCCCAAAGCCTTCAGAAGCCAAAATGTGAGCCCAGCTGTGCCCCCTGAGCTGAAAGCCGAGGTACAGCTGCGCTCAGGGCTGGCATCTCCAGCCAGGGTGAGCATCAAACACACCAGGGAGGGACAGAGAGGAGCGGCTGGGAATGGACAGAGCACTCACTCCTCTCACTGAGCACGGCCAGAGGGACACAGGAGTGGCTGGGAATGGACAGAGCACTCCTCTCACTGAGCACGGCCAGAGGGACAGAGAGGAGTGGCTGGGAATGGACAGAGCACTCCTCTCACTGAGCACGGCCAGAGGGACAGGCACAACCCTGCCCAGGCACCAGGACAAACCACGCACTCAAGTATCTCTCTTCCTAATGGCAAAGCACACACACAGCAAGGTTTTGGAACCCAGAGAGCAAGATGAAACAGGAAGATAGATAAGTAACAAAGCAGAGATGCTATTTTAATGGAGAGCAAGAGGGGGGCAAAAAAAGCTCCACTCCAAGATTAGGCTGAGCCTTGCAGAGGTTCATTTTCATTAAACCCTTCGATGGTATTGATGTCCTCCCCCAAACAACACCGAACATTTGGCTTCTGCAGAAATGGCAGAAACTGCGGTAGATTGAACACGAGGCTATTCCCTGCCTCTGGAAAATTGCCACGTAATAACAAAGGAGAAAAGAGCTCTGCAGCCACCTTTAAGAGTCTGATAACAGAGGAGGACTCCTCATAAAACATCTTTTTAACCTGAACACCCAGGTGGGAGAACTGCCCTGTGATCCCATTCTGACCTTTACTGCCAAATGTGAATGATCTCCACAGAGCACTGATCTGTTCACTACAGCTACTGCTTTTTTTTTTTTAACAAATCACTTTGTGGGTGGGGTTTTTTTAAACTTATTAATGCTTTACTCTTATCTGTTGTCTCTGAAAATCTGTGTTTCAGGGGTTCTCCTCTAGAATGGCAAAGGAAGGATGATTCAAATGTATTAACAAGTGTCAGCCAAAGTCTAAAGGATATAAGGCTGTATCCTACTCTGTAAAAATCAGTTTTTTCCTGGGTATCAGGACAGAGTTACAGAGATCCATCCCAGTAGAGATTTGCTTTACAAATAAAGAAAAACTCCTCAAAGCTTTGCTTTGCTGCCACCCACTCTAAATGAGCCAATAGCAACAATTCAAATGCTCCTCACAGCTTTTAGTGGCAGACTTTAATGAAGCTGCTGAGCCAGAAAAAGCTGAAGGCAACCCAAGATTTAACCCGAGGTCTGATGGTGGTTGTGAGGCAGAGCAGAAGGGGTGGCTGTGCCTCCAGGGCACCTCTGTGAAAGCTGCAGGTTTGTCATCTGAATGTGATCTGCTTTGGAAGGTTTTGGGATGGTCTGGGCATCTGTAGCATTTTGTGTTCAGCCCTGCTGAGTTTCTATAGGTTTTGTTTGCAACAGCTGGACAAATGCAACGCAGTCACACCACCAGCAAAGAGCAGAGACTACAGCCAGCCCTCTCCTTCCACTATGGCAAGGGAAATTGCACTTTTAAATGGTTATTGTCCCATTCTTTCTCATTTCTGAGTACCTTCCCATGCAGTAAGTGAAAGCATGGACTCACTGAGGGGACAGAGATAGGGGCGAACAGACTGAGAACAGGAGGAAGGACTGGCTCTCATGTGGGGAGCATTTTCAGTCTCCCCCACAGGTGACTTTCCAGCAGGAGCATTGCTGTGGTGGAGGATGATTTACCTGTTACAGGTAATGGCAAGGACAAATTCTGCAGCTCTGACACAGCTGAGCTGCACACAGTGAATTGTAACCGCACCTACCAATTAACAATGCGCTGCAATTACTGCTGCCTTTTGTTAGTGCTGCTCTGGGAGTTTGTCAGGCACAAGATTCATATATAGGACCAAATTCTACTTTGAGTTACACAAGTTTAAAACAAGAAGGAAAAACAGGCAGCAGGGTGGTACCAAGGAGCAGCCTGGAAAAATCCCTTTTTAAGGGACAACAATCCTACAGGAAGCTGACTGATCCACTGGAGGAAGGATGTGTTATTTGTCAAGCACTGAGATGAAGCTGAAGAGCCCCAAAGTGCTGAAGATGCTGCAGGTGTGGTGGTTTTCAAGGCTCTGGCTGATCAGCCAGCCGGTTGTACTCCTTCCCTCCCTCACACGCCCCTCAGACCCAGCTGCCTGGGAGGGGCCAGACCAAGGCAGCCGCAGACAGGAGGTAAAAGTCAGCATTTAACACCGTGCTGGGTGCTGTCTGCTCTCGCATGCCGAGCAAAGTGCTCAGCGCCGTTTGCCTTCAGAGGACACTCCTAGAGGCCATGGAAAACTGCCCTAAAGGTGAAGCCAAACCTCCCAGTACTGGGAGCTCGCTTCCCTTCAGGCTTTGGCTCAACTCCCTCATTTCAGCAGGATTATTTCCATATTCCCACTGATGTGCACTGTCATAAACGACCCAGATCCGATATGGAAATGAGTCGTTAAAATTTATTGAGAACTCAATGAAAATCAGCAACGCAAAAGGGGGCAGCGCTGGGAATGGAGCCGGGTGCCACAGGCTCGACCACAAAATGGCGGTCCTGCCTTTTAGACCCCTGCGGGTGCAGCAGCCTGATGCATATTTATGAGCAGTTTTGCATAGCCCCGCCCCCTGGCCAATCTCCTGGGAGCCCGCGCTTTTCTGTCGCTGAGGCGATCAGGGCTCTGATTGGCTGGAGCCCCACTCCTTTTATGGCGCTGCCTTCGAGGTCTGCCTGGCAGCAGCTCGGCCTTCACAAACCCCACAGAGCAGGCGCTGCCACATACAAATCACAAAACCGACCCTCACAGCCAAACCACCCCAGCAACATTAAACATTTCAACATTTACAATTCTCTTGATATTTTCCCTAGAGAAATTTCATAATATTCAACATCACAATTCATAATATAACTCATAATTCAGCTCATAATTCGTACAGCATGCAGCAAAAGCCAACTCCTAACAATTCATTTATAACAGCACATTATGACAAAATACAGGAAACCCCAAACTCTAACAAGAACAAAGTGATACCCAAGCTAAAGAGGAATTGTGAGCCCTTATGATGATCTTGTACATCTCTCACCCCTCAACACTGCCAGTCAGTCTCTGGCAGAGTCAAAATACTGGGCTAAATTAAGGTACTGCTCTCTTCTAGGTGAATTATATTTATTACTAAACTAACCCTACTTATAAAGGCCTCTTTGGGGCTGGGTGCTCTGGTGTGCAGGTAACTGCTCTGTGTTCAGCCTCCTCTGTAAAATTGGGGAGCCTCAGCAGCAAAACTCTTGTCTGGCCACTCAACCAGGAGTTAAACCAGGGATTAGCTCCAACACAGCATCACCTTCAAATTCTGAAGGTGAACTGAACAAGCAAAGTAGCAGTTTCTGTGCCCCGAAAGACCCCACAGATCATCTTTTATTGGAACACTTTCATTAAAAAAAGAACACGCATAGGAGCGGCACTAAACATGCATCATAGCTGGTGTTTCGGAGGCTCAGAGTTAAGCTGAGCCTTGCACTGAGCAATGCTGACTCTTGGAGGCTGCACTTCACCCACAGGCCTGATTAATTGGTTTCCTGCTCTGTTTATTGTTTGCATCCAAATTATATTAAGATAGGAGTGGAAACAGCAAGAACAGTATTACAAGAACGCCTGGCTGTGAGAACAGGAAAAATAACTCAAGCACTTGTGATCGCTGATTATTACATTTTCAGTGCTGCTGAAGGGAATTTTTGAAGTATGTTTACAATCATCTCCAAGTTCTATAAATACTGGTTTATTATTGACTTTGTGCCATGAATCCACTACTGATGGAAATATTCCCCCTTCCCCCTGCCAGTGGAAAATCAGCACTCCTGCTTTGCTTGGCCTTTGTGCAGCTCTAGAATTTGTAGGAATGAGAGTTCAATGGCTTAAAAATAATGAAAAGAGTGTGAAGAAAACAACTTCTGCCAGAATGAAAGAATAGTACGAGATTTAAGTGCTAGGTTGTGTTTACATAAAAACAAAGAAAGAACACAGCTCCCAGTCTTGCAGCTGTTTGAAAACTGCCACTTGTAAAGAGAAAACCTTGCTAAATATGGCCATGCAGAAAAAAATCTTTAGCTGTCCATCATATTCACACACACAAAAAATTAAAAATACCTGTTACAATGCATTGAAATGCTCAGGTGATGTTACTTTTAAAGAAGGAATATGAAATATAAAATAAAAGGGTTTTATAAACAGAGGGTGGGAATGTGTTTGCCAAATCCACATTTCCCCTTAACCAATGGAATGCCATAAAACCCTCTGGGATAGGAACGGATAATATTCCAAATAACTCCACTGGGCTGAGCACCACTGGCAGGGCTGAACACTGGGATTACAGGAACTTAGGGATACAAACTCCTGAAACTGGGGCTGTCCTAGGGACCCCTTCAAGGAAGCTGAATACTAACTGCAGTTACAGTCACCTTCTTTTGCTCTAAATTCTGATCCCCAACAGTTACAGATCAAATATATTAGAAATACTAATAATTAGAGAAATCACGAAAAGCCAAAGTCTTTAAAAGCATTTAAGTAATTTCATTTCCATATGGAATTGAATAGGGCTGGAACTATTAAAAACTTCCAAACCCTTCTGCAGCTTTGTAAACTGATCTGAAAAGAAACATTTCTGCAAAGACAGGACTTCACTGGGGAAGCAAAGATCAGTTGTTAGAATTGCTGAGCTCTGATGATAAAAACTGCAGTATCTGTTGCTTACAGGTGGTTCAAGCCCCACAGCCCATGCAGGCAGGGAATCCCATCTTTTTTCCATAACTAGCAGAGTTTCTCTGGAAGAGCTTAGGCCAGCAGTTGTGCCCAAGGTGATGGGAAGGCAGGGCACGGTGCCAGTGGACCATTATCCCAGCCTAGGGAAGCTGATGCTGAGGTGGTAGCAACTGGAATAAGAACCTTGAGGTGAATTTGAGAAGGCTGGAGCTGAATATTCTGTTACATTCTTGCTCCTTACTTCATTAACAAAGTCAAGCCCAGCATAAGAGGGTGTGCTGGTAACGCTGTGCTGAGTGTGGGCTCCATAAGCTACCCTGGAAAGACATTTATTATCGCTGCTGCGATTTGAATTTTATTGACTAACTCCTAAAGGCCGCATTTCCCTTGCCAGAGCGACTGTAGCATTAGGACAGAATCCCACCCCTGAGAACCTTCAGTCTCAGTATCAACCACAGCAAGGAGGACAGAAAAGACACAGGGAAGGCGCTTACTCTGCTGTTTCTACCCTCAGTCCAGATGACTGCAGTTCTCCAGGGATAGCGGTGGGGGTAGGACAGATCTGAGGGAGAAAAAGCGCTTGCAGTGCCCGAGTCTCCCTCCCTTCCCCAGCCTGGAGTTCCAGCACGCACTCAGCTTTACGTGGTGCTCAGATATTAGAAGCAAACGCTTCCAACTAGTTTAGTGCCAACACAAGGCAAACAGAGACGAAGGCAGAGCCAGAAAACTTTGGGCTTGGCTCGTGGATTATTCAGTGCATGAAGCTGAGGCCCAGCTGAGCTTGGAATAAATGTGAGAGGCAGTTCAAGGACAAAAATGCTGTGTGCAATGGCCTGGCTCCAGTTAACCCTTCCCCTCCAGGAAGAGCAGTCCTGGCTGTTTGAGTGTTGCAGCAGACCTGCAATGGACAGCGGGTTTCTCACCACAGACGTAATGAAAATACGGCCAACTTATATTTGGAGACTCTTGGGGGAGAGGCTGTTATTTTTTAAAGAATTCTTTTCTCACTGGAAGGTTTCTGGAGGTCACTCTGAATTTCTTATTTCTTGCCCAGGAGCAGAGAGCAGCAGAGCAAAGCATAGGTAGTTTAAAGCAGAGTTTTGGTGAAGTTGAGAAGCTAATGTCAATTTGACGCTAAGCTTGTTGCTATTTACCTTAATTGTCCCTCTAAATATGAAGCTGAATGACCTAATTTTCAGTTTGCTAGGCACTTGCACGGTTTCCTGCCTTTGCTCAGAGCTATGTCACCACACACATCCCATTGTGGGAGAGAAGGAAAACAAAGATTATCCTCAGTCACTTGCCTGTCCTTGCACTCAACTACACTGGATCCATCAAACAACATTTAAACCAGCCCCACAGACATGAGGACATGGCAGAGTGCCCTTGAGTCAGAGGCAAAGGTGGGGATTCTCAGTGGTTTTTTCCAGTTGCAGTGTCTGTTTGGACCAACGCTGCTGGATACAGCTCTACCCCGCCATCCCAAGAATCCTCTTTTCCCGAGCACTCTCCACACACCTCCACAGCCCACCAATGCCCCTGGTTCATCTCTTTAACACGTATCATGTCTGCTTTTTGCTGCATTTATTGGCATTTAGTTCAAGCCTGCTTGTTTCCCAAAAGATTTCCTGTTTCTGTGGCAATACATCTTCATCTGGCAGTTCTGCCTTTGACCTCGCTCCTGTCTCTTACACAAGAGCCTGGCAGGCAGCAGCAGCACCCCGGATCCTTTATCACACCCCACTCCTGTTTTTGAGCTGATTCGCCTCTCATCTTGAATATTAACCTTCATTCAGTAACTAGAAAAAGAAATCAGTTAAAAGACCAGAAATGGCTTCGCTGCCTCAAATCCCAGCACAAAAAGAAAAAGAAAAAAAAAAAGGAAAAAAAA